>CM055119.1:300763928-300766428 GCA_029206835.1 Rana muscosa
CACTGCTTCCTCCTCTACCATCTGACAAGACACACACCGTTGCCTTTATATACAGATAGTGGAGGAGAAAGCTGTGCTGGATCAGTTATCTGACAAGACACACACTGCCACCTTATATACAGGTTAGTGATCCATCACTGCTTCCTCCTCCACCATCTGACAAGACACACACCGTTGCCTTTTATATACAGATAGTGGAGGAGGAAGCAGTGCTGGATCAGTAATCTGTATATAAGGTGACGGTGTGTATCTTGTCAGATAATGGAGGAGGAAGCGGTTCTGGATTAGTAATCTGTATATAAGGTGACGGTGGGAATTTAGTGTTACTAGCTGATGAATGGGCGGAGTTGAGCAGCAGATTTGATTTCTATGTCTCCAGTAAATGTTTGTAGTCCGTTGTCCACCAGATGAAGTGTAACCATTGTAAGTGCCCCCCCCCCCCCCCCCCCCCCACCCAGGGAACTGACTTTCCTCTTACAGAATAAACTAAAGTGATTTCTGTCCAACTATTTTATCCCTAGAAATCTCGCCGGTGGAAATCCAAGAGGGAGAGCAGCGACTCCAGCTCCCGGCCAATCAAAGCAGCCGGGAAAGTGATCATACAAGATATTTCCTGTCTGCTAACCGTGCACAAAGCCCTGGGAGAGATGTACATGTGAGTATTGTGATGAGGAGGCGTTCCCTCAAAGACTCTCGTCGTAACTGAATGAACCTGTCTGGGCCTAGAAAACGTTTACTAAAGTGGATCTGAATTTAGGAAGTGAAGGTTTGCTCTGTTAGAAGTGACATCTAGAAATGTTAAAGTGGAACTAAGAGCAGTATGAGCCCTTTCACACTGGGGCGTGCTTTAGCGCTAAAAATAGCGCCTGAAAGAAGCCTCGTGTGCAATCCCAGTGTGAGAGCCCAAGTGCTTTCACACTGAGGCGCTGCGCTGGCAGGGCCTCAAAAAAAAGACCTGCCAGCAGCTTTGCAGTGCTTTAGGAGCGGTGAATACACCGCTCCTAAAGCGCCCCTTCCCATTGAAATCAATGGGAAGCGCCTGCAAAACGCCTTGGCAGCGGCGATTTGTGGGTGCTTTTAACCCTTTATTCGGCCACTAGTGGGGGTTAAAAGCGTCCCGCTAGCGCTCGAAAAACGCTGGTAAAGTGCTGCTAGTT
Organism: Rana muscosa; assembly: GCA_029206835.1. Lineage (NCBI taxonomy): Eukaryota > Metazoa > Chordata > Amphibia > Anura > Ranidae > Rana > Rana muscosa. Next base: position 300,765,086 of record CM055119.1, read on the forward strand.
TGTGGCGCTTTACCAGGGTTTTTTGGGTGCTGGCAGTGTGAAAGGGCTCTAATACCTTTGTTCAAATGGTCCATGTACTTCACCCCCGGCAAGCTGCTTGCAGGGTGGGCAAGGTACTCATGCGGGTTCTATCCTGAGCCACACTGTGCAGCTTTGCCTTACCACCCCACACCCACACACACCCCACCCCCACACCCCCACACCCACCACACACCCACCACACACCCACCCACACCACACACCCCACACACACCCCACACACACACCCCACACACACACCCCACACACACACACCCCACACACACCCCACACACACCCCACACACACCCCACACACACCACACACACCCCACACACACCCCACACACACCCCACACACACCCCACCCACACACACCCCACCCACACACACCCCACCCACACCCACATCACCCACACCCCACACCACCCACACCCCACACCACACACCACCCACACCACACACCACCCACACCACACACCACCCACACCACACACCACCCACACCACACACCACACCACACACACCCCACACACCCCACACACCCACACCCCACACACACCCCACACCACACATTCCCTCATCACTGCTTTTGATTGATGGCAGCAGGAGCCAATGAGTCGAGTGAGGAGGAAGAAAGGGCAGCGCCTCTGTTCTCAGGCACAACGCTGGACCGAGATCTGGTCGGGTAAGTATGCAGAGAATGCATTAAGGTAAAAAATGCCTTTTTAGCCTTTTCATCCATTTTAAGGTTTGAACATGGAGCAGCAGGTGTCCTTAGAAGCAGGCTGATCTGTGACCGGCGTTCAGCTTTCATCACTGATATTGTTTTCTTGTCTTTTTTTCTGTTCAGATTGAACCGCGGTAACCTCCAGGAGATGTGTCAGAAGAATGCAGCTTCGGCGCTCAGCGTTGGCCGCAGGGATCTGGTGCAGGTAAGAAAATGGTTTGAAGTCCGGCGTGGGTGACAGACGTGGCTCCTTCTATAGCTACAGTGGAGAAATGTGCGTAGCCACAAGGGGACAGGAAGTGTGTGGTTTGCAGGATTACCAGGTGAAACCTAAAGGGAAATCTTAATAAAAGAAAACTAAATCAGACACACCTAATCCATGGACGACTGGTAGGTCGTAATACATTCCTTTTTTTTTCCGGGGGGGGGGGGAGGGGGTTGGGGGGTTTAGATACATTATAAAGCTGAATTCCACCCTTGCCTTCAGTCTTTCCCAGTTATACGGGCTGCTCTCCTGTACTGTAATCTTTTACTCTGATTTAAATGCACACTCTGAGCGTCTCGCAGTGTGCTTTAAAAGCTGCAGCAGGTCAGAG
>CM055119.1:303943928-304311428 GCA_029206835.1 Rana muscosa
TGCTAGGAGGTCAAAAGTGGTTAAACATGATATAAAAGAATAACCTTTTTTATTAAAGAGGATCTCCAGCCTAATCTCCCCCCCGCCCCCAATTTTTTTTTTCATGACCCCGCTTACCTGAAGGTGGTATCTGCACATTGCACATACTCACCCATCCAGTGGATCCAGCGTTATCCCATTGAGATCCTCTCATGCCCGGCCACAGCTCCGCCCCAAAATGTTCCGTCTGACGTCATCAAGAGGCCTGCCGGCTCTTCCGGGTTTAGCAGGCCTTTCGATGACACACCGATAGGCCCGCCCCCTCCTCCTTTCCTTGATTATACGGCTAAGCCTCCCAGGATATGCGACTAGACATGTGCACTGCCCGAAAAATTTGTTTTATTTATTTATTTTTCATTTTTCGGGTCATTCATTATGATCGCAATTCGTAAATTCTAAAATGCGAAAATAAGAAAGAAAATCCGAAAATTTGAAGGAATAACTAACTAATAATAACTAACTATTAAATTATAGGTATTGAGATTTCCTTTCAAATTTGGCTGTTAGTGAGCGTAACGAATACGAATTCATCCGAAGATACGAGTTATCCGAAATAACGAATGCCGCATCTAAACAAATGGAACGGAATGAATTAATAATAAAAAGTTTTTTTTATTATTATTGTCATTATTATTAACTCGTTACGTTCCATTCTTTTAGATACGGCATTCGTTACTTCGAATAATTCTTCGGATAAATTCGTATTCGTTACGTTCACTAACAAGCCAAATTTGAAAAGAAATGATAATATGTGCAGAACGAAAAATGTGTTTTGTTTTGATTTTGCATAAATTCGTTTAGTTTAATTTGTTTCATTTGTTTAATTCGCTTCTGGAATTCGCTTAGTTTATTCGTTTTTGAATCGATTCGAAAAGTTTTCGAATCGATTTCGAATAGTTTTTCTAATTCAAACAGTTTTCCAATTTCCAAAAAGAATGAAATAGAATAAAAAATAAAGGAATTGAATAGAAAAAAAAATTCTATTCTATTCCTTTATTTTCTATTCTATTTTATTCTCTCGATTCGAATTCAAAAAGTTTTCTAATTCTAATTCGAATTTGAATACTATTGGAATTCGAAAAGTATTCGAAAACGATTCGAAAACTATTTGAATTTCGTCCGAATTTTTTGTTTTTTCGTTATTTCGGATTCGTTTAAATTCGGTACTATTCTAATTCGTAAATTCGTCCGAATTTTAATTCGGAACGAAACGAACCGCGCATGTATGTCTATTGTCATGTATGACAATACCTATACTTTAATAGTTAGTGTGTAGTTAGGTTATTATTAGTTAGTTATTATTTCAGATTTTCGGGTTTTCCAATTTTCGGATTTTCGAAATTCATGAATTTACAAATTTATGAATTTTACGAATATTAAAATTTAGGGATTTGGATATTTCCAGATTAACGAATTTGTCGAATTTCGTTAAAAAAAATGTATATGTGACGTGCATATCCCGGGAGGAACGGCGGGCAGGATTCGCGTCAATCGCCTACGGCGAATGACGTGCATGGGGGGGAGGGGCTGAACTTTTTTTTCTAAAACAGGGTAAACCAAGAAAAATAAAAATCCCGATACTTCTGCAGAATGGGAGGAGGGGTGGAATAAAAGGAACTTGAAGAAGGTGCAGGTCCGCTTTAAATCCATTTTACCAAAAAGTCATCGCAATTTCCCATAAAGTTATATTGCAAATATATATTACCAAAAGTATTGGGACACCTGACTTTACACTTGCAGATATGTCATCGTTTTATGTGCAAATCCATAGTCTCTCACCGCAGGCGCCGCTACTTGTTTTAAGAAGCTTTCAAAACACGCATTTCTGTATCAAGGGAGGTCCTCCGGGAGGAAAAAAAAACGAGAAAATGGCAGAGAGAAGGCAGCGGGTTAAAAACAGTACAATCATGAAACAATAGAAAGTGTCAATTATTTTAATTACTATATTACCAAAAGTATTGGGACACTTGCCTTTACACGCACATGAACTTTAATGGCATCCCAGTCTTAGTCCGGAGGGTTCAATATTAAGTTGGCCCCACCCTTTTGCAGCTATAACAGCTTCAACTCTTCTGGGAAGGCTGTCCACAAGGTTTAGGAGGGTGTCTATGGTAATGTTTAACCATTCTTCCAGAAGTGCATTTGTGAGGTCAGGCACTGATGTTGGGAGAGAAGGCCTGGTTCGCAGTCTCCGCTCTAATTCATCCCAAAGGTGTTCTATCGGGTTGAGGTCAGGACTCTGTGCAGGCCAGTCAAGTTCCTCCACCCCAAACTCGCTCATCCATGTCTTAATGGACCTTGCTTTGTGCACTGGTGCACAGTCATGTTGGAACAGGAAGGGGCCGTCCCCCAAACTCTTCCCACAATGTTGGGAGCATGAATTTGTCCAAAATGTCTTGGTATGCTGGTCCAATCCGGTGACAAAACCGGGGACAGACTTGGTCCGGGGGCAGTGTCCTCAGACCGGGGACTGTCCCCGGAAACCGGAGATGTCTGGTCACCCTACCCTAAGAGATCCCTTCACTGGAACTAAACAAAAAAAGTTTTACACCAGGATGGATTAAAGTGTTGCCAACACCCCATATGTTAATAGAACAAAAGAGAGCGTCCCGCTAACTGGGGACTGGGACTTTAAGGGCAACAAAAATGAACGAGGATATAAAGTAGTTATAATAGTTTAATCTTAAATATTTAAGAAGCCAACCACGTGGCAACATGTAATTGACTGTTGAATAAAAAATTCATAGACAATTCAAAATACATAAAAACACCTGTGAATACAAAATGGTCTCCGATCTGTAGTTAAGGCCCGACGCGTTTCAGGGAAATTCCCTTTCCTCAGGGGCGTGTCTTTATTGGAGATTTTATGATATCTAAAAGAATATACAAAAAACATGATCGGTAACAGAGGTGAAAGACAATTGGCAACAGGTGCGAGACATGCATCAAAGGATGTGCAGCAATATTTCAACCATTGTATAAAAATTCTGACCTGATGAGACTGCCTGAGGCAGAATTATTCTGAATTTTTATATAATGGTTGAAATATTGCTGCACATCCTTTGATGCATGTCTCGCACCTGTTTCCAATTGTCTTTCACCTCTTTTTTCAACGATGCTCATCTGTCCTTTGTATACCTGTTACCAAACATGTTTTTTGTATATTCTTTTAGATATCATAAAATCTCCAATAAAGACACGCCCCTGAGGAAAGGGAATTTCCCTGAAACGCGTCGGGCCTCAACTGCAGATTGGAGACAATTTTGTATTCACAGGTGTTTTCATGTATTTTGAATTGTCTATGAATATTTTATTCAACAGTCAATTACATGTTGCCACATGGGTGGCTTCTTAAATATTTAAGATTAAACTATTATAACTACTTTGTATCCTCGTTAATTTTTGTTGCCCTTAAAGTCCCAGTCCCTAGTTAGGGGGACACTCTCTTTTGTTCACTGGAACTAAGGGGCCAGGCCCAACCCCTGAAAAACAACCCCCCCACCATAATCCCCCCTCCCCCACACCACAATCCCCCCTCCACCAAATGATTTGGACCAGTGCACAAAGCAAGGTCCATAAAGACATGGGATGAGCGAGTTTGGGGTGGAGGAACTTGACTGGCCTGCACAGAGTCCTGGTCTCAACCCAACAGAACGCCTTTGAGTTTGAATTACAGAGGGGACTGCGAGCCAGGCCTTCTCGTCAGTGCCTGACCTCACAAATACGCTCCTGGAAGAATGGTCAAACATTCCCATAGACACCCTCCTAAACCTTGTGGACAGCCTTCCCAGAAGAATTGAAGCTGTTATAGCTGCAAAGGGCGGGGCAAACTCAATATTGAACCCTACAGACTAAAGCCTCGTACACATGGCCGGTTTTCTCGGCAAGAAAACTGCTGGCAGAGCTTTTTGCCGAGAAAACCGTTCGTGTGTATGGTTCCTCGTCGAGAAAACTGCCGGGAATCTCGACGGGAAAAATAGAGAACCTGCTTTCTAGTTTCCCGACGAGAAAACCGTGTGTGTGTACGCAGCAACAAGCTTACCTGTCCTCCGGTGAGCCCGCGCATGCTCGATGAGACTTTGACGCATGCGCGGTAGCTTACAAGGGTAGTGCAGGGTGAAGCAAGATGGCGGCGACGGCATTGAATGTGACATCATAGTCAATGACGTCACCGCGTTCTTGCCATTCAAAAGAACGGCGGTTCTTTTGAATGGCTGTCTGTAGGCACGGCTTGGTAAGAAAAGCTTGCCAGGAATCTCGTCAGGAAAAACTAACGTTTTTTCCCTGACGGATTCTCGGCCGTGTGTACAGTAAAGGGCTTAAGACTGGGATGCCATTAAAGTTCATGTTGCGTGTAAAGGCAGGTGTCCCAATACTTTTGGTAACATAGTGTATATTAAAATAATTGACACTTTTTTTATTGTTTCATGATTCGAGTGTTTTTAACTCGCTGCCTTCTCTCTGCCATTTTCTCGTTTTTTGTTGAAAAAACTGTTATAGCTGCAAAAGGGCGGGGCCAACTCAATATTGAACCCTACAGACTAAGACTGGGATGCCCTTAAAGATCATGTTGTGTGTAAAGGCAGGCGTCCCAATACTTTTGGCAATATAGTGTATATTAAAATAATTGACACTTTCTTGTTTCATAATTGTACTGTTTTTAACCCGCTGCCTTCTCTCCGCCATTTTCTCGTTTTTGTTTCCTCCCGGAGGACCTCCCTTGATACAGAAATGCGTGTTTTGAAAGCATCTTAAAACAAGTAGCGGCGCCTGTGGCGAGAGACTATGGATTTGCACATAAAACGATGACATATCTGTAGAGTAGGGCTCGCGTCCAAGCAATGTGCTCCCGTAAAAGACGGTGTGCGGATGATTTAACGGGAGTGCGCTGGGAATAATCCCTGATATAAAGGAAGAAAGAAAAAAAAAAAAGACGAAAAAGAAACGCATGCTGGAAGTTTTCTGCCTACAACCACATCCTGTTCTCTCAATATCCCCGATGATTTATGGGTTTCATTTTAATGGAGAATGAGATGAAATCCTTCAAAATTCCGACCATTTTAATGCTTCATCTTCAATTTTCTTCCAGAATTAATCTTGACTTAGTCAAACTTGATCTATTGTAATTAGATTTTTTTTTTCGTACAGCTCCGTACAATTAAAATTGTTTTGGTGGAGAATAAGAGATTCTATTACCAACCCCATTACTCATTCCCCAAAATAGCCTCCCTGATTGGATTTTCACAGTCTCATTAATCCAATGAGGGCTGAATACACTTCTTGTGATAAAATAGATCCCTGCCTTCATCTGCTTTATAACAGATAGCTGCCAGACGGAGAGAATTTCACTGCATGTTATCATTGCCATACACGGCACAAAATGAAAGCCAGCCTGTCGGGTTCCTATGGTGGTGAGCCCTTGTAGAAGGCCAACTCGGGCACGGAGTCTAAGCCCCAGCTCGCTTCTTCACCAGGGCACCTAATGGTGGGGATGGACTTGCAGCAGGCTGGAACCAGATCGCGCCCCCCCCCCCCCCATGTACACCCAGCTGAAGATGGCAGGAGACAGGAGAGGGTCAAGGAAACAAACCAAGGTTGAGGCACATGACAGGCAAGCAAAAACAGTCGGTACATGGGAAGTAATACACAGAATACAAGTAATATGTTGTTAAGCAGGAGCACTAATAAACTAGGAAGTTGCTCAGGCAACACGTGCTGCACTGAGCATCTCTATATATAGTAGACATGTACGATTCGTTTCGTACGAATTGAAAATTTGTACGAATTTCCAAAAATTTGGACGAATTTCTTAAAAATTCGTACATTCGGAAGCATCCGAAATACGAATTTCTATTCTTACGAATTTTATACGAAATACAAAATTTCGTTGACGAATTTGGTTTGGGGAGTGGGAGAGACGCTCAGACTGGTACTGGTAGTCGATGGGAGATTCAGAATTGGCCAAAATAAGAACGTTCGTTAATATCGTTTTATTATTGTCATAATAATTATGATTATTCGTTATGATAAAGTTAAAAACCTAGGAAGTCAGCACAGCACAGGTATGGTGGGAGCCCCTCATAATGAGCACAGCACAGGGATGGTGGGAGCCCCTCATAATGAGCACAGCACAGGGATGGTGGGAGCCCCTCATAATGAGCACAGCACAGGGATGGTGGGAGCCCCTCATAATGAGCACAGCACAGGGATGGTGGGAGCCCCTCATAATGAGCACAGCACAGGGATGGTGGGAGCCCCTCATAATGAGCACAGCACAGGGATGGTGGGAGCCCCTCATAATGAGCACAGCCCTGGGATGGTGGGAGCACCTCATAATGAGCACAGCACAGGGATGGGGGGAGCCCCTCATAATGAGCACAGCACAGGGATGGTGGGAGCCCCTCATAATGAGCACAGCACAGGGATGGTGGGAGCCCCTCATCATGAGCACAGCACAGGGATGGGGGGGAGCCCCTCATAATGAGCATAATGAGTCGACGACTGCCATATTGAGAAAGGTATTTTTTGCTTTTTAAATTCATCATAACGAATGTTTGTAATTTTTACGAAAAGTTAACGAATCAAACGAAAATTGGTATTTCATACGAAACTAATCCAAATTGAATTTCGGACACGAATTACGAAATACGAATTTTCGTCTAATACGGAACGGAACGAAACAAAACAAATTTATTGACGGCGCAGATGTCTAATATATAGAGAAGCAGATTGGGAGGTGGACCAGGAAGTGATCGAACGGGAATAGGATATAAATCCACAGTAGAGCTGGTGACGCCCATAGGTGAGCACGGAAGCCAGCAGCACGTGTGAGTAGAACCACAGGTCCAGCAGAACCACCGCAGCAAGGAGGTAGGAATTTCACAAGCAGGAAACTGTAGGCTAAACCTTGACACTCTCAGGAACCATGAATCAGACTGAGACAGAAAACGCAGTAAAAATCACACCTTTAATGTAAAAAAAAATCATTTAGATCAGGAACGTAGTCAAAACATAAGCCAGGGTCCGAAATCCAAAACAGGTAATCAGGCGAGCCGGTAATCAGGAAGCCAGGGATCAGCGTAGTCGGAAGCCAAAGATCAGAATCAGGAACCAGAAGGGACGTCAGCTGGGCAAAGTCTTTAACAGGAACTCAGCAGAGACACTCAGGATATGTTGACCAGGCCAAGGCACGAAAGGAATGAACAAGGCAGTTTAAACAGCCAGAAGGGGCTGGCTGTAGGCTTGACTGACGAGCAGATAATGATAACCAGGTGAGCCACTGTGGAAACAATGAGTGCTGACAATCATCCGACAGCTGAGCACAGAGAAGAGAGCTAAGAGCCTAGCCCTGACAGACACAGCCTTTGGTTGTTTACAAGTAGCAGGTCAGCACATCTGCCAAAATGGGCACTGAGCCCTTGCGGGAACATGGGCTCCTGCAACATGGCACCAGAGCCCAGGGGGTGGACACATGATCCGTATTCCTACTCCAGCGGGTTTTCTCTAGCTAGAGGGGTAAATATAAGGCTGCATGTAACTGGTCAGCTCACTGCACCATCATCCTGGGACCAGGAGGACTTTGTAGTCACGTGACCAATGCATCCCCTCCCCTTAGTACATACCATGTAGACAAAGTACACACCCCTGCCATGACCCAGTATGGGCTTGTGCCAATGGGCTTTGGGTCTCTGGCTCCAGTGTGACATGTTTCTATGATCATTCAGAATTCATGGACAGGTGTATTTGAACTGCTTTTGACCTACTTAAAGCAGGATTTGCATTCCTATAAACTTGTGTGGTGTAGCACCCTCCTAGTTAGTGCAGGTTACTAGGTAAATTCAGTTTAGCTCCTATGTAATCAATGGAGAAAGGTTTGATTGTGCTAGTCTGCTCAGTGTTACCGAGGTTGCTGGTCTAATTGCTTGGGTAGAGTTGACCCAAGCGTAACCCCATCATGTAGCAACCTCCAAGAGGATTGGCCAACATAAACAAACAGTGATCTATTTAATCACTTAAGGACCGCTGCACGAACATTTACGTCGGCATAATGGCACGGACAGGCAAATTGATGTATATTTACGTCCCTTTAAATTTTCTGCCATGTGGGCACGTGCGCGAGCTCCGTGATTGTGCCCGCAGAACCCGCTGACTCGATGTCCGCCGGTGTCCCGCGAACGTGTGTCACGGAGCTGCAGAACGGGGGATGCCTGTGTAAACAAGCATCTCCCCGTTCTTCCTAGTGACAGGACACTGATCGTTTGCTCCCTCTAATCGGGAGCAGTGATCAGTGTCGTGTCAGTTAGCCACGCCCCCTAACAGTTAGAATCACTCCCTAGGACACACTTAACCCCTTCCTAGCCCCCCTAGTGGTTAACCCCTTCACTGCCAGTCACATTTACACAGTAATCAGTGCATTTTTATAGCACTGATCGCTGTATAAATGTGAATGGTCCCAAAATAGCAGCAAAAGTGTCCGATGTGTCCACCATAATGTCGCAGTCACAATAAAAATTGCTGATCGCCGCCATTACTAGTAAAAAAAAAATATTAATAAAAATGCCATAAAACTACCCCCTCTTTTGTAGACGCTATAACTTTTGCGCAAAGCAATCAATAAACGCTTATTGCGATTTTTTTTTACCAAAAATATGTAGAAGAATACGTATCGGACTAAACTGAGGAAAAAATTAGTTTTTTAAAGATTTTTTTTGGGATATTTATTTTAGCAAAAAGTAAAAAAATATTGCTTTTTTTTTCAAAATTGTCGCTCTATTTTTGTTTATAGCGCAAAAAATAAAAACCACAGAGGTGATCAAATACCACCAAAAGAAAGCTCTATTTGTGGGAAAAAAAGGACGTCAATTTTGTTTGGGAGCCACGTCGCACGACCGCGCAATTGTCAGTTAAAACGACGCAGTGCCGAATCGCAAAAAGGGGCCTGGTCTTTAACCAGCCAAAATGGTCCGGGGCTGAAGTGGTTAACTTGTGTAGTCTGTCCTCTAGACAAGTCATCAGAAGACAAAAAATGTTCTAGCAGTCTGAACAAGTGGAATTAATTTATCTTCATAGATAGATTTCTTGAAGGATATTGTTGATAAATATTGCTGTCCCAAGTGAAGGAGCTTCTCCAGCTCAGTCTGCAGGAGGGCCACCATAGTCCCTCTGACCATGAACCAGTGTACAGGATTAATATTATACCTTTCATACCACTCCAGAAGGGAAGCTTTATTGTCCTTATTCAGAGAAGTAATCCAAGCCTCGCTCTCAGCGTTCATCACGTTGTTGTCCATCATTAACAAATGATCTGCTCTCTCCATGGGATCAGAGGTGGAACTGAGCTCTTTACCATGCTCTGGCCTGGAGAAGCAGACAAAACCCCTGGTCTCCCCCATCAGTGGGTAGGAGGCTAGCCTGCAATCCCCTCCAAAAGCCTCTGTTGCATTTGGGTCTGTCACAAGGGATATGTCAAGAAGTTGGTTGGAGAGTCCATAAATAGCATGAAGCACCAGAGCAGGGGGTCTTTGAAGTCTGGGTGAACGCTGCTGGAGGAGTCCCCTGTCTCATAGGCCCTGCACCTCGGGGCAGTCTGCTGAGATGCTGCTGTGTGATCATGAAGGTCTCAACCTTGGCTTTGGCTGGGGGGGGGCCTATTCCCTAAAGTCTGGGGTTTTCTATTTTTTTGGTCTGAAGAAGCACTCTGGAGGATACTGGGTGGAGGTTGGATGGAAGAGGATCCAGTGGTTGGTGGTCTCATGAGTCTGCACCTCCCTCACTAAGAAGCTCTTAGTGGATATCAGAAGGTGGCAGCTGAGGCCTGTGAGTAATGACCTATGTTCTCTGCCCCAGAGATTGGATGTAGTTCATTTCCTATAGCAAGTAGAGACTTTGTGGGAGCCCTCTGCTAGTAAAAAGAGAAGTGTCTGTCCTCAGTTAGGTCAGTTCCCTTGGGGTATCCCGTGCTTCCCCCATACCTATCCAAGTTACATCAGCAATGAAATCAGCAGCCTTAGGGACATGCTGAAACCTTAGGGACATATGTGCTGTCGCCAAATGCCAGCCAGTCCTTGAATGCCCCCTATGGCCACCAATAGCACACGGTTCTTTTGATGCAGACAGACACCTGTGACCTTTCCTAGTGATTTGATTAACATCTCAAGAGACCTGGAAGGCTTGTACCTTTAATTGGACAGCATCCTCTGAAGAAGCCCGACATATGTGCGAAACATGTTGCGAACTCCCTCTCATAGTGCTGTATCCATAAAACTCTATTGATATGTACCTGCCAAATGTTATCTTTTAACAATTTTTTTTTTTGCTCTTTAAATATTTTTTTATATATATATCATAGTTGATATTATTCTCATTTCACTCTGCACCTTAAAAATCGAGATTTCTTCCCAGTCCGTCTGACCCAGTGGTTCTCAACCTGGGGGTCGAATGATGATTTGCCAGGGGTCCCCGAATCCTGGCCTGTTCTTGAAGCCCACACAGCTCTCCCAGCCTTTTCGCGGCCGCCCAGCAGGGCTGTCCATGGAGTCTGTGGCCACCCACTCAGCCACTTTGTAGCTGCTCATTCAATTAACGGCATGGCTGGGGGGCAGAGACAAGAGGTCAGCTTACTGGTGATCCTATGTCCTGATTTTGGCATAGGTGTCACTGCTGCGGGACACTACAAAGTCAGAGACACAGTGAGTAACGCTACCTGTGATAATAGTTGCCATTAAAAGTCCCCACTACAGCTCTCAGATCAGCAGATGACCTTGATCAAGAGCACCGAAGTTGGCTGATCATAACTCCCTCTGCACTGCCATTGATCCCACCCTCCCCCCCCTGCACTGCCACTGATCCCACCCCCCCCCCTGCACTGCCACTGATCCCATCCCCCCCCACCACCACCACCAAGGAGTAAGAGAAGGAATAAAAAATTACCAATACATGAAAAGAGGGGGAGGAACAAAGAAAAAGGGGGAGAAAGAATGAAAGAGAGAACAAAAAAGACGGCTAGAGAGAGGGATGGGGGAAAAAAACAAGAAATTAGGATAGAGAGAGATAAAAGGGAAAGAAAGGAGAACAAAGAGAGAGAGGGGTACATCCTAAAATGTACCATAAGGGGTTTAATACTGTACAAGTGGAAAGGACTCAGGGAGCACTAAATGTCCGTGGGTTAGGGGCACAAATTACTGTATTTATCGGCGTATAACACACACTTTTTTCCACTTACAATCAGGGGGAAATCGCGGGTGCGTGTTATACGCCGATCCCCCACGATCCCCTGCTGAAACGAGCGAGAGGAGCCGAGATACACAAAGCCGAAGTACACTCGGCTTTACTCGGCTCCTCTCGCAGTCCCGCCCACCTCCACTGACATACAGAAAGCCGAGTGTACTTTGGCTAGTCTCGGCTCCTCTCGCAGTCCCGCCCCTGACTGTGAGCAGAACCGAGTCTAGCCGAAGTACACTCGGCTTTCTGTATGTCAGCGGCGCAATCAGTGGAGATGGGCGGGACTGCGAGAGGAGCCGAGTCTAGCCGAAGTACACTCGGCTCCGCTCGCTCCTCTCCACAGCGGAAATCGGCGCCAAATTCAAACATTGCAGAGACTGGCACTGGGCATGGCTGCAAAGGCACTGGGCTAGGCATGGCTGCAAAGACACTGGGCAAGGCATGGCTGCAAAGGCACTGAGCAAGGCATGGCTGCAAAGGCACTGGGCAAGGCATGGCTGCAAAGGCACTGGGCTAGGCATGGCTGCAAAGGCACTGGGCTAGGCATGGCTGCAAAGGCACTGGGCAAGGCATGGCTGCAAAGACACTGGGCAAGGCATGGCTGCAAAGGCACTGGGCAAGGCATGGCTGCAAAGGCACTGGGCAAGGCATGGCTGCAAAGACACTGGGCAAGGCATGGCTGCAAAGGCACTGGGCAAGGCATGGCTGCAAAGGCACTGGGCTAGGCATGGCTGCAAGGGCACTGGGCAAGGCATGGCTGCTAAGGCACTGGGAAAGGCATGGCTGCAAAGGCACTGGGCAAGGCATGGCTGCAAGGGCACTGGGCAAGGCATGGCTGCCAAGGCACTGGGAAAGGCATGGCTGCAAAGGCACTGGGCAAGGCATGGCTGCAGATGGACACTGGGCAAGGCTGCAATGATGGACACTGGGCAAGGCTGCAGATGGACACTGGGCAAGGCTGCAAATGGACACTGGGCAAGCCTGCAATGATGGACACTGGGCAAGGCTGCAATGATGGACACTGGGCAAGGCTGCAGATGGACACTGGGCAAGGCTGCAGATGGACACTGGGCAAGGCTGTAATGATGGACAAGGCTGCATTTAAATGTAAGTTTTTTTCCTTGAACTTCCCTTCTAAACTTGGGGTGCGTGTTATATGCCGGCGCGTGTTATACACCGATAAATACGGTACTTGTCTTGGCTTTGGTGCTGACAACCCACTCTACGAAAATAATTTTACTGTTAGGGGTCCTCACAACTTGGGAAATTTTATCAAGGGGTCACAGGACTAGGAAGGTTGAGAACCACTGGTCTGACCCTTTGGTTCATTTCCCTACCTCTCTTTCCCTTACTAACCTGGGGTTAGCTTGTAACCTCCGTTACTCAACCCACAGTTAGACTCTGAAACACCTTATGAGGACTTGTTGCTGATTCTATGTTATGTTTGACACATGCATATTCTGTAAAAGATCCTGCGCTTTGTCATGCTGTGCTTATGTATGATCTATACTTGATTGAAAAATAAAAATCTATTGAACAAAAAAAATCCTGATTTATCCTCTTGTATTTATCCAATCAAGGGATGTGGTGCTAATAATAAAGTTGGTGTGCCCGTGGTTATAAAGGTGAGCTCGCTACTACTTATAAATTAACAAAATTAAAACTAGCGCAAAGTAGCGAAAGTAACTCTAAAAAAAAAAAGAAGTAGAACTCTTCCTACTTCTCCATAGAATGGATTTGTTCCCAGGCAAAGTTCTTTGAGCGGTGACAACAGAACTCTTCAGACGAGGCACTTTATGGTTTAGAACCCGGCGCAAACATAACTGTCGCGCTTGTCTGGCACAAGAGGGGTCCTAACTTATGTATAATTATGTTTTTATTGGACGATTTAACACTGATGTGCGCATCTTGCTGGTTTATGAATTAGATCAGCATCTTTGAACGTGTAGAATATTAATAACAAAGTACGGCGCTGGTCTTTGTCCAATAAAGATTTAATGGATGATTTAGAATCACAGTTGCCCCCGTTGCATAATTTCAGCAATAATGTAAAATTGCATTAATAAGCCTCAGCATTAGTGACCATTAACACTCGGAAATTACGCCTCATCACTCCAGTCCGGTTATTTGCTTATTCTGCTTCATCTTTAAGGGGTTGGGATAAAATACACACTTTAAATCAGGGCAGTTCAGTTCTTAGTTTAATGGAGAAATCCGAAGTTTAGAATAAAACTCATGGGAAAAGTTTTCCCAAGCCGCACCACAAAGAGGACCTGTAGTGATATTTATCGTACATACGGCAGTACTTTCCATCCTATGGCCTAACACATGTACTGTAGTTACCAGGGCCGGGACAAGGGGTGGGCAGGTGGGGTGGCTGCCCCTGGCGCAATGGTCTATTGCAGGGATGGGGGGGGCACCCAGACTGTAACCCTAAAGGAAAGGGAGGCGCAGTTTGGCATCTTTGCCCTGGGCCCTTGATGACCTTGTCCCAGCACTGGTAGTTACACACACTATATTGCCAAAAGTATTGGGACGCCTGCCTTTACACGCACGTGAACTTTAATGGCATCCCAAGTCTTAGTCCGTAGGGTTCAATACTGAGTTGGCCCCGCCCTTTGCAGCTATAACAGCTTCAACTCTTCTGGGTCCACAAGGTTTAGGAGGGTGCCTATAGGAATGTTTCACCATTCTTCTAGAAGGGCATTTGTGAGGTCAGGCACTGATGTTGGACGAGAAGGCCTGGCTCGCAGTCTCCACTCTAATTCATCTCAAAAGGTGTTCTATCGGGTTGAGGTCAGGACTCTGTGCAGGCCAGACAAGTCCCTCCATCCCACACTTGCTCATCCATGTCTTTATGGACCTTGCATTGAGAAATGGGCCAAATCATTTGGTGGAGGGGAGATTATGTTGTGGGGGTTGTTTCTCAGGGGTTGGGCTTGGCCCCTTGCCCCTTAGTTACAGTGAAGGGAACTCCTTCTAAGCAGGGCCGTTTGAAGGAATTTGGGGGCCCAAGGCAGAATTGACAACAAAATTTTCAAGTTGAGAGGCGGGGGGGGGGGGGGGGTGGTGCTACCGCGGAACATTGACGCTGATCGCGGGAGGGGGGGGCCGATCACCCAACATTACAGTGGATAAGCGGGGGGGGGAAATTGTCTATTAACACTCTCGGCGCGGGACTGCTGGGGCCCCAGGCTAGCTCGGGGTCCCATGGTTTGCCTGTCATGTTCCAACGGCCCTGCACCTAAGATGTCAGCATTTTTTCACCTGTCAACAAAGTTGTTAAACGGGGGGGGGGGGGGTCGGTGCTACCGCGGGACATTGACCATTGACACCGATCGCGGGAGGGGGGGCGATCACCCAACATTACAGTGGATAAGCAGGAGGGGAAATTGTCTATTAACACTCTCGGCAGGACTGCTGGGGCCCAGAGCAGTTAGCAGTTGCTTGGTTTGCCTGTCATGTTCCGACGGCCCTGCTCCTAAGATGTCAGCATTTTGGACAATTTCATTCGCCCAACTTTGTTGGAAGAGTTTGGGGACAGCCCCTTCCTGTTCCAACATGACTGCCCACC
This sequence comes from Rana muscosa, assembly GCA_029206835.1. Classification (NCBI taxonomy): domain Eukaryota; kingdom Metazoa; phylum Chordata; class Amphibia; order Anura; family Ranidae; genus Rana; species Rana muscosa. The sequence goes on from CM055119.1 coordinate 303,958,762, forward strand.
AGTGCACAAAGCAAGGTCCATAAAGACATGGATGAGCGAGTTTGAGGTGGAGGAACTTGACTGATCTGCACAGAGTCCTGACCTCCACCCGATAGAACACCTTTGGGATGAATTAAATTAACTTCCTGCCATGTCCTTGCACTTCCTGTTTGCAAGATTATTGTGCTCTCTCCAGCCGATATCTTGCTCCTTTGCATACCTGTTACTGTCCTTTACTTCGCTACCACTTGGCTTGGTCATCGACTATGTTTCCGACTAATGGTTCCAGTGAAGGGAGCTCCTAAGATCTCAGCATACCAACACATTTTGGACAATTTCATTCTCCCAACTTTGTGGGAACAGTTTGGGGATGGCCCCTTCCTGTTCCAAAATGACTGAACACCAGTGCACAAAGCAAGGTGGCAGGGTCTGCACTCTGCATCCCTTTAGACGTGATTTCCCTTTGGGAGTAGCTCACCAAAACTGACATTTGTGTTGCAGGGGATGCCAAAAATCTGACTTGTATCTTAGTGCAGACTTCTGGGAAAATCAGTGAGCCAATCACACAAGCAGAAAATGACTGTATACCATCAGGTAAAATCAGGATCATCAGGTGAAAAGAAAGGGAAAAAGCAAGGGAATAAGAAAGGGAATAAGCAGAAAACTAATGCAACCATCACATCACACGGATTGGTGAGCTGCAATATATTGCATTTATGTTTTCAAATTTAGATACAATTTTTTTCTTTTCTTAGCAATTTGAAAGCATGGGAACTTTCCATGCACATAAATCATTAGTATGCTGCACCAAATCCAGCGCTAAACTTAAACATCTCCTTTCTGTACGGCGACTTAATGCTTATTAAAAACCCTTCATATTACAGCGCGCTGACACGCTGGCTGACAGGGGTGCCGCTGCTTCAGACGCTAAGCGAGCATCAAGGCAGAATCCTACGTCCCCCACGCAGATTGGCCATTTAAATCTCGCAGACGTGGCATCCAGCCACCTCGGCTCGCTACCTTGCGTGGCTCAGGTTGGCTCCGCTGCTCCCGCTGTCACTTCTCCCTGCCAGACGAAGGAATATATTGGCAAGTTTGAAAAGTCATCATGACATCTGCGAGGATAATCGCTCTTCACACTGAGCTCCCAGCAGAAAGGGGGGGGTCACCATTTTGAAAATGCAGGGCATTGCTCCCGTCCTCGCTGGAATATGCATGTTTTGGCCCGATGGTCACAGCCAGGGAGGAAGAAGAAGACGTCTCGCTCAGAGAATTAATTAGGAGAGGAAGGTTGCTGAAAATTCCCTCGATGTTTTTCGGCATGGCTGCTTGGTGGCTTACAGGAGTACCATATATACTCGAGTATAAGCCAAGTTTTTCAGCACATTTTTTTGTGCTGAAAATGTCCCCCTCGGCTTATACTCGAGTCACCTTTTTGTGCCTGATATCCCGGAATTTGGGGACCAGGTACGGGCCGGCCGTAGGTCTCCTGGACCCCACACTTAGCACACATGTAGCCCTACTCTTCCTCTATAAGTGCGCAAAGATTGATGTCCGGGGGACCTACGGCCGGGGAGCACCGATTTTTCAAACCGGGCACCCCTTCCATAGACTCCCATGTTAAACGGTAATTCCTCCAGTGAATTTGGGGACCCGGTACCGGCCGGTCGTAGGTCCCCTGGACCCGAAACGTGGCACACATGTAGCCCCATTGCTCCTCTACAAGTGTGCAAAGTTTGTTGTCTGGGGGACCTACGGCCGGGGAGCACAGATTTTACAAAACCTGGCACCCCTTCCATAGACTCCCATGTTAAACGTCAGTCTAGTCATGGGCACAGTGAGGCATGGGCACAGTGAGGCATGGGCACAGTGAGGCATGGACATGGACACAGTGAGGCACAGTGAGGCATGCAGATGGACACCCTAGGCTTATACTTGAGTCAATAAGTTTTCCCATTTTTTCCAATCCCCCATGCTCTCCCCCCCACTGTGCTGTCCAGTCCCCCCATGCTCTCTTCCCTTCCACTGTGCTGTCCAGTCCCCCCCCCCCCCACTGTTTCCCAGCTCCCCCATGCTCCCCCCCATTGTGCTGTCCAGTCCCCACCCACTGCTCCCCCCATGCTCCCCCCCACTGTGCTATCCAGGCCCCCCACTGCTCCCTAGCTCCCCCATGCTCTCCCCCCCACTCTGCTTTCCAGTCCCCCCCCACTGCTCCCCCCATGCCCTACCCCCCACTGTGCTGTCCAGTCCCTGTCCCCCCTGTTCTCCATGGCTACCCCCCACAGTGCTCTCTCCCCCACAGTCCTCTCTGTGCTCCCTGGCTCCCCCATGCTCTCCGACCCACTGTGCTGACTCGTTCCCCCCCCACTGCTCCCCAGCTCCCCCCAATGCTCTCTGGTCCCCTCTGTGCTTCCTGGCTCCCCCACAGTGCTCTCTGGTCCCCTCTGTGCTCCCTGGCTCCCCCCATGCTCTCCCCCCACTGTGCTGTCCAGTCTTCATCGTCCCACTGCTCTCAACCTCCCCCCCAGTGCTCTGTGCTCCCTGTATCCCCCCACACTGATATCCCCCCACAGTGCTCTCTGGTCCTCCCTGTCTCCCCCCATACTCTCACCCCCAGTGCTCTCCGACCCCCATGCTCCCTGGCTCCCCCAACAGTGCTCTCCAGCCCCCTAAAGCTCTATGCTCCCCCCGTGCTCCCTAACCCCTCCCAGTTCTACCTGTGCCCCCAGTGCTCTCTGCCCCTGTCTTGTCCAGTTCCCCCCCGGTGCTCTCTGCCCCCCATGCTCCCTGGCTCCCCCTATGCTTTCAACTTCCCCCGTGCTCTCCAGCTCCCCCCCACAGTGCTCTCCAGCTCCCCCTTGTGCTTTCCAGCCCCCACTTTTCTCCCTGGCTCCCCCCATGCTCTCCACCACACTGTTCTATCCAGCTCCCCCGGTGCTCTCCACCCCCCACCCTCCCTATGCTCTTCTGCCCCTCCCCCAGTACTCTCTGGTCCCTATGCTCTCCATCACCCCCCGTGCTCTCTGCCCCCGTTAGGCTCTCCGCTTCCGCCAGTGCCAATCCTAGGCAATACTGGGGACAATACTAGGTAATACTGGGGACAATACTAGGCAATACTGGGGACAATACTAGGCAATATTGGGGACAATACTAGGCAATATTGGGGACGATACTAGGCAATACTAGGGGACAATTCTAGGCAATACTGGGGATTAGTCCTCTGCCTGCCTATCCCAGTTCAGCTCCTCTTTGATCTGCTATACCGAGGCGGTTGCTCAGACACGGGAACTCTTGCTAAAGACAATAAATAGGCCGGCGGGTGACTTAGTATGTCAGCGCCTACTCAAGTAGAATTTTTTTTTTTTCTTTTAGGGTTCAGAAATAGAAACAAGACCAAATTAATTAGCAGAACGTGAAAAGATTGACAGGTTTGCTGTGGCTTGTGTCTCTGACCTGTAAAGCTGCAGATATACAGAGGAGAATATCTCTCGGCGTTCTCGTACTCAGCCCGTTGTTTGGTTTGCCGGGGGAAGAGATGCACGTGAACGGTTCTCCCTCCTGACTTCTCCCCAATCAATACCCGTATAAGAAAGTGCTTCATCTTAAAAAAAATAAACAAGCACCTTACTCCTTATTATAGATTTTGCTCCGACCGATCGATATGACATTGTCGGGAGTTACAGCATCTCTCTGTGTCGTCTACGCACAAGCGCGGAGGACAAGTTGAGGGATGGTTATGGCTCTGTTAGTGTTTACCGCTGCACCTTTTATAGATCAACAAAAAAAATAACAGTTTTTTTTTTCCGGGGGGGGGGGGGGGGGGCGCTAAGTACGGCTGACAAAATATCATTCCAGGCAAAATTTTATTCACTTAGACCGTCATTCAAAAAATATCAAATTCATTTGTAACGTCTTCCTGTCCCGCTGTTTCTGGAAATAGCAATACAATGGTTCTTATAGAGAAGAATTGTGTTGTATGGTCATGCTGCAATACCAGATTCCTTCAGCAGGTGACACTGCAGGTCAAATTGTTGACACACAGAGCTAAGGCTATAACAATGCTTTGGAAATCACACGCACATTTAAAGGGAAACTATAATGGTTTTTGTTAATTTTATTATTTTACTGTATATATGTAGCGGTTCTCTCCTCTCTTCACGGCTTGTTCTACTCGTCTAGGGGTATCTGGGAGAAGGGGAAAGATGCACACCACCAGCTCGGCTCTCTGATGTAGTATGCAGAGATATGACCTCAACCATTACATCCGGGTCTGCGTTTTAGGCCGGAGCCTCAGCTTATCCTGTGGAGGATAATTGTCACTGTCACTGACAGGAACACTTATGCCTCGTTTCCACTGCGCGGATCGGTTCGGTACGGTTCGGTACGGTACGCTATTTTGGGTGTTTCCATTATGAAAGCGTGCCATTAAACCGAACCGTACCGCACCATTCAGGGTCCTGCTTCAGACGTGGGGCCATAGAAAATGGAACGGTACGGTTAGGGCGGAGCTACTGGCGTCACACGATACATTCCACTGATTGGTGGACAGAAAATCATCAATGCTGACGTCAAAGCAAAGCGCCAAACAAGCACCTTGTCGCCCTCAATATAAAGGAGAAGGATGCCTGCAAACAACAGCAGGGTCTGGTCATCTGAGGAACTATCTACTTTCCTAAGGATTATTGGTGATAGCGTTATTCAGAGTGAGCTTGATGGATCAGTGAGAAACGAAAAGGTGTACAAAGATATTTCTCAACGAATGGCAGCCGAGGGATTTGAACGGACATCGGGGCAGTGCAGGGCAAAGCTTAAGAAGCTTAAAGGACAATATAAAAAAATTAAGGACGACAACAGCCGTAGTGGAAACAGTCGGAGTACTTGGAGGTGGTACGACGACATGGACGCCATTTACTGGCATAGGCAAACCAAGGCAGGGAGGGTGGTCTGGACTCTGCAACTGCAATTCTCGAATCCATGGTAGACCCCTTTGGTAAGTTTTAATTTTTTTTGATGCCATAGGATTTCGCTATGCTAACCTTTAAAAAAATATATATAACCAAATGTTTTTTTCAGAAACAGCTGATGGACTCTCCAATGATGCGTCAAACTTGTCAGATGATGGACCTTCAACGTCTTTCAGCAGCACCAGTAGTATCTCATCAAGCCAACCACAGAGTACCCAACCACAGATTAGCCTACTACAGAGTACCCAACCACAGAGTACGCCCAATGCACCCCGGCAGAATGGTAAGACATGATGATAATAGTGAAATGTGTGCATTTTCTTAAAATAACTAATCAGTGGGGTAGAAGAGCAGTGGGTACAGAGGTGTAAGAGGTGAGAAGGGGGTTCAGCAGTGGGGCAGATGTGCAGGGGGTACAGAGGTGTAAGAGGTGAGAAGGGGGTTCAGCAGTGGGGCAGATGTGCAGGGGGTACAGAGGTGTAAGAGGTGAGAAGGGGGTTCAGCAGTGGGGCAGATGTGCAGGGGGTACAGAGGTGTAAGAGGTGAGAAGGGGGTTCAGCAGTGGGGCAGAAGAGCAGTAGGGCAGATGTTGCGGGGGTTACAGTTGTGGGGCAGTAGATAAATGTGATGCAGTCTGGTGTGGCAGATGAGAAAGGGGGTTACAGTATTGTTTTGACAGATGTTACCAAAAACACTAGTTTGATATTTTGTATATTATAGGTCATAGGAGACGTTTGCAGTTGGATCTGCGCACAGTCATGGAGGATATGAGGGCAGCAGAAGAAAGGCAGCTGGAAAGAATTGAGAACGAATCTGAAAGGCGGTTTCAGGCACTGCGTCAGGATGCACAGGAAGCTATGCGCCAGGAGGCAGAAATCGCCCGTCAGCAGATGGAGCAGCTGTCTACCTTCAACCAGGCCTTCCTCGGTGTCCTAGGTCAGCTTGTTCAAGTCCTTTCAGCCAGTCGTGAACCCAGGTCACCACCCAGACCGTAGTGCCTTTCATGTAGCAAAGGACCTGTACCCATTTTTTTTTTTCATTTTTTATTAAAAAAAAATATTAGTTTTCTTTAACAGAATATATGGAACGATGAGTTTTTTGTGAAATAAAAACCATGAGCGAATTTTTTGAGTATGTATTTTTTATTATAAAACATTATTAACAATATAGCAAAAAGGTATTAAAATTTTTAATAAATCATGGTAAAAATTTAAACATTGAGGTGCAGCATCAGAGCCTGGCGTATTTCACTGCACTCTTCTTCCATATCATGGGGTGCTATTACTGGTACTGGCTCTTCTGAAGATGTATTCCAATCCTGGTCAAAGTCTTCTCCATGACTTTCACAAAGATTGTGAAGAGCACAGCAGGTAAGCACCATGGATTTGGCAAGTTTAATGTCACTGTCATTCCTCTTCATAAGACACCTCCATCTACCCTTAAGTCTTCCAAAAGCATTTTCCACTACGACACGTGCCCTGGATGTTTTTTTGTTGTAGGTTTGCTGTTCTGTTGTCAGGCGGCCATTGTCAGGAAATGGTTTCAGGAGCCAATTTTGTAAAGGGTAGGCAGAGTCCCCAAGAACATAATACCCAACATTGACCCCACAAATGTTCTTAGTGGAACCAGGGTACAGTCCTCCCTGGCCAACCCAGTCCCAAAATGTGGACAATCGTAGAACACGAGCATCATGCAAACTCCCAGGCTTTCCTACATTCACATTCCAGAATAGTCCCTTGCCATCCACTACTCCCTGGAGGATGATGGAATGCCAGCCTTTCCAGTTGAAATAGTCAGTGTGGTATTCTTGTGGTGCTATTATTGGTATGTGTGAGCCATCAATAGCACCAACACACTGTGGAAGGCCCCACCTGTTCTCAAAGTACTCAGCCATGTCTTTAAGCTTTTCCCTGTCCGGAAAATGCACAATTTCAGGAGCTAGCAATGTGCAGAGAGCCTTACAGAAGTCCTGCACACACCGGCACACTGAAGATTTACTGACACCGAAAAGATGACCAATACTTCTATATTCACTGTTGGTAGCCAGCTTCCACAGTGCAATGGCAACTCTTTTCCTCACTGGCAAACTGGCTCTGAAGTTGGTGCTTTGCTTCTCCATCGCTGGACGTAGCTTGGTACAAAGGTATGAGAAGGTTTCCTCAGACATTCTAAAATTCTGCACCCACTGTGTGTGTGTGAATCCCGGGACGGTCACATCCCACCACTCATTGGCACGGGGGAAAGCCCAAATGACTGGTCGGCGGCGCTGATTTGCCAAAAGCAGAAGCATCTAAAAAAAAAAAAAACACAGATGGTAACATATCACAAAAAAAAAAAACCATTATACATATATAACATATGTGTCTGGTGGGTCATTGTGTGTGTGTGCATGTCAGGTAGGTGGGTCAGTGTGTATGTGTAAGTCAGGTAGGTGGGTCAGTGTGTGTATGTGTATGTCAGGTAGGTGGGTCAGTGTGTGTGTATGTCAGGTAGGTGGGTCAGTGTGTGTTTGCATGTCAGGTAGGTGGGTCAGTGTGTGTATGTGTAAGTCAGGTAGGTGGGTCAGTGTGTGTTTGCATGTCAGGTAGGTGGGTCAGTGTGTGTATGTGTAAGTCAGGTAGGTGGGTCAGTGTGTGTTTGCATGTCAGGTAGGTGGGTCAGTGTGTGTATGTGTAAGTCAGGTAGGTGGGTCAGTGTGTGTTTGCATGTCAGGTAGGTGGGTCAGTGTGTGTGTATGTCAGGTAGGTGGGTCAGTGTGTGTTTGCATGTCAGGTAGGTGGGTGAGTGTGTGTATGTGTAAGTCAGGTAGGTGGGTCAGTGTGTGTTTGCATGTCAGGTAGGTGGGTCAGTGTGTGTATGTGTAAGTCAGGTAGGTGGGTCAGTGTGTGTGTATTTCAGGTAGGTGGGTCAGTGTGTGTGTGTATTTAAGGTAGGTAGTGTGTATGTCAGGTAGGTCTGAGTTAAGTCGGTCAGTTGTGCTTACCCTATAGCGCTGCCGTCTTTGTCTTTGCCGCACAAAGGTGTACTTCTCCTCCCGGCTAAATTTATTTTCTTGAATGCTGTGTTTCCCATTGCCGCTCGCAACCTTCTCTCATACAGTGCGGCACGTATTTGGACTACAAAGAACCAAAAGGCCAGTAGAGAAAACACAAGCTGCTGGATAACCTCCATTATTGTTTTTGTTGTGTAGCTGGCGCTGACTGACGCTGCGTCACGTTTCTCGTCGCACTAGTGTGACATCACGCAAGGCATTTTTTCTAAAATCTGTATGGCCCCTGGCGGTCCGACTTGCAGTGGAAACACTCACGAGAATAGACCGGACCATTCTAACCGTTCCAAACCGTACCGACCCAAACCGTTCCGCTCGTGGAAACGTAGCAATAGTTTCCAGTAACACGAGTTCCACACCAAGAAAAATCCAACACTGTTTTATTGACTTGAAACTGGTTGACTTTTAAGAGAACAGACAAGGTGTAGGGAAGAGTAGGTCCAGGCACAACTGATGAATCAAAGTTCCTCCTGTTCCGTTTAGTGCAAACAGGCTTGGCGCACAGTCGCTGCCACCGACCGTGAATTTCGTCACTGCCACTGACCTGGGTGAACGTTGAGGCCCCTGCCACAGGCCTTGGATGAGGCCTGCCACTGACCTGAGAAAGATGGGTCTCTGCCACAGACCATGAGAACATGAAGTACCTCCTTTAGAACAAACGACCCCTGTCAGAGGAAGACATCCATCCGGACGGTCACCAGAGGCCTCCACCGGCACCAGCAAATGCTGCGCTGGCTCTACAGGGAGGTCACGTCTCCGATCCCTTACGCCCAGGATTCAGGCACCCAAAGCCGGGGGCCCCTTAGGAATGCTTCGCCCTTGCGGGACCCAGTCGAAGATACTGGGCCCCAGGCCTCCTGGTATAGTACCTAACCCCACGCTGAAGGTGCCTGGGATGGAATTCGACTCCACGCGCCCAGGCCAAGGGCACCTGGGCACAGACGAATCGCAGCAGCCCCCAGACCGAAGGTGCCTGGGGAATGGACCTCAGCGCAAGAGGTCCGCCCCCTTTTATATCCTCTCCCAGCAAGCACAGCGGGTTCCCCGCCCCGCCGTACTACTGCCGCGAGAGGACAAAAAGGGCACGGCTCCGGAATGGTAGTTCAACCCCGGTCCCAGGTGACAGCGCCACCCAGGGACCGCAGGGAACATGACACCATTCATACCTCCCACACTCCAAAATGTCCATAAATCCCTGAAATCAATGTATCTGAGCCATCTATGGCCCAGATACACCCCACTAAATTTAAAACCTGCTACATATATATATAGATATATGTATATATAGATAGATAGATAGATAGATAGATAGATAGATAGGGTCCATTGTTGCTAGGGAGTCTGTTGTTGTGTGTGGGGGGGGGGTCTATTGTTGCTTGGGGGATCTAGTGATGCTGGCTGCAGGGGATCTATTTTACTGCTTTTCTTGTTATCATTTACAAATTATTTAGCACCACAAAATTATATTTGGTTCTGTGTTGTCTAAAAGGGGCGGTACGGGGAGGTGGGACTAAGGGATAGTGCTCAGAGGTGGGTAGGGTGAGAAGACAAGGGGTGACTCAGAAGAAAGGAGTTCCTGCACCTATCCTCTGAGAAAAAAAGCTTCAACGTCCAACATCACTACCCAACCTCAGAGATGCTTTGTTGGCTGAAGAGGCACAAATTTCCACAGACAAGCCTCGTACACACGAACGAGTTTCTCGGCAAGAACCAGCAAGAAACTTGCTGGCAGAGATTTCTTGCCGTTCGTGTGTATGGTTTCTCGTCAAGAAAAGCGACTAGAATCTCGACGAGAAAATAGAGAACCTGCTCTCTATTTTCTCGTCGAGATTCTCGCCAGCCTGTTTCTCGACGAGAAATTTGTGTGTGTGTACACTTACCTGTTCGCCGGGAAGCCCGCGCATGCTCGAAATGACTTCGACGCATGCGCGGTAGCTTCCTAGGCATAGGATAGGGTGTACAAAGATGGCGGCGACGGCATTGAATGTGACGAGTGCATGCTCGTCGTATTCGATGACGTCACCGCGTTCGCTCCATTCAAAGAACCGCGTGTTCTTTGAAATGAGCGTGTGTACACTCGGCCGGGACAAGTTTCTTGTCCAAGGATCTCGTCGAAAAAAACGACGTGTTTTTTACGACGAGATTCTCGGCCGTGTGTACGAGGCTACAGACTCCGAAATCTTGTGGAAAACCTTCTTGGAGGAGTGGAAGCGGTCATGACCAGAGGCAGGTGTGGAGGAGACCATAATTATGTCCATGGCTTTGAGTTTGGTTTGAGATATCCAACAAGCTCATATAGGTGTGGTGGTCAAGTGTCCACAAAATTTTGGCCATATACTGTAGTGTTTTTTTTTGCAACTCTACCTGCAGGCAAATAAAAGTGGAAAATATTCATATGCATAATTTTATATTTATTTGATTGAAAATAAATAAAATAAATTAATAAAATAAAATAAAAAATAAATAAATAAAATTTCGTTTTCTTCAGTACTGAACATATAAAGCTAGTACATATATAAAAATACAATAGATTTCCTTTAACCACTTCCCGCCCGGCCTATAGCAAAATGACTGCCGGGCGGTGGTTGCGTTATCCTGACTGGGCGTCATATGACGTCCTGCAGGATAACAGCCGCCGCGCGCCCGGGGGGCGCGCATCGGGGCGATCGGTGGTGTGGCGTGTCAGTCTGACACACCGCTACACCGATCTCTGTAAAGACCCTCCGACGGAGGCTCTTTACCACGTGATCAGCTGTGTCCAATCACGGCTGACCACGATGTAAACATGAAGAGCCGTTGATCGGCTCTTCCTCACTCGCGTCTGACAGACGCGAGTAGAGGAGAGCCGATCAGCGGATCTCCTGACAGGGGGGGTTCACGCTGATTGTTTATCACCAGGGAAGCCACTAGGACCACCAGGGAAGCGGGCAACATGTGGATGGCCAGGTATGTACCCCATGGCCATCCACATGTAAAATAATATGTGCAATAGATGCCAATCAGTGCCCACAAATGGGCACTGACTGGCAACATTATAGATGGAAAAAAAATGTGATGCCCAGCAATGCCACCCATCAATATCATCAGTGCCACCCATCAGTGTCCATCATTGTCCATCAGTGCCACCTCCCAGTGCCCATCCATGCCAATCAGTGTCCACCTATCAGTGCCCACCAGTGTCCATCTGTGCCACCTATCAGTGCGACCCATAAGTACCCATCAGTGCCGCCTATGAGTGCCCATGAGTGCCGCCTATGCGTGCCCATCAGTGCCGCCTATGAGTGCCCATCAGTGCCGCATACCAGTGCCGCCTATCAGTGCCCATCAGTGCCGCCTATCAGTGCCCATAAGTGCCGCCTATCAGTGACCATCATCAGTACCCATTAGTGCCACCTCATCAGTGCCACCTCATTGGTGCCACCTCATCGGTGCCCATCAGTGCCGCCTTATCAGTGCCCATCAGTGCCGCCATATCAGTGCCCATCATTGAAGAAGAAAACTTACTTATTTACAAAAAAATTAACAGAAACAAAGAAAAACGTGTTTTTTTTCGAAATTTTCGGTCTTTTTTTATTTGTTGCGCAAAAAATAAAAATCGCAGAGATGATCAAATACCATCAAAAGAAAGCTCTATTTGTGGGAACAAAATGATAAAAAATTGTTTGGGTACAGTGTTGCATGACCGCGCAATTGTCATTCAAATTGCGACAGCGCTGAAAATTGGCCTGGGCAGGAAGGTGCGTAAGTGCCCAGTATGGAAGTGGTTAATGACCTATTTCGTTATTAACCAATAATCTGACTGACTACGCAATGTCCATATGCACCATATAATATATACAAGTACTTTCTACATTTTGCTTTTATCTAAAATTATTACCATCTCTGGCCATCTAGAACCTGATTTACGTCCTCGCCGGTGGAGGAACTTCCTCTGTGCATTCCATTGATCATCACATGCAGACATATTCTAATATATTATTTATTATTACGGCTCATAGCTCTAAGAAAGTAATAATCTCATATTCAGTAGGGACCCCCAAGGCACACATTGCAAAATAAGTTTTCGGAGTACTATTATTGAGCCTGCAAAACTTACCTCCTCCTCCAAATACTGGAAACCAAAAGTATTTTTTGTTCCACAGCAAAGAAAACTTATGGGCAGTAATATCCGATACCCTGGACCCTTACCCCATTGAGATAACAGTGTAGCCCATGCTTGGTCCACTATCTTTCCAACTGCAATGGGCTGGGCTGAGGTTGTATAAAGTCCAATGGAAGTTACAGAAATAAAGATGGAGTCAGATAGACATTGTCCTAACATCCTCTATTTTCATTGTCTTACCCAGGGGCCTCCAAACTTTTCAAACAAACCGCCAGTTTGCTGTCCTTCAGGCTTTCGGGGGCTGGATTGTGGCCAGTGGGGGTAGAAAATGTACCGGGCCCAGCATCAGTGAGAATAAACATGGCGTCAGGGTTGGTGGTCAGAAGGAGCAAGAATAGTGCCCTATCATTGGTATCAGTGGGAGGAAGAGTATCCCATTGTTGGTGTAATTGAGAGTAATAGTGCCCCATATCATTGGGAGGAATAGTGCCCCAAGGGCTGGATAAAGGCTAGCAAAGGGCCGCATGCAGTTCTCAAGCCGCGGTTTGGAGACCCCTGGTTTTACCATTAGTGTCCTATTAGAGCAGTTGTGCTGGGTGTATTAATATAAGTGTGCAGTACAGTAGAAACTAGAGTTTGACCCAGTGCACTCAGTAAGAGACCTAGTCAGACATGCCCCCATCCCTTCTCTGCAATACATGTCTGTGGGAGGACTTATGTGCTAATGGGTGTGGCAAAGACTCAGCTCTGCCAGCACAGAGCACTAGAGTGTTACACCAGAAACTAGCATTTTTACTGAGGGCCCAGTCCAGGGCCTCCTCTGCACCCCCAGTCAAGGGCCTCCTGTGTACTCCCCTCCTAGTCCAGGGCCTCCTCTGCACCCCCCCCCCCTCCAGTCCAGGACCCCTCTGCACCCCCACAGTTCAGGGCCTCCTCTGCATATTCAAGTCCAGGGTCTCTTCTGTGCTCCCCCCCAGGTTAGGGCCTCCTCTGCACCCCCCCCCCCGAGCCCACCAGGACCCCCTCTGCATCCTCCAAGTCCAGGGCCTCCTCCGCTCCCCCAAGTTCAGGGTCTCCTCTGCGCCCCGCTCAGGTCAGGAGCTCCTCTGCACCCCCCCAGCCCAGGGCCTCCTCCACACTCCCCAGCCCTAGGCCTCCTCCACACCCCCATCAGCCCAGGGCCTCCTCTATCCCCCCCAGTCCAGGGCCTCCTCTGCACCCCCCACAGCCCAGGGCCTTCACTGCACCCCCCAGCCCAGGGCCTCCTCCGCACACCTCCCAGTCCAGGGCCTCCTCTGCACCCCCCCCCCCCCCAAGTCCAGGGACTTCTTTGAAGCCTCCCCTTCTCTGGGATGTCTCACACAGAAAAAACATAGGCTGTTTTGGCACTGGGCAGGACTAGGAGGGAGACCTGTCGCTGTTGCAACACTGATCGTCCTCCCAGACAATCTGGAAGCAGGTCTGATACCCATCACCCGATTGGCTGAAAGGACAGGCGATCCTATTGGATGCCTAGGAGAAGAAGGGAGGAGCCACACAGAAGACACAGGAGCCCGCCCGCTGTCCATAGAAGCCCGCTGCCGTCGGAGCATGCAACCCGCAACTCGCCGAAGCCCGCCGCTGCCACCGGAGCCTGCTACCTGCCGCTGCCTGCTGGAGCCCGCAGCCCGCCCTCCAGGGCCTGCTTGGGTAAGTGCAGGGGGGAGGGGGGGTGCTGACTGAGATGCCACCGACCAAATGTAGTATGTTGTAGTATCCATCGTACGTAGTATGTTGTAGTATCCATTGTACAGTACGTAGTATGTTGTAGTATCCATCGTACGTAGTATGTTGTAGTCTCTATCGTACATAGTATGTTATCGTCTCCATTGAATGTAGTATGTTGTAGTATCCTTTGTACGTAGTATGTTGTTGTTGTAAGGTAAACCAGATTCCCAGCTCCAGAAGACCATTGCGGGCTAGTACTCATATTTGTGCGAGTTTGCATTGCTCACATGCTAACACTTCTAGGCAAAGAGGCAATATATGTATTATTCCAGTTCATCGTACTCGCACACGTACACGCACACAAATTAACGTGCATACTTGGTGCCCAGTTGGCCATTTTAACTGGCCTGTCACCATGAGCAGTTGCTGAATGGTCTTCAGCTTGTACCTGTATTCCTGTGACCTGATCCATTGAACCTGTTTACCTGTGTATGACCCGGCTTTCTCTTGGATTTTGCCTTTGCTTCTACGTTAACCTTGTTCACCTGATCTCTCTGACCTCCGCCTGTTTACTGGACTTGTCTTTGCCTGCTGATTCTGTACTGCGCTGCCCGGCTGTTACTGACCTCGGCCTGCTTCCTTGACTTGCTCTGCCTGCTGACTGTTACCCGGGTGTCGCTGGTCACTGCCTGCATGCCGGCTCTGCTACCATCTCCTGCTCTGGTGCCAAGCTGCTTCAGAATCCTGTTCTTAGGACTGTGACCCCTAGCTTCAGCCACCTAAGAGTGGACTTCACCAATCAGCCACTCCGTGCCATCACACTCCTTGTCTCCACCTTCAGCAGTGTTGAGGCAGGAGGTGCAAGAGAGGCCTCCACAACATTCCAGTCGTCACCAGGTACCTGATAGTTGTAGTATGCGTTGTACATAGTATGTTGTAGTATACAGGGTATGTAGTATGTTGAAGTATCCATCGTACGTAGTATGTTGTAGTATCCATCGTATGCAGTATGTATAAGTATCCATCGTATGCAGTATGTTCTAGTATCCGTCATACATAGTATGTTCTAGCATCCATTGTTTCCATCCTGAGTTTTCTTGGGAAGTGGGGGAATTGATTGACCATGTTGGATTGTCTTCCACTTATTGACCATGGTTCTGCCTTGAAAACAGGGTTGTATTTAGACATCATGGTGTCCTATGCATGGAATGATGAAGATGCTTTGAGAGCAGGATTGTATTTAGACAATAGACATGATGGTGCCCTAAACATAAAATGATGAGGATGCCTTAAGAGCAAGGTTGTATTTAGACATCATGGGGCCCTAGGCCTGTAATGATGAGGATGCCTAGAGAGCAGGTTGGTATTTAGACTTTATAGTGCCCTAGGCATGGAATGATAAGGTTGCCTTGAGAGCAGGGTGGTATTTAGACATCATAGTGCCCTAGGCCTGTAATGATGAGGATGCCTAGAGAGCAGGTTGGTATTTAGACATCATGGTGCCCTAGGCATGGAATGATGAGGTTGCCTTGAGAGCAGGGTGGTAATTAGACATCATGGTGCTGGGTGCCCTAGGCATGGAATAATAAGGTTGCCTTCAGAGCAGGGTGGTAATTAGACATCATGGTGCCCTAGGCATGGAATAATAAGGTTGCCTTGAGAGCAGGTTGGTATTTAGACATCATGGTGCCCTAGGCATTGAATGATGAGGATGCCTTGAGAGCAGGTTGGTATTTAGACATCATGGTGCCCTAGGCCTGTAATGACGAGGATGCCTAGCGAGCAGGTTGGTATTTAGACATCATGGTGCCCTAGGCCTGTAATGATGAGGATGCCTAGTGAGCAGGTTGGTATTTAGACGTCATGGTGCCCTAGGCATGGAATGATGAGGTTGCCTTGAGAGCAGGGTGGTAATTAGACATCATGGTGCCGGGTGCCCTAGGCATGGAATAATAAGGTTGCCTTGAGAGCAGGGTGGTAATTAGACATCATGGTGCCCTAGGCCTGTAATGACGAGGATGCCTAGCGAGCAGGTTGGTATTTAGACATCATGGTGCCCTAGGTATGGAAAGATGAAGATGCCCCGAGAGTAGGGTGGTATTGAGACATCATGGTGCCATAGGCATGGAGTGATGAAGAATGATGATGTCCTTTAGTATAAGCTCCCTCCACTTATATAATTGTTAAAAAAAATAGATGCTGGAAGGTTCTGTTGAAGTCACCTGTTGTCTTTTTTTATATACAAAACTACATTTAAACCACACAGTCCATCAAACAAGAGAAATAAAAGATGGTTTCTTGCTTCTGGAAATATAAAGAGCTTTTTGACCCCCCCCCCCCCCTCACCATCACCCTGCACCGCATCCCCTTCCACCTACCGTTTTTGGTCCCACTCCCTCAATCCCTGAAACCTCAGGCCCTTCAAAGCATATCTATCCTTTGGCAAGACATCCCGGGACCTATAGATTTCATGGAAGAAGTGCAGCTTGCTTGTGTTTGGATTAGAACACGACATCCACACAATGCAGAAACAAATGTTTTCATTTACTGCTGAGGATCTGTAATGAAAAATAAAACATTTTTTTGAAAGGTTTTGGAAAAAAAAGGTGTCACTGCAATTACATTGTTTTTCTCTCGGAGGGAAAGATAGCAATTGTCTTTTGAGACTCTGAGTGCCGTATATATTTGGAGGTAGGCTGCTGTTTTTTATCACAGATCATTGATTACCTCCCGCTTTTGTTCTATCTCTTCTTATTATATTTCTTATTTTTTATCAAAAGGTATCACAGCCGGCGAAATGTCACGCTGGATAGAAGTCCCGACATCCGAGAGCTTCCTTAAGGTGACAACAGACATGAAAGCGATTAGATTACTATTTTATTTTTAGCGGACCCTCTCCAGCGGATATCCCCAAAACGTCCCGTCATGATGATCATCGCACCAAACCTTCAAGTTTAATGGATGTTGGCAGTTTCTCCTGGTATATCTTGGACAAGAAGGGCATCCTTGACTATGCATTGTAATGTGTTGTACCTCTATGTAGGGTGACCACATTTCCAAACTGCCATTCAGGGACACCCCCCCTCTTTCACCTTCCCCAAAAAAAGATGAGGGGGGGCAGGGGGAAATGTAGTCTCGGGGTTGATGGGGAATTTGGCGGCGGGTTACTTGTCTGGTGAATGTTCCACTTGCCACCAGATACAGTGCCGCTTGCCACCCATAGCCTGCCACCAGATGCAGTGCCGCTTGCCACCCATAGCCTGCCACCAGATGCAGTGCCGCTTGCCACCCATAGCCTGCCACCAGATGCAGTGCCGCCTGCCACCAGATGCAGTGCCGCTTGCCACCCATAGCCTGCCACCAGATGCAGTGCCGCTTGCCACCCATAGCCTGCCACCAGATGCAGTGCCGCTTGCCACCCATAGCCTGCCACCAGATGCAGTGCCGCCTGCCACCAGATGCAGTGCCGCTTGCCACCCATAGCCTGCCACCAGATGCAGTGCCGCTTGCCACCCATAGCCTGCCACCAGATGCAGTGCCGCTTGCCACCCATAGCCTGCCACCAGATGCAGTGCCGCTTGCCACCCATAGCCTGCCACCAGATGCAGTGCCGCTTGCCACCCATAGCCTGCCACCAGATGCAGTGCCGCCTGCCACCAGATGCAGTGCCGCTTGCCACCCATAGCCTGCCACCAGATGCAGTGCCGCTTGCCACCCATAGCCTGCCACCAGATGCAGTGCCGCTTGCCACCCATAGCCTGCCACCAGATGCAGTGCCGCTTTCCACCCATAGCCTGCCACCAGATGCAGTGCCGCCTGCCACCAGATGCAGTGCCGCTTGCCACCCATAGCCTGCCACCAGATGCAGTGCCGCTTGCCACCCATAGCCTGCCACCAGATGCAGTGCCGCTTGCCACCCATAGCCTGCCACCAGATGCAGTGCCGCTTGCCACCCATAGCCTGCCACCAGATGCAGTGCTGCTGTCACTCCCTCGGCATGAGAGTGAAGATCACACCAGTCCCTGCTGCTTGCCGCTGGGTGCCGGAGAAGGAGGAGGTGCCGAGGTGGGTGGGGACAGCAGTGCTGTACTAGGCGCAGGCCTCGCTCCCGGTCTCACTGTCTGAGAGTATAAATATATGTCTCCATAATAAATAAAATAAGATAAAAATAATAATAAATAGCCCTAACCCCAACTCTGAACAAAAAAAAATACATTAATAATAATAACAATAATAATAATAATAATAATAATTTATTTTGTGTTAGGGTTAGGGTGTTTTGTCATTAATTATTACATTTTTTTAAGGGCTAAAGGTTAAAGTTAAAGGTTAATTATTTATTTATTGTTACTAAGTCTTAATTTATTGAATTTATTTATTTTTTACTTATGATTTTTATTTGTGTATTTCTTTCACATTTATATATTCATTTAATATTATTCATATAATTCATATTCATATAATTCATAATATTCATATAATAATAAATAAAATGAAATAAAATAAAAATAAATAACCCTAACGTCAACTCCAAACAAAAAAAATACATTAATAATAATAATAATAATACATTTTGTGTTAGGGTTAGAGTGTTTAGTTATTTATTATATTTTTTAAGGGTTAAAGTTAAAGGTTAATTATTTATTTATTGTTACTAAGTATTAATTTACTGAATTTCTTTTTTTTACTTATGATTTTAATTTATTTGTGTATTTATTTTACATGTATTTATTATTTTATTATTATTCATATAATTTATATTCATATAATTCATATTATTCATATAATAATAAATAAAATAAAAATAATAATAAATAACCCTAACCCCATCTCAGAACAAAAAATACATTTATTATAATAATAATAATAATAATAATAATTTACTTTGTGTTAGGGTTAGGGTGTTTAGTTATTTATTATATATTTTTTTAAGGGTTAAAGTTAAAGGTTAATTATTTATTTATTGTTACTTAGTAATATTTTTTTTTTATTTATTTATTTTTACTTATGATTTTTATTAATTTGTGTATTTATTTTACATTTATTGATTCATTTATTGTTATTCATACAATTCATATTTATATAATTTGTATTATTCATATAATAAATAAAATAAATAAAATAATAATAATTAACCCTAACCCCAACTCCGAACAAAAAAATACATTAATAATAATAATAATAATAATAATAATAATAATCATTTATTTTGTTTCAGGGTTAGGGTGTTTAGTTATTTATTATTATAAAAAAAAATTTAAGGAGTAAGGGTTAAAGTTAGGGGTTAATTATTTATTTATTGTTACATTTTTTTAATGTATTTATTTTTTACTTATTTGTGAATTTACTTTACATTTATTGATTCATTTATTATTATTCATATAATAAATAAAATAAAATAAAAATAAATAAAATAATAATAAATAACCCCAACTCCTAATCCTAATCCTAACCTAAACTGAACTCGAACCCCTTACCCTAATGAAAAAAAACATTATAATAAATGAATAATAATAAAATGAATAAATAAAAGCTAATGGGAAACCTAAAAAGCAACAAATGATGCAACAGATAACAGTTTTCTCTATTGGCTAATAAAAAAAATGCCAAAGCCCAAGAACGCTGCAAGTCGCGCCAAAACAAAAAAAAACGTGCAAAAAAAACGCTCAAAGCCGCGACGCTCAGGTGTGAACGCAGCCTTAGTGCCCCATAGACTTCCTTAACACACATCATCTATCGCAGCCGATGACATAACGGCGTCCTAGCTGTATTAGGTTTAGATCAGCGCAATTTCTAAACGCAGTCACGCTCGGACGCAGCAAACTTTACAGCTCTTTACATCCGCGTGTCGCGTTCGCAATGACTTTAGTCCGCCGTTCCCGGCCCGGTATAAATTGCTTTGCTCTGTCCTTTTTTTTTGCACCGATCCCCCAATTATTTCTTTTTAGGATTGCTATCTCGCTGCTCTTGCTATTTGCTAATGCAGCATTAAACTCCGGGAGAAAGTTTATACCGGGGAGCTCGGAACGCAAAATCTATCTCGCCTGTCAGCCCGAGCGCCCCTCCCCCCCCCCCGGACGCGGTGTCTGCGCTCACGCCAGACGAATGAGAGGCGGTGGGGAGGCGGCTGCGGGAAGTGCGGTGGCCCGTGCCGGGGTAATCTATAGGTGTTCGTTTTTTTACTGCTGGCGTTTTAAAATTTTAATGCTGAATATCTCCCGTTTATGACATCAGAAAATGGGAATTTGCAAGCTGTCCCTGTCCGCCAAACATTTTTTATTCATCCAACATGTAACTGCAGCGAGTTTAATCAGCACTAAATTCTAGCCGGTGCACCGGGGAAAGGCAGAGAACATTTGCTGGAGCCGCTCTCTGCAGACACTTGGAATGGAAATTGGCGACATGATTTGCTAACTAACTCTTTCCGTCCCACGCAGTGCCTCGAAATGTAGAGAGGAGTACAGGACGGGATTTTATAGTGGAGTATGTGGGAAGAATGTGCCGCAATCAATGTGTCTGGTGATCGATGATGAGTGTCTTATTCTGACAGTACCATAGCAGTAGCGGCCCGTGTATAGAGGGTGCACAGGCGCCCCCCCCCCCCCATGCGATCTACATACAGGACGCCGGACGCATGGATTCCAATGGTGGGGGGGGGGTGTTTTTTGAACCACGTGATTAGATCCAGAGGCAGAGCACTGTGCCCCGAGCCCACCCATGGTGGATGGTAGTGGAGTATGTATGCCCCTATGGGAAGAATGTGCCGCAATCAATGTGTCTGGTGATCGATGATGAGTGTCTTATTCTGACAGTACCATAGCAGTAGCGGCCCGTGTATAGAGGGTGCACAGGCGCCACCCCCCCAATGCGATCTACATACAGGACGCCGGACGCATGGATTCCAATGGTGGGGGGGGGGGGTTTTGAACCACGTGATTAGATCCAGAGGCAGAGCACTGTGCCCCGAGCCCACCCATGGTGGATGGTAGTGGAGTATGTATGCCCCTATGGGAAGAATGTGCCGCAATCAATGTGTCTGGTGATCGATGATGAGTATCTTATTCTGACAGTACCATAGCAGTAGCGGCCCGTGTATAGAGGGTGCACAGGCGCCACCCCCCTCCCCCCATGCGATCTACATACAGGATGCCGGACGCATGGATTCCAATGGGGGGGGGTGTTTTTTGAAGCACGTGATTAGAGCCAGAGGCTCTAATAGGCTTAAAAAAAGGGTGGGTTTGGGGCGCAGAACACTGTGCCCTGAGCCCACCCATGGTGGATGGTAGTGGAGTATGTATGCCCCTATGGGAAGAATGTGCCGCAATCAATGTGTCTGGTGATCGATGATGAGTGTCTTATTCTGATAGTACCATAGCAGTAGCAGCCTGTCTATAGAGGGTGCAGGGGCGCCACCCCTCCCCCCCATGCGATCTACATGCAGGACGCCGGACGCATTGATTCCAATGAGGGGGGGAGTGTTTTTTGAAGCACGTGATTAGAGCCAGAGGCTCTAATAGGCTTCAAAAAAGGGTGGGTTCGGGGCGCAGAGCACTGTGCCCCGAGCCCACCCAGTTATGTGACGATAGCGAATGAATATTCGCTATTTTTTTACACTAAATCTCCTCTCCGCCAGCCAATCAGGAAGCGGGTCCTGAGACCCGTTTCCCGATTGGCCAAAATGTCAGGCGATCCTATTGGACGCCTAGGAGAAGGAGGAGGAGAGAGGACACAGCGGAGGCTGTGGCGGAAAGGACACCGGAGCTGCTGCTCCCAGCCTGCTGCGCTAAGGGCACCGGAGTCGCTGCCCGCAATCCACCGCCTAGGTGATGGAGTAGTTCCCGGAACGACTGGCAGATGGGGGGACAGATTGGGGGTAATAGTGCCGCGCTGCCAGCTGCCCGAGGTGGATGGTAGTGCCGCGCTGCTGGCCGCCGGTGGGGGGGGGGTGTGAAAGTGCAGCCCCCCCCCAAAAAAAAAAACACCAGCCGCCATTGTTCCATAAGCAGCTGAAGTTATATGCTAATCACGACTTTTCCTATAAGGCCTCATTCACATGGGAGTGCTTAACCCCTTCCCTCCTCAGAGTAAAACAAATGTTAATGCCTGAGCACAATTTAGCAACTTTGACATGTGTTAGTAAAACCGTACACATCATCGCAACTACTTCGTGCCTCCAGGTGGATTATACTGCGTTTTTTTCAGGACACATTGGGCTTTCATTTGGTGGTAAGCGACCCATAGCGCCAGGAGGAGCAGAAAGGAGAGGCACCGTAGAAGCTGCTCCAGGATAGGACACTGGAGCAGCTTTCCCTGAGCCCGCCATGCTTAAGGACAGGGCTGGACGATGGCCGCATCAGTTCCGACAGCTGCTCTAACCGCCCGCATCCAGGGTAAGGACAGCGGGTGGTGGGGGTTCGCTGGGGGTGTTAGTGCCGTGCCGCGCCGCGGGGGGAAGGGGCATTTGTGCTAGTGCGGCCCGGGGGGGGGGTTTCATGTCCCGTCCCCCCCAAAAAAAACACCAGCCGCCAGCTCGAAAAGACGATATCTGAATGATGCATCATTCAGATGACACCACTCAAAGTCCACAACGTCATATGCCATTACGCGGGCGGCAAGCAGGTAAAGTCCCAAACGAACCCCCTCATATAGATTTGTTTTACCCTTAGGCGTGAAGGGGTCAAAGTGATTCTAAAGGCTCAAGGCTTTTTAACCTTCAGGCATTCTATGTGTAACGGGAGGGCCCGTGGAACCCAGAATCCCTTAGAAAGTGGGAGATACCCTTGCTTCAGCTCCCCATGCACCTCTTATGTCTAAATCACCCTACATATGTCCATTAGGGGCATAGGGTGACTGAGAAAATATATCTTGGGCTAACTTAACCACTTCAACCCCGGGCTTTTTTTACCACATCAATACCGGGCCTATTCTGGCACTTCTCTCCTTCATGTACAAATCATCATTCTTTTGCTAGAAAATTACTCAGAACCCCCAAACATTATATATGTTTTTTTAGCAGACACCATAGGGAATAAAATGACAGTCATTGCAACTTTTTTTCTTGCATGGTATTTGCGCAATAATTTTTCAAACACCTTTTTTTGGGGAAAAAAATGGTTTCATGAATTAAAAAATAACAAAACAGTAAAGTTAGCCCAATTTTTGGGAAAAATATGAAAGATGCTGTTACGCCGAGTAAATAGATACCTAACATGTCACGCTTTAAAATTGCGCACACTCATGGAATGGAGCCAAACTTCGGTACCTAAAAATCTCCATATGCGACGCTTTAAATTTTTTTACAGGTTACCAGGTTAGAGTTACAGAGGAGGTCTAGTACTAGAATTGTTGCACGCACTCTAACGCACGCGGCGATACCTCACATATGTGGTTTGAACAGCGTTTACATATGTGGGCGGGACTTGGGTGTGCGTTCGCTTCTGATCGCGAGCTACCGGGGACAGGGCGTTTTAATTATTTTTTTTATTATTTTTTTTTTTTTTACCTATTTTTTTTTTTTTACACTTATTTTACTTCTTTTTTTTTTTGATCACTTTTATTCCTATTACAAGGAATGTAAACATCCCTTGTAATAGGAATGGTGTGTGACAGGTCCTCTTTATGGAGAGAGGCGGGGTCAATAAGACCTCCACATCTCTCCTCCAGGCTGGAAAGCATGAGATTGTGAAAAGAAATTCACTGATCTCATACTTACTAGCCGCAATGGCGGCTTTGTTTACATATGAGGACCCGGGCGTGACGTCATCACATCGCGCCCGGGCCTCTGACGATCATAGAGATGACCGGTGACCATCTGGTCACCAGTCATCTCTATGCTCGTCACCTGACCCACCACCGGCGCCGGACGATTCTCTCCGGGTCCCCGATGGCACGGGAGAGCCCGGAGAAGCACTGGATGGCGGCGGGAGGGGGGGATGTCCCCTCCTGCCGCCTATAAGAACGATCAAGCGACGGAACTGCCGATATGATCATTCTTATGGTGCGCAGAATCGCCGGCACAAGAAAATGATATCTGAATGATGCCTCTAGCTGCAGGCATCATTCAGATATCCCCCCTCAAAGCCGAGGACGTCATATGACGTCCACCCAGGATGGGAGATCCCATCTGTGGACGTCATATGACTATGGGCGGTAGGGAAGTGGTTAAAATGGGACAGTAATATTCATTAACAATATCTCTCAAGAAATATGAAGATATTATCCACTGTGTGCTGTGAGGTCTAGGCACAGGAAGTAACTCCAAATATGGGCATTCCAGGATATATGTAAAGACTGACTGATTAGGAGGTGCTGATCTCGTCAACTCCAACCACCTGTCTGCCTGTTGTAATGTAAATTGAGTCCAGGCTAACTTCTAAGGATCTTTTCTTTGTGGATTGGGCTAATTGACCCTGTATTGTATGAAGGAGTACTGTGATGATGTGTATTGGAGTTCAGGAGACAGCCAGGCTAGGAAACTCTAAGACAGCCTGGCTGCTAAAAGGGATTAGTTAATTAGCTCATTTTAATTAGGTTTCTGGTCACAGGTGTATTTTCAGAGTAATATGAGCAGAATGTAAGAACCTCCTCTTTTGACTGTGTATAAAACTTGTAGCTTTTCAAGAAAGATTGTCAGTCACTGCTTGTACCTCAAGACAGAGCTTTGTCTCGTTATTGAGGGAGACTTATTCTTACTGGTCTGGTTCGCCTGACTGGAGTGTCGGTAGCTGCCTTGGTGTTCGGAAAGGGAATGTCCTAAACCCCTCTCATACTTGGGGTGTCGTTACACTATGCCTGAAGGTAAAAAACCTTCTGTTTGCAGCAGCGCCCCCTCTCCCCCCCCCCCCCCAATACTTACCTGAGCCCCATCGTGATAACAGCAAATAAAGTGCAAAGGATGAAATAGAAATTCAGTGACACAAGTCCATACAATGCAAGTGCTAGAGAATGCCCATAAAAAAGTCATCCAAAGGGTGATAGAGTCTTCACACTACACCGTGTGTCTTGTAGCCCCCTTCCCGTCAGTATAAAGCCTCGTACACACGGTCGGACTTCAAAAAACTTTTCCGTGGATTTTTGTCCGAAGGGAGTTGGCCGGGAACACCCATAGCATACACACGGCAGGACTTTTCTGCAAACTTTCCTAAAACTTTCCCATCATCACATGGTTTTTCTGCACTTTTCTGCTTTTTACCGCCACCCTTTGGTCAACTTCTGCTATTGTTGCTTGATTTTAACATTGGTTCTGGGCATGCATATATGTACTTCGGACAAAAGTCCGATGGATTTCTGTACACACGGTCGGACTTTGCACCATCGGGCTTTTGTTGCGAAAAGTTTGTCCGTTTGCAGAGCGAACTTTTGTCCGATGAAAACCGAAAAAAAGTTTGTCCGATGGAGCGTACACACGGTCTGATTTTTTTGGAAAACTTGCTCGTTTTGAAGTTTGTTGGCAAAAAGTCAGACCGTGTGTACGACTTTTGACTCACCAAAAAATATTGCTTCACACTCTCGTGTTCAGCAGTAGTGCATTACCCACAAAGGGTTTAGCCAACGATCTGTTCCTCTCCACACACAATGGACGATTAGGTGCAATCACATGGGGCGAAATAACAAAAAAAAGGCTCCACTAGTGTGATAACGTCAAACGCACCAATGATTATTCAAAAGCAATCTTCATACATTGCACTTACAATATATATACCGTATATACTCGAGTATAAGCCAAGCCGAGTATAAGCCGAGGCCCTAATTTTACCACAAAAAACTGGGAAAACGTATTGACTCGAGTATAAGCCTAGGGTGAGAATGCAGCAGCTACTGTAAGCGGAAAAGAGGGTCAACAATGCCCATTTGCACGCCTCACTGTGCCCATTGCAACCTCACTGTGCCCATTTGCAACCTCACTGTGCCCATTGCAACCTCACTGTGCCCATTTGCAACCTCACTGTCCCCATTGCAACCTCACTGTGCTCATTGCAACCTCACTGTGCCCATTGCAGCCCCACTGTGCCCATTGCAGCCTGACCTCACTGTGCCCATTGCAACCTCACTGTGCCCATTGCAGCCTGACCTCACTGTGCCCATTGCAGAATCACTTTGCCGATCTGTGTACAGTAACTGAGTCCGTGACATATTCAGAGGGCGGCCGTGCAGTGTTAAAAAGTTGCTCCTCCTTGTGCTGTTCTGTGATAGGCGGAACACTCGGTTTCCCAGCGAACACTGTGTTCAGTGTTCCGCCTATCACGGACGCCCTCTCGTCTACCACGGACGAGAGGGCATCCGTGATAGGCGGAACACTGAACACAGTGTCTGCTGGGAAACCGAGTGCTCCGCCTATCATGGAACAGCACAAGGAGGAGCAACTTTTTAACACTGCACGGCCGCCCTCTGACTCTGAATGTCACAGACTCAGGTACGCTGACTCGAGTATAGGCCAAAAAAAAGGACTGAAAAACTCGGCTTATACTTGAGTATATACGGTGAGTAAAATCAGCTTAAAATGTCAACCAGAGCTCAACCAGGATTGGGGGTGACTTGTCAAGCAGGCAATATTTCACTGCACTGTCGCTGCACCTGCCAAATCAGCCTAGACGTCTCTTGTTGTAATGAAATGTTCTTGCTGATTGCGGCACAGCCACGACCAGACGCGTTTCGTCATCTTGACTTTGTCCTGGGAAGTCTTGAAATGTTGCATGAGAGGCTCAGCAATCCGGAGACTCTCAATCCTCATTGGCTGAGACAGCAGAGGGAGCCAATCACAGCCAGTGAGCCAATCAGGAAAGGGATGCAGGTTTGTGTGTGAATGGGCACACAGAGCTGCGGCTTGGATCCTCGGGGGGGGCCACTTGGCAGGAGGGAGGGGCCAGGAGCACTTGGCGAGGGATCCGAAAAGGGGAGGGTCCAGGCTGCTCAGTGCAAAACCATTACACAGAGCAGGTAAGTATAAAATGTTTGTTATTTTTATTTATTTTTTTAAAACAAGATTTTAATATCACTTTAATAAGTATACACTTCATTCTCCCTTTAAGGCAAAGTTTAGAATAAGAAACAAATCCCCGAATTACCTTCTTTTGAAAAGTTTGATTTGAAAAGTTCGGCATCACCTGGCAGGGGATTACATTAACACAGTGGAGCGTGGCAAGACCCAGATTGGTGCCAGGCTAGTTCAGCTTCTTTAAAATGCACTTTTCAGATCAGCTTCTCAATTTGTTTTGCTATTAGCCGGTACAACCAAACAGTGGGGGGGGGGGGGGGGGGGGCGGGGGAACGACAACAAAACCCACTTTACATTTAAACATTCCCATTTCACCGCTATAACAGATGTCATTGCATCACAACGTCAGCTGAAATCACCGTGCCGGTGTTGGAGAACCGTCATATAAAACCTCAAATGCTGAGTTCTGTATGATTTCGTTCTCCGTGTTGCCGTCCATTATACAGCGAGGGCTTCAATTTGCCTTCATCAACCCATTATATTACATTACATTACAGGAGATTGTTATTTATTTAACCGAAAAAAATAATTCCATTTAAGACACTTAGTGGCATATTTAACTACTTGCCGACCGCCGCCTGTACATATACGTTGCGTTGAATTTGCCGCCGCGCGGGTGCACACGTGTGCGCCCACGCCCCTGCCCGCGGGACTCGATATCCGCCGGTATCCCACGATCGTGTCACGGAGCTGCAGAACGGGGGGATGCCTGTGTAAACAAAGCATTTCCCTGTTCTGCCTAGCAACATGACAGGGATCTTCTGCTCCCTGTGACCGGGAGCAGTGATCGCTGTCATGTCACTTGTAGCCCATCCCCCCACAGTTAGGCCCCTTTCACACTGAGGCGTTGAAAAAACGCTAAAAAATTATGAGTTTTTTTACCGCAATTTTACCACGTTTTTAACGCGTTCGCGGTAAAAATAGTGCTAACCCATATGCGTTTTTACTGTGTTTTTACCGCGTTTTTGCGGTAAAAAGGATTATTTGGTATCCCACAATCCTCCACTCTACTGCGGTCATGTGACCTTCCCACAGCTTCTGGGTGTTTTTTACCGCGTTTTTACAGCGCTATTTTATGCGCCCCAAAGATGCTCCAAAAAAGCTGTTTGCAGGATTTTTTCCAACGCACAGCCAGCAAAACGCCTCAGTGTGAGAGCTCTCAGGGCTTTCACATTGAGAATGATGGGGCAGGATTATTTCAGGCATTTTTACAGCGCTGTTTTTACAGTGAAAACACGGTAAAAACGCCTCAGTGTGAAAGGGGCCTTAGAATCACTCCCTAGGACACACTTAACCCCTTCATCGCCCCCTAGTGTTTAACCCCTTCCCTGCCAGTGTCAATTACACAGTACTCAGTGCATTTTTATAGCACTGAGCGCTGTATAAATGACTATGGTCCCAAAATAGCATCAAAAGTGTCCGATGTGTCCGCCATAATGTCGCAGTCATGATAAAAATCGCTGATCGCCGCCATTACTAATAAAAAAATAAAAAATAAATGCCATAAAACTATCCCCTATTTTGTAGACGCTATAACTTTTGCGCAAACCAATCAATAAACGCTTATTGCGATTTTTTTTTACCAAAAATATGTAGAAGAATACGTATAAACTGAGAAAGAAATTTGTTTTTTTAATATATTTTTTGGGGATATTTATTATAGCAAAAAAGTTAAAAATATTGCTTTTTTTTCAAACTTGTCGCTCTTTTTTTGTTTATAGCGCAAAAAAATGAAAACCGCAAAGGTGACCAAATACCACCAAAAGAAATCTCTATTTGTGGGAAAAAAAAGGACGTCAATTTTGTTTGGGTACAGCGTCGCACGACCGCGCAATTGTCAGTTAAATCTACACCGAATCGCAAAAAGTGCTCTGGACAGGAAGGGGGTAAATTCTTTCGGGGCTGAAGCGGTTAACCACTTCAGCCCCGGAAGGATTTACCCGCTTTCTGACCGGGCCATTTTTTGCGATACGGCACTGCGCCGCTTTAACTGACAATTGTGCGGTCGTGCGACGCTGTATCCAAATAAAATTGACGTTCTTCTTTTCCCACAAATCGAGTTTTCTTTTGGTGGTATTTGATCACCTTTGCGGTTTTTATCTTTTGCGCTGTAAACAAAAAAAGAGGGACAATTTTGAAAAAATAAAAAAAAAATTTTTTACTTTTTGCTAAAAAACACCCCCCCCCCCCCCAAAAAAAAAATAATATATTCCTCGATTTAGGCTGATATGTATTCTGCTACATATTTTTGGAGGAAAAATCCCAATAAGCGTATATTGATTGGTTTGCGTCTACAAAATAGGGGATAGATTTATGACATTTTTATTTATTTTTCTTACTAGTAATGGCGGTGATTAGTGATTTTTAGCGGGACTGCGACATTGCGGCGGACACATCAGACACCTAACTGACATTTTTGACGCTTTTTTTTTGGGGACCAGTGACATTATTACAGTAATCAGTGCTAAAAATATGCACTGATATTGTACTAATGGCATGGAAGGGGTTAACATCAGGTGCAATCAAAGGGTTAAATGTGTTCCCTGTTTGTGTTTTCTA
This sequence comes from Rana muscosa, assembly GCA_029206835.1. Lineage (NCBI taxonomy): Eukaryota > Metazoa > Chordata > Amphibia > Anura > Ranidae > Rana > Rana muscosa. The sequence continues at coordinate 303,988,116 of CM055119.1, forward strand.
ATTGTATGGGGGATGGGCTGCCTGGGGAAACACACAGATCCTGCATAGGATCTGTGTGATCTCCCCTGTCAGAACGGAGATTTTCCTTGTTTACACAGGCAGAGCCCCGTTCTGTCACTGCGAGGAACGATCGCGGGTGGCCGGCGGACATCGAACCGCTGATTGGCTCCCCCGCTGGCCAATGGGAGCGCGCGCGCGCGCGCCCGCAAAAGCGAGATCCCGAGCCGACTTACAGCTACGGCGATTCGTGGGATCGTGCCACCTTGCCGCAGTATAATGACGACGGCTGGTCGGCAAGCGGTTAATAAGGCTGAGCTCCGGGATGAACAAATATTGGAGTTGATCTACTAAAATCTGGTGCAGCTGGGAGCTGTCGCCACTAAGGGACCAACCACATTTACCAGGGACCACAGTGAGTAACTGAAGCACCGGAGCAGTATTCTCACCGAACGGGCACGGTGGAGAATCGGGAAACTTCAGGCCGTGATCAAGTCAGGGACCCAACTAACGGAGGTGACGCTTGCAAAGCAGCCTTGTGTGTCAAGCCAGGGACCGAGCCGGTCAGCAGGGGTAAAGCTTAAGAAGTATCGGGAGTGCCAAGCTAGGGACCCAGCAGAGAAGCAGGGGTGCCGCTTGAGGGAGATACCATCGCAAAGATTGGAGGAGCTCAAGGTGAATCAGAGGGTCTAATGAGAGTAGGAGCTCATTGTTGAAGAACTACAAGAAGCAGTTATAGTGAAGCTGAAAGAACTGATAGTCTCGGAGTCTGCCAATTGAATCTACAACTACTTAAGGGTGTCCTGGCCCTAAACCTCTTTCCCCCAAAAATACAAAAAGGACTGTTAAGAGAAATAAAACCTCTTTCAGATCCAAGAAGTATCTGGCGCCCAATGACTTTCGCCATCTTCGCACCCACTATGCCTCACAACCCACCACATATGGAAGGATGTCAGCTATCTTTGGCCTTGGAGGTCCTCATTAGACTGAAAGAGGCTAAAGACTTTGCTACATAAGTCAAGTTACAGAATCAAGGTACAACTTACATTTTGTCTCCTGTAGGGAAGATCAGGTGACAGTCTGGGAGCTGCTGTGCTGCTGGAAATGCCTAGACTAGGTCTGCACAGGAAACTAAACCATAGGTCAGCATAGGAGTTTGCATGCACAAGGAAAATAATCATAGTCTGGAACAGCATGGCCATCAACCTAGCTCAGGGTACCAATTCAAGAGCAGGAGCACGGTTCCGTCCAAGACTGATAATAGATGGGCAAAACAGAAACCAATTCAGAAGCAGGAGAAGGAGCAGTGTCAAAGTCCAGGCCAAGGTCGATGACATACAGGCAGCAGGGGTGCCAATTCAGAAACAGGAGCAGGGTGAAAGTCCAGGCCAATGTTGCTAATAAATGGGCAGAAAAGCTATCAATTCAGAAGCAGGAGTGGGGTCAAAGTCCAGGCCAAGGTCTATAATAGATAGACAACAGAGATACCAATTCTAAAGCAGGGGCAGAGTTAAAATCCAAGCCAAGGTCGATAACATATAGGCAGCAGGGGTACTAATTCAGAAACAGGAACAGGGTCAAAGTCCAAGCCAAGATCAATAATAGACGGACAGCAAAGGTACCACTTCAGACGCAGGAGCAGGGTCAAAGTCCAGGCCAAGGTCTATAATAGATGGGCAACAGAGGTACCAATTCCGAAGCAGGAGCAGGGTCAAAGTTCAGGCCAAGGTCTATAACATACAAGTAGCAGGGATACCAATTCAGAAACAGGAGCAGGGTCAAATTCCAGGCCAAGGTTGATAATAGATGGGTAGCAGAGGCACCAATTCAGAAGCAGGAGCTGGGTCAAAGTCCAGGCCAGGGTTTATAATAGATGGGCAGCACAGGAACCTATTCAGAAGCAGGAGCAGGGTCAGAGTCCAAGCCAAGGTCAATAACATACAGGCAACATGGGTACCCATTCAGAAACAGGAGCAGGGTCAAATTCCAGGCCAAGGTTGATAATAAATGGGTAGCAGAGGTACCAATTCAGAAGCAGGAGTTGGGTTAAAGTCCAGGCCAAGGTCAATAATAGATGGGAAGCAGATATACTAGGACAGCTGTCAGGAACTTGGTAGGAGGCCGAGATGCTGGGAGGGCTCCCCTTGTGACCGAGTGCAGCACACCACTGGAGGTGACACAGCAGGTGTGGTGCCCACAGAAGCACGGGTGCCTGGTTGCTGGAGACAGACGTGCTTTGGCAGGTCCAGGAGTCAGAGACCAGTGGAGTAACTGGATAGCTGACCTGGGAGCCACGCCAGGGGTCATTCACAGGAAGACAGTCCAGAATCAGAATGACCAGGGGTGAGCCGAGTCCTGGTATAGGGAGCAGGATAAGCAGAGTCCAATAGCCAGGCCGGGGTCAGATGCAGGGAGCAGGCAGAAGGAGGTCAGGTGCAAGCCAAGGATCGAGCCAGAGGATCAGGAAGAGCAAGTCAGAACAAGCCGGGTCGGTACACAGGAGATCAGATCAGCAGGTAATACAGGGCACAAGAACACAGGGGAAGCTGAAAATAAACCAGCAGTGCATTGTTGTAAGCAGTGGGTTTAAATAGGCAGTGGCGCCCAGATTACGGTGAGCGTTCGCGTGATCACGGCGCTGCGCGTCCGCCTAGTCGCAGCGCCTCCTAGTGCGCCGATGCGCGCCAACGTGCCCTTGCCTGTGCTGGTTTGCCAACCCTGCACCATTGTGCACAGGGATGTGCCTATTTCCCTGACAACAGCAGGCAGAAGGTGTAGTCAGGATACGAGCCAAGGTCAGCAAAGGGAGGTCTGGGTCAAACACAGGATAGCAGAACTCAGGTCAGGTCACAAGTCACAGGAGTTGATGGCCACCCATGAACCCTCCTCAGTTGTTCTGCATTTTAAATAGGGATCTTGGTGCCTAAGCTAGTGTCGGATGTGCACGCTCACTCACACCCGCATTATCACACACCTTAACACATGCACTAACATACATGGGTGTGCCCACAGCAAGGGCATGAAATACAGGTAACACCTCTGTTCGTTACTTAACCCGTAACAGTAATATGCATATATGTGATGGCAAGACAGGTGGGCCTTATCACCTAGCCACTGGATATACTGTATGTGTATTGTTCTGGGGCACGATTTCCAAAAACTGTGACCAAGCTGTAAACTCTCTGCCAGCCACTGATGATCGGGAGCCTTTAAAGTGGATGTAAAGCCACTCTCATCCTTTCTAAACTACTGGCATAGTGCTGATCTATAAGGATATAGATGCCTCCTGCATGTATCCTTATCTGTCAAATGTCTCCCCCTCTGTCTGTTATAAGAACTGAAAAACTGCAGATTCTGTGGGTGGATCTGTTGTCTGGAGCTCGGTGGGTGGAGTTGTGATGTCAGTAGACTCCCCGCCCACCTCTACATTACCCTTTGTCAACATGCATTTTCTCCTGTGTATTCCTTCTGCTATGATCACTAACATCCAGTCAAAATCCAGAAAAGTAACCACATGACTTCAGAAAAGGACTGGGGGTGGGAATTAAAAAATAATGCTAGTGCATGAGATATGTAAATAACCTGTCACTCAAAGCAAAGGGGGCGGAACGGACAAAGGTTTTTCTCTGTTTGTCCGTTTTTATCTCACTGAACAATAAAAGAGGATTGCTCAGAGCTGGATTAACTCTTTGTGGCAAGACCTGGCACAAATGATAGGAAATCTTATACTCTACATTGTGACAGCAAAAAAAAATAAAAAAAATTTGGGTTTACATCCACTTTAAGATGGACTCCCAATGATGTCAGCACAATGCAGCCAATCACAGTGCCCCATGAAAGCGTTGGCATCTGCTGATCTAAATGAGGTTAAGAACTTTTCCGCTCCCCAGAATTCTAGCCGAGTGTAAAAAGGAAGGAGGAATAATCGTTTTTTTTGGTTGAAACTCCTAACGCGTTCTACAGCCTTTTTAGAAATCATTTTTGTTTCGCTTCCGCAGATTTCTTCTGGCCTTAAGAACTCGGAGACAGAAGCCAAGACCTGATGATATTGGCACCGAGCTCCATCATACAATTAACAACTTTGTGCAAGTATCTACAAGAATAGGGACATGACACTAACAGACACTTTAGCGGTGATTGGAAAATGGACCTCCCGCTCGGCAAGACACCGCTGACATTCCCTTTAAATCACCGTAGCCTAATCCAACCCCAGGCCTTCAAAATAATGAATGGCTCCGATCATTTTTCATCTCATCGTCCCATTATCTGTAATGAGAAAATACTTTCAACTGCGAGAATAGCTCTTCAGAAAAAAGTTTGTGCAGAAAGCATCCGCAAGATATCAGCGCCGTCTATCATAGTGTGCTGTGGGGGGGGGGGGCGGGGCTATTTCTGCGGTATCAAAAGAAGACTTTTTTTTTTTATTATTCAACCGGTTTCCACCTTGCTTATGTTAGACAGCCATAAGGCACAGCAGGGGTGGGTCACTGGAGCTAATGCAGTGCAAATTTTTGGACAAGTAAAATAAAAAAATTAGCTGTATCCTGATGGCTGCTGCTTTATTAGGTAGACCGGCTTCTTAAAGCGGAGCTCCGCCGAAAAAAATAATAATTAAAAGTCCGCAGCTACAAATACTGCAGCTGCTGACTTTTAATATATGGACACTTACCTGTCCTGGGCGCCCGCGATGTCGGCACCCGAAGCTGGTCTGTCCCTCGGCTCTCGGGTGGTACAGGCCAAGCCTTGCGGGCGGCTTCACTTCCTAGTTCCCTACTGCGCATGTCGCGCTGCGCGATACCACTGGTCCCTGCTGTTTTCTGGGACCTGTGTGTCTCCCAGAAGACAGCGGGGGGGGGGCGGAGGAGGCGCTGGACGTGGCATAGATCTTATGCCCGGAGGAAGTGGGAGAAAATACCTGGATTACACAGGTATCTGCTCCCTCCTCCCCCCCCCCCTAAAAGGTGCCAAATGTGACACCGGAGGAGGGGGGAAGGATTCCGAAAAGCGGAAGTTCCATTTTTGGGTAGAACTCCGCTTTAACCCGTTTACAACAGTGTAGCGCCCTCTAGTGGGCAGCTAGTGTAGGTTCATGTGTTTTGTGTCTCGTGGTAATTGCGTGTGTCTGGTAAATGGGTCAGGGTCCAGATTCAGGTCAAAGCTTGGAAGGCTGTGCAGACCAGTCCTCTATCGCCTCCCCCTGGTTCTGGAGGTCCCTGGAAACTTCTAGAAGCTAGTGGGCGGAGGTAAAGAGGCTGGGTCTGAATGTTGAGGGGAGTTTGGACCAATCCCCAGGCAGGAGGCCTGGCAGGAGGGGCTGAACCAGCCCATAAATATGGTGGAGCCTAAACCTGAGCAGCAGGAGGGTCGGGTGAAAGATGGAGTGCTGAGGTTATTGTCGTGTCGGCCTGAGAGGGGACCCAGGGACTGGGGGCTCTGCCTCCAGGCAGGAGCTGCGGAAGGGAAGGAGAGGGAGCCTAAAAGAGGCGTCTCCTTTCACTTTGGACATCCTGGGCCGGCATGGGAAGATCTGATCAGATGGAGGCCTGAACAGGAGTCTTGACCAGTGCAGTGGGGAGCTAAAGACAGCGTGGGGACCTCAGCACACCCCGGGGAGTGTCCGCCTGCTGGTCTCTACCTTGCGCTCAGTGGTTTCTGCATTACACTTCACTGGAGACCGGGGCTAGTGACCTTGGGGGTCATTTACTAAAGATATATAAAAAGCAGATGCAGCGCTAATAGCATAACAACATTACAAAATGTTAAAATTTTCAAGTGAAAAAGAAGGTAAAAAAAGGAAAACTAAAGCAGAGTCCCAATAGGATTCCAGTCCATGAATGAAGGGTTAAACAACACCCATCCGTGCAAGGTGCAGATGACAAACTGCAGAAGAGAGGAGAAAAGATCCTTCATACAATGTGCTCCACACCCGAGTGAGTAAGTAGCCTCCTCCTTACCAGCTTTCCGTGATAGTGTTATAGTAGGTCTCACCAAACATAGGGAATTCGGTCTCCACCAGAACCCTTAGTGTTGTCTGGAACTGCAGCTAAGCTGGTAACACTTAGAAAATATAAAAAAAAAAAAAAGAAAAGTTCCCATAGTGCAGTACGTTATATAGATAAACTTAATAAAATACGTGAGTTGCACTTACAAGATATAAAACGTTCCTAAGCGATACAGCAATGTGTCTCATAATGGGGATCGCGGCGTCTCCACAGGCTTCTCTTCACTTCCTGTTTGATTTGCCCATCAACCTCCTGAGAGGAAAAAACGTGATGACGTCACCGTCGCAGGCTCCACCCTACGCGTTTCGTCACCACCGGACATCAAGTCATTTACTAAAACTGAAAGAGGAACTGTAGTTCACATAATTGCTCACATAATTTGTAATAAAAAAAAAAAACTTCTTTGCCATTCTGAAGCTTCCCTACAACCACTTTGCATAGTATATATACCAGTGTTTCTCAACTCCAGTCCTCAAGGCGCACCAACAGGTCATGTTTTCAAGATTTCCCATAGATAAAACAGCTGTGGTAATTACTTAGGCAGTGAAACCGATCAAATCACCTGTGCAAAATAATGGAAATCCTGAAAACATGACCTGTTGGGGCGCCTTGAGGACTGGAGTTGAGAAACACTGATATATACGGGGATTCTGTACTTGCCAAATATGTTGCAGAAATCTCCCTCCACTGAGTCTGGCTGAAGCCATTTTAACTGTGGGCAGCTGAAGCTGCTGCCTGTTCACTTCCTGGATTTACACAGAGCCACACCCCCAGCTCTGCAGCTCTTATTGGCCCTCTTATGACTCACCCCCCTCCCTTTCTGGCAAACACTCACGAGAGTGAGAGAGAGAGAGCTGTGCATGATGTCATAAGTCTAGGCCAGTGATGGCAAACCTTGGCACCCCCTGATGTTTTGGAACTACATTTCCCATGATACTCAACTACACTGCAGAGTGCATGAGCATCATGGGAAATATAGTTCCAAAACATCTGGGGTGCCAAGGTTCCCCCATCACTGGTCTAGGCTAATGACCAGACAGGAAACAGGAAGTGGGCTGATTTAATAGATGGAAAGATGAAAAAAATGACCGAAGTCCTGCTTGAAGCATAAAAAATTTGGCGCAGATCTGCACAGAAACCAATCAGCTTCCAGGTTTTATTTCCAAAGCTTAATTGAAGAAGCTGAAGTTAGAAGCTGATTGGCTCCCATGCACAGCTGCACCAGATTCTGCGTGATTCAGTGTTCGCTAATCTCCCCCTCTTGTGACTCGCTACAAAGTTACATCATTGATGTTTAACCACTTCAGCTCCGGAAGATTTACCTCCCCCCCTTTATGACCAGGTCTTTTTTTTTCCGATACGGCACCGCGTTATTTTAACTGACAACTTCGCGGTCGTGTGACGTTGTACACAAATAAAATTGACGTCCTTTTTTCCCCACAAATAGAGATTTCTTTTGGTTGTATTTGATCACCTCTGCGGTTTTTATTTTCTGCGCTACAAACAAAAAAAGAGCGACAATTTTGAAACAAAAAAAAACCAATATGTTTTACTTTCTGCTATAAAATACATCCAATAAAAAAATGGAAAAAAAAATCTAATTTCTTCATCAATTTAGGCCAATATGTATTCTGCTACAAATTTTTGGTAAAAAAAATCCCAATAGGGGCGTGGCCTGAGCGGAGACCGAGATGGACGCCTAATTTGAGAGCTCCTGTGTGACCGGGCTGACTAATCCTCTTAAACGGGAGCCTACCGTCCTAACCCTGCTATGCACAGATCTACCAGGAGCTCGTCCACCTCCCGCACCTCCAAGGACTCTCAGACCCACTCGGGGAGGCACATACCGGATATATTTCGGCCACAAAAACTTCAGGCCTCGGCATCATTACAGAACCACGCGCCAACACAGGCCCAAGCCGCTGCCTCGCCGGACGGTAGGCTTGTGCAATTCGTTTCGTAACGAATTGAAATTCGTCCGAATTTAGCAACTTTCGGACATTCGGAAGCATTCGAATTTCCGAACAAAGCAATTACGAATAAGACCGAATCCGAAATAAATTATACCGCAAAATAGCGAATGCCCGAATGTCTTCGGCATAATTCGTTATGAAAAAGTTACGAATGTACGAATCCATACGAAGCACAATAACACTCACTCTGCTCTGCTCTCTGCTTCTCCCACACCGTGCTGAACTCCCTCTCAAAATGGTGTACAGGGGCGGAGGTTATAGCCGCATGTAAAAAACGAAAGTAAAATACGAGATTTCGAATCCATTCGAAGCACAATAACACTCACTCTGCTCTGCTCTCTGCTTCTCCCTCACCGTGCTGAACCCTCTGAAAATGGTGTACAGGGGCGGAGCCTATAGCCGCATGTTAAAAACGAAAGTAAAATACGAGATTTCGAATCGTTACAAATAACCGCAATGTATTTAGAAAAGTACAAATCCATTCGAAGCACATTAGGCATAATAGGCAGCGTCGTTGTGAGAGAGACACGGAAAATTACGAATCAACGAACCCAAAAAAAGTTACGAAAGTAGGAGTTGTGTCCAGAATCAACGAAAAACAACGTACTCTACCGAAAGTACGAACCCAAAAAAAGTTACGAAAGTAGGAGTTGTGTCCAGAATCAACGAAAAACAACGTACTCTACCGAAAGTACGAATTATAAAGCAACAAAAAATTCAACGAAAAATGTCGCTTGCAAAAATACGAATGAGTCCGAACACGAAAAATCCCGTCTAGCAAAATTACGAATGATTACGAATCAACAGGACCGGAAAGAAACGAACCGAAACGGAACGAATTTTTCCGTTGTGCACAAGTCTACCGGACGGCCTGCCCTCCGCCAACATGCCGGGTCTGTCCTCTCCCAGCTCCAGCGGGGCCCTTCCTCCCAGCCTATTCGACTTGGAGAAAGTCGCTGCGGACATTAAAAATACAGTTACGGCTGCCATAGCAGACCTGAAGGCCGAAATGCTCGCGGTCGCGCACCGGGTGGATAGCGTGGAGCAAACGACCCAGACACACGCGGCGGCTATTCGCCAGGTGCAGTCGGCATATGACTCCCAACTGGCTCAAGTTTTTGAGCTCCATAGACACGTGGAGGACCTGGACAACCGGGGAAGGAGACACAACGTTAGGGTACGGGGGGTCCCCGAAACCGTAGACCCTACCGCCATACAGCAAACCGTCAGCGCCATTTTCAATGACCTGATTGAGCGCCCTGCGGACTCCCCCATCGATATGGAAAGGGCCCACCGCGCTCTCAGGCCCGCACCCCGAGACAACGAACCCCCCAGAGACATTATATGCTGTATAGTCAACTTCCCCCTTAAGGAAGAGATTCTCCGCAAGGCGAGGGAAAGGGGACGTATTCTTTATAATGGCACGGAGGTTAAACTATTTCAGGATCTTTCACAGATCACTCTCCAAAATAGGAGAGCACTACGACCTCTGTTAGATGCTTTACGAGCGAGAAATATCCAGTATCGCTGGAAGTTCCCATTCGGCCTGTCTGCATCCGCAAGGGGGCGCTCCGCCCTACTTCGCACACCGGAGGACCTTCAAGCATTTTGTGAACAACTCGACTTGCCTAACGTGGAGCTTCCTGATTGGTACGCGCTCTACTTTCCAGCGGAACCCTGGCTCCCTGTTTCACTCCACCCGTCACCGAAAGCGGCGCGCCAAAGACAGCGCCACCGTAGACCGATGTCTCCGATTGCCCGCTCCTCACACCGAGACCTGCAACATCACAGTCCTTCACCGCAGCGCATGTGAAGCGAAACGCTGATTGACTGACTGTCTGCCAATTAGACTGAGGTCTGCGGTCCGTGAGTATGCCTTCTCTCCCCCCCCTCCCTCCCCCCCCCAGCGGGTTCCCACGTTACTCCCTGAGCCACTACCCCGTCAGAGATCTCCATACCCCTATTTGGCATTGACACGCTACTACCACCCCGGTCCTTTACACCCCACAGCTGGCAACTCCTCTTCCCAATGCTCCTCACGGTGACTCTCTCTCCCTCTCCCGGGATTCACCACACCGCATAACCAACCGGAGACACCCGGTCGCTTCACAATATGACACACAGCGGACTGACTAGGGCTTGCCTTACCCAGGCGTCGGCTGTAGGAAGCGCGTATCCCCGGAAAAGCTATCTACACCTTTTTACCCTGCAACCCTTGACCCTCTCATATGCCTAGATCCCCCTGAGCTTGGAGTCGACACTGAAGGGCTAAACACTCCGGCATCCGGAAGATAGGCGCACCCCCATGAACTGCACCGGTCCCGGGAGAGGCTTCCCCTGAGTGCCCGGGTGTAGGCCTGAGATTCTGACATTCGCCCTCCCCCCCCCCCCACGCAGCTACAAAGATCCTTTCCTGGATGACCTAAAGACCCTTCAGCAACCTGAGCCCGCACAGACATCCCCCTTCGGATGTGGGAGGCCTGAACTATCTATTGCCCTGCACCTCGGCCTGCGACACGGTCGCATCATCTTCTTCTGGAACGCTTATTACAGGGGTGATGATTCTAAGCTCCTGCAGGCAATGTATTTGCAATATAGGGGTTTTTTTTTTTTTTTTTTTGCCTTTCAGTACCTCTTCCAATGCTTTTTTATGTCCCATATTCGCACTTGTTCCCCCCTATCCCCTATTGTAAGCAAGCGATGTACCAGGCATCAGATGGGCAGGGTACGACTTGGGCGATACCAATTAATGTGGAGACCTGAGAACCCCCCTTCCTATCTGAGGCGAGGACGAGAATGGAGACACCACCCCCCTAGCTCATTATGGAGGCCCCTCCGCCCATCCCCACTTCCCTACCCCCTCCTCACCCCTCCGCATACTGCTCCCCCCACCTAATCCCGCCTCCCCCTTCTCTTTTTGCTCTACCCGGCCACCCTCCCTTGACCCTTCATCCCCCCACTCACCCCCTCCCCCCCTCCACTCCTCATTTCCCCTCCCCTTCTTTCCTCATTACTCCCCTTCTTCCCCCTCATCTTTCCCCCCCCATTTCTCTCCCCCCCCCTTCTCTTCACCCCTCCCCCCCTCCCTCCGCTCCTCCCCCCCCTCCCCCCTCCTTCCCCCCTCCCCTCCCTCCTCTCCTTCCCTGCCTTTCCCCTCCCCTTATCCCATTTCCAATTTCCCACTCCTCCCCCTCCCCCTGTCTCATCCCCCGGCCCCCCTTTCTCCTTCCTTCCCCCCTCTCCTACCCCCCCCCCTTCCGTTTCTCCTCCCTTTCCCTTCTCCCTGTATCCGTCCCCGCACCCTCCCCCCCATCCCCTATTCCCTCCTTCCCCCTCCTCGTGGTCTGCCCTAACGCAGTCTCTTGAGGAGGGAGTCCCCCCCCCCCGGCATGTCTCATGGGTTGTTGATTTCTCTTGAATACACCTCAAAGTTTTACTTTCTAAATAGTACGGGTTGCTTTTATTGACTCCAGCCCCGCGAGCTGGAGAAGGTTATGTTTTGTTATGTTATGTTGATTTATGTGATGTCCCTACACACTCGACATTTGAACCCCCTGTAGCTTGCTCCTCATGGTAGGCTCCCTGTTACGCTTTTTGGGTTCTCGCTATTAGCGGGACCCCTCATCCGCTTCACCCAGACTCCCATGCCACAGATAGGCTGCGGTTGCCGCTCACACTACTACCCCCACACAGCGGTCTCACTGAGACGCAGCTGACACTCCGGGTTTTCCCTTGGTTCTTACAGGTGGGTGGCCTAGCTACACCCACCTCTGGTTTTCTTTTTCCCTTCCCATATCTCTCTCCCTACCCTTGGCCCACATAGCCTGCTTTTACCCCTCGTCATTCTTTTCTTCCTCTCGCCCCCCTTTTTCCCTCTCTTGGCCCTGACCCCCCTACTCTTCTTCTTTCTCCTCCTTTTTCTAATCTGATCCTCCTGAATCTTACTACCCCCAACTCCTCCTGACCTCTTCATCTGTGTGTCTTTCTCCCCCACCCTACCTTTTCCCCTGTGTGTCCCCTCCCCTTTCTCCCTTGCCCCAGGGGAGTGACCCTCGCACCCATCCTCTAAAGAACGACTCTAACCCTCTCGACTACCAGATACATATCTTCAACCCTTCCTAACTCTTCACAATGCAGACCCCCCCTAGGACTGATATTCCACTGACTCTGAAGTGTGTTTCCCTGAACACAAAAGGCCTGAATGTACCAGAAAAAAAGTCACAAGTGTTAGCTTCGCTCACAAAACACAAGGCTCACTTTATCTTCCTGCAGGAGACACACTTTCGATCTGATGCTATCCCGAAACTGGCTAATCACATATATCGCTCTGCCCTACATGCCACTAACCCGGTCGCCAAAACCAAAGGGGTCTCGATTCTCATTTCAAAACATGCCAATTTCCTCCTGACTGACTCTCTAGCGGACCCAGAAGGTAGATTTATCTTCATTAAGGGAACTTATGCATCTAAACCTATCACACTGGCTAATATTTATTGCCCTAACGACCACCAGGTTTCCTTTTTCCGCAAGACGTGTGCCCTTTTATCCTCGTTCCAGAGCGGCCTGGTCCTCCTGGGAGGCGACTTCAACGTGCCCCTAAACCCCTTCCTAGACACTTCCACAGCCTCGACTTCTCTACCTTATAAGGCCTTACGGCAAATCAAAGCCCAACTACAAACCCTGGCCCTTCATGATGCGTGGCGCACCCTCTATCCCTCAACTAAAGACTACACCTACTTCTCGGCCCCCCACCAGAAATATTCCAGAATTGATTTTTTCTTTTTATCTCAGACCGACCTCCCCGCCCTCCAACATTCCTCCATTGAACCGATGTTCCTATCAGATCATCACCCCATCACAGTCACATTATCATTCCCGGAAACATACACTAAGACTAAGATTTGGCGTTTCAACCCCTCATTCCTGACAGACCCGACCTCATTAGAGCGCATTCGCTCATGCATCAAGCTATATTTCCAAGAAAATGCTAACCCTGACATTTCTCCAATATCCATATGGGAAGCTCACAAATGCGTGGTACGGGGAGAATTGCTTGCCCTGAATTCACAGGCCAAAAAAGCTTACCAGGAGAGAGTGAATACTCTTCTCAAAAGGATTAGAGTACTAGAACTGTCCCATAAGAAGATACAAGCCCAGAACACTCTACAGGAACTGACCAAGTGCCGTACACTTCTTGCAGATGAATTAGGTAAACGCGCGAGAAGGCGTTACATTCTTGGCCAGAGGGTCTTTTATGAACATGGCAATAAGAGTGGACGTCTTTTAGCGCGGTCAGTTCAGAAGGCCAAACTCTCGTCCACCATACATACCTTACGCGGTCCCCAGGGCACCCTCCTGGCTAAGAGCGAGGACATTGCGAAGGAATTTGAGTCTTTCTATCGAAAGCTCTACAACCTTCACCCCACCCAGCTACCCCGAGCCTCGGGGGAGACACGCCAAACGCTCATTGCGGATTTTCTCTCTCATTATGGCCCTAAACCCCTCTCCTCCCAACAAGCACAATCCCTGGAGGGACTGTTCTCGGCAGGAGAGCTGGAGACAGCCCTGAAACAAATGAAACTGGGTAAAAGCCCAGGCCCGGACGGGTACACCCTTCAGTATTACAAGTCTTTCGCAGATGTCTTTACCCCCAACCTTCTACAGACATTTAATGCCCTGGCCAATCCTCAAGACCGACCTAACAGATTATTAGAGGCTCACATCACCGTAATTCCTAAGGAGGGGAAGGATCCCCTACAAGTGGCAAATTATAGGCCGATTTCACTCCTTAATGTTGACATAAAAATTTATGCCAAAATACTGGCCAATAGGTTAATACCTCTGATCCTCGGCCTTATCTCCAATGACCAGGTGGGGTTTGTCCCAGGCCGGGAGGCACGGGACAACACCATACGAACCCTTAACTTACATCACTGGCTTACTTCAACTAAAACACCAGGCTTTTTGCTCTCCCTTGATGCGGAGAAGGCGTTTGACAGAGTGGCCTGGGACTACATTCGAGAGGTCCTAAAAGGGGTGGGTTTGGAAGACCGCATGCTCACCTCCATAATGGCATTATACTCGAACCCCACGGCGGCGGTGAGAGTTAACGGCCACCTGTCGAACGCCTTCTCCATTAATAACAGCACACGCCAGGGTTGTCCCCTCTCCCCCCTGATCTACATTCTCTCCTTGGAACCCCTCTTAAACAAACTTAGAGAAAACCCGGATGTTAGGGGATTGGTGGTCAAAGGTAGAGAATTTAAAGTCGCTGCTTTCGCGGATGACATTCTGCTCTCCCTCATATCCCCACGAACCTCCCTTCCATCTCTCTTACATGACTTGGAAGCCTTTGGTACAATTTCAAACCTTAAAATTAACTATACAAAGTCCCACGCCCTGAATATCACCCTCCCACCACAGGAAGCCACCCTCTGCCGGGAATCTTTCCCGTTCCATTGGGAAAAGACTGCTATTTCCTATCTTGGGATTCGGATCCCGCCCTGCCTCAAAGATCTGTACGCCCTCAATTTCCACCCTGCCCTGAAAAAAGCCCAAGACCATTTTTTGGAGTGGTCTACATTGGATGTCTCATGGTTTGGTCGAGCTGCTCTGATCAAAATGATTATACTACCACGTATGTTGTATTTGATCCAAACCATCCCAATGCATATCCCCGCAGGATTCTTTTCCTCCTATCGGAAGGCATGCTCGACCTTTTTATGGAAAGTTTCCCCTCCTAGAATCAAATATGCCAGACTCACCTTGCCCAAGCCTAAAGGGGGTATTGCTCTCCCAGACCTGTATAAATATTTTGTGGCTTGCCATCTTACGAGAATCGCGGACTGGTCCATTCACCCCCTAGAGAAGATCTGGATCTCTATCGAAGACTCTTTCTCACCCATTCCTCTACGTCTTCTCCCATGGCTGTCCCCGAAACAATGGCCACAGTCCTTGTCCTCACATCCCTTCATTCACACTTCCTTGAAGCTTCTTAGGTCGTCCCCGACCGGAGACTCCCTTTCACCCACCCCGGGCCCGCTGACTACGCTGAGAGGAAACCCCGACTTTATCCCAGGCGAGTCACCTTCCTTCCTCAAACAAGAATGGCCGTTTCAAGACATCTTTGCCTCCCAACTGTACACTGACGGCAAACTCGCCTCGATAGAGGATCTTAGGCTCATTTCCAACACCTCTACCTTCTCCTTCTGGACTTACAGACAAATATGTCACTTTCTATCCACACATACAGCACGTGATAGCTGGACAAGACCACTTACCCCTTTCGAAACTCTCTGCTATCGTAGAACCCCCCCAACGACACCTTATTTCCCTTCTCCACGCCTTGCTTATAGAACCTAGTGACTCCACCCTTTCGCCATCACAGACCTCGTGGAACAGAGACCTACCTACCCCCCTGTCACCAACTGAATGGACGAGAATTCATGAATACGCACATAGGGGGTCGTTGAATGACGCCATACAGGAAAACGGGTACAAAGTGCTCACTAGATGGTACAGAACCCCATCTCTCTTGCATAAATTTGCCCCTTCAACCTCCAATATATGCTGGAGATGCAATACAGAGGTGGGAACCATGGTACACATTTGGTGGGAATGTTCACACATCCAACCCTTTTGGAGGGAGGTACACAGATGCATCGCATCAATCACCACATATACCTTGGACTTTACACCAGCACAATTCCTCCTGCATCACACTTCTCTCTCGAGAAAAGATTACTTTAAATCCCTAGCCATGCACATGGTGAATGCTGCTAGGTTATGCATCCCCAAACACTGGCATTCCTGCCATGCACCGCCACTTAAAGAATGGTTTGCGACCATCTCTAGAATTTGCGACATGGAAGAACTGATCCACATCTCGCAAGAGAGACTGGAGAATTCCTTGTTTACTTGGTCCTGCTGGTTACATTTCAAAACAACAGCTGAATACAAGCAGCATGTTCCCCCTGACTAATGTACGAGCTTTGAGGGGCTCTACTCCCCTCTCACATACAGAGGCCCAAGCGAGTGGTCACTCCCCGCACCTTCATCCTCACCCTTACCCCTACCCCACCTCCTCCCCCCCCCACTCTTTTTTTCTTTTTCTTTTTTTTTTCTTTCTTTTTTTTTTTTTTTCTTTCCCTTTTCTTTCTTTCTCTTTTTCTCTTTCTCTCTCTTTCCTTTTCCTCGTTATCCCGCTCCTATTCCTCTTGCTGCTCCCTAGCTCTCCCCAAAATCTCCCCTCTCTTCTCTACTACAAATGCTCTCCGACCCCCATTAATACATCACCTGTGGCCCCCCTTTTCTTTGCTCCTGCTCTCTCTTCTCTGATCCCTCTTCCCCGTTTCCTACCCCCCTTCAGTCCCATACCCCCTCCGCACGAGTGGGTACGGTTCCCCTCCTCCTACCCCTCTATTACTAGCCTTTAGACACCGTCTTTTTGGTGTCGGAAACAATAAGAAATGCAGCAAGGTTAGCAGGCGGCCGGCACGCGATTCAAATTAATAAAGGCTCCGGCCCATATGCACCCTCATTCACACTTTTACAAAAACTGGAGACAATTACACACCTGCCTGTAATGTTTGTTTATGTTGTACCAAAAACTGATTCTCCTTGAATGCACTTGTTCTGTTTTAGGCCTCATGCCCACGGGCGTTTTTTCAGCCGCGTTTTTGAGCGTTTTTTACAGCTTAAAAACGCCTGTCCATGTTAGTCTATAGCTTCATGCCCACCTAGGCGTTTTTGAGCTGTAAAGAGCATAGGCATTTGTAAGCTGTAAAAAAAACCCAGGACCAGTGCGTTCCTCAGCGTCAGAATTAGGCAGAAAAAAACGCGAGCGTCAAAAAACGCGCAAAAACGCGCACTAACGCGCAAAAAACGCGCACTAACGCGCGGTTGCGTTTTTAGCTCCGACGTTTTTTTTGTTTTTTTTTTTTTAAATATTTACAATAACATGGACAGGCGTTTTTAAGCTGCAAAAAACGCAGCTGTAAAAACGCCAGTGGGCATGAGGCCTTATACTTTGTACTGAGATGTTTGTGAATTTGCTCAATAAAACTTTATGGAAAAAAAAAAAAAAAAATCCCAATAAATGTATATTGATCGGTTTGCGCAAAAGTTATAGATTCTAAAAACTATGGGATATGGAAAAAAAAAGTCCTGCAAGCAGCATCTTTGGGGCAGTTAGGGAGCGCTGTATACAGCGCTATCAAAACGCCCCTGCCCATTGGAATGAATGGGTAACGCTTTCAAAGCGCCTTAAAGGCACTTTAAAAACGCTGCAAAACAGGAGTTTTTAACGCCATGCATAAGAAAGTCCATGCAAAAAAAAGTCCAGGAATAAAAAAGTCCAGGTATAAAAAAATCCATGCATAAGAAGTCCATGCAAAAGAAAGTCCATGCAAAAGAAAATCCATGAATAAGAAAGTCCATGTATAAGAAAGTCCATGTAAGAAAGTCCATGTATAAGAAAGTCCATGCAAAAGAAAGTCCATGCATAAGAAAGTCCATGCATAAGAAAGTCCATGAATAAGAAAGTCCATGCATAAGAAAGTCCATGAATAAGAAAGTCCATGCATAAGAAAGTCCATGCATAAGAAAGTCCATGCATAAGAAAGTCCATGCATAAGAAAGTCCATGAATAAGAAAGTCCATGCATAAGAAAGTCCATGAATAAGAAAGTCCATGTATAAGAAAGTCCATGCATAAGAAAGTCCATGCATAAGAAAGTCCATGCATAAGAAAGTCCATGTATAAGAAAGTGAAAGTCCATGTATAAAAAAGTCTATGCATAAGAAAGTCCATGTATAAGAAAGTCCATGTATAAGAAAGTCCATGCATAAGAAAGTGAAAGTCCATGCATAAGAAAGTCCATGCATAAGAAAGTCCATGCATAAGAAAGTCCATGTATAAGAAAGTCTATGCATAAGAAAGTCCATGTATAAGAACGTCCATGTATAAGAAAGTCCATGTATAAGAACGTCCATGTATAAGAAAGTCCATGCATAAGAAAGGGAAAGTCCATGAATAAGAAAGTCCATGCATAAGAAAGTGAAAGTCCATGAATAAGAAAGTCCATGCATAAGAAAGTCAATGAATAAGAAAGTCCATGCATAAGAAAGTCCATGAATAAGAAAGTCCATGCATAAGAAAGTCCATGAATAAGAAAGTCCATGCATAAGAAAGTCCATGCATAAGAAAGCCCATGCATAAGAAAGTCCATGTATAAGAAAGTCCATGAATAAGAAAGTCCATGTATAAGAAAGTCCATGAATAAGAAAGTCCATGCAGAAGAAAGTCCATGCATAAGAAAGTCCATGCATAAGAAAGTCCATGAATAAGAAAGTGCATGAATAAGAAAGTCCATGTATAAGAAAGTCCATGCATAAGAAAGTCCATGTATAAGAAAGTCCATGAATAAGAAAGTCCATGCATAAAAAGTCCATGCATAAGAAAGTCCATGAATAAGAAAAGTCCATGCATGAGAAAGTCCATGTATAAGAAAGTCCATGAATAACAAAGTCCATGAATAAGAAAGTCCATGTATAAGAAAGCCCATGCATAAGAAAGCCCATGTATAAGAAAGTCCATGTATAAGAAAGTCCACGCATAAGAAGTCCATGCATAAGAAAGCCCATGAATAAGAAAGTCCATGCATAAGAAAGTCCATGCATAAGAAGTCCATGCATAAGAAAGTCCATGTATAAGAAAGTCCATGCATAAGAAATTCCATGAATAAGAAAGTCCATGTATAAGAAAGTCCATGTATAAGAAAGTCCACGCATAAGAAGTCCATGCATAAGAAAGCCCATGAATAAGAAAGTCCATGCATAAGAAAGTCCATGCATAAGAAGTCCATGCATAAGAAAGTCCATGCATAAGAAAGTCCATGCATAAGAAAGTCCATGCATAAGAAAGTCCATGAATAAGAAAGTCCATGTATAAGAAAGCCCATGTATAAGAAAGTCCATGTATAAGAAAGTTCATGCATAACAAAGTCCATGCATAAAAAAGTTCATGCATAAGAAAGTGCATGCATAAGAAAGCCCATGAATAAGAAAGTCCATGCATAAGAAAGTCCATGCATAAGAAGTCCATGCATAAGAAAGTCCATGAATAAGAAAGTCCATGAATAAGAAAGTCCATGTATAAGAAAGCCCATGTATAAGAAAGTCCATGTATAAGAAAGTCCATGTATAAGAAAGTCCATGCATAAAAAAGTTCATGCATAAGAAAGTGCATGCATAAGAAAGTCCATGCATAAGAAAGTTCATGCATAACAAAGTCCATGCATAAAAAAGTCAATGCAGAAGAAAGTCCATGCATAAGAAAGTCCATGCATAAGAAGTCCATGCATAAGAAAGTCCATGCATAAGAAAGCCCATGAATAAGAAAGTCCATGCATAAGAAATTCCATGCATAAGAAGACCATGAATAAGAAAGTCCATGTATAAGAAAGTCCATGTATAAGAAAGCCCATGTATAAGAAAGTCCATGCAGAAGAAGGTCCATGCATAAGAAAGTCCATGCATAAGAAAGTCCATGCATAAGAAAGTTCATGCATAAGAAAGTCCATGCATAAGAAAGTCCATGCATAAGAAAGTCCATGTATAAGAAAGTCCATGCATAAGAAAGACCATGAATAAGAAAGTCCATGTATAAGAAAGCCCATGTATAAGAAAGTCCATGTATAAGAAAGTTCATGCATAACAAAGTCCATGCATAAAAAGTGCATGCATAAGAAAGTCCATGCATAAGAAAGTTCATGCATAACAAAGTCCATGCATAAAAAAGTCCATGCAGAAGAAGGTCCATGCATAAGAAAGTCCATGCATAAGAAAGTCCATGCATAAGAAAGTTCATGCATAAGAAAGTCCATGCATAAGAAAGTCCATGCATAAGAAAGTCCATGCATAAGAAAGTCCATGTATAAGAAAGTCCATGCATAAGAAAGTCCATGTATAAGAAAGTTCATGTATAAGAAAGTCCATGCATAAAAAAGTCCATGCATAAGAAAGTCCATGCATAAGAAAGTCCATGCATAAGAAAGTCCATGTATAAGAAAGTCCATGCATAAGAAAGTCCATGTATAAGAAAGTTCATGTATAAGAAAGTTCATGCATAACAAAGTCCATGCATAAGAAAGTCCATGCATAAGAAAGTCCATGCATAAGAAAGTCCATGTATAAGAAAGTCCATGAATAAGAAAGTCCATGCATAAAAAAGTCCATGCATAAGAAAGTCCATGCATAAGAAAGTCCATGCATAAGAAAGTCCATGTATAAGAAAGTCCATGCATAAGAAAGTCCATGTATAAGAAAGTCCATGAATAAGAAAGTCCATGCATAAAAAAGTCCATGCATAAGAAAGTCCATGTATAAGAAAGTCCATGTATAAGAAAGTTCATGCATAACAAAGTCCATGAATAAAAAAATCCATGCATAAGAAAGTCCATGCATAAGAAAGTCCATGTATAAGAAAGTCCATGTAAAAGAAAGTTCATGCATAAAAAGTCCATGCATAAGAAAGTCCATGCATAAGAAAGTCCATGCTTGTGGTATGTAGAATGATGATGCATCTGTTGATGAAAGATCACTGGTTTATAGCAGGGGGGGGGGGGAGGGTACACCGAGGTGTCATGACCATGAACGCTGTCTATTCATTCCATTCCTTGAAAACTCTTAAAATGGATCATTCCGTTCCCACTTTTTCCTTTGTGTATGAATGAGCGCGTTGCCAGCATCCCTCCCGCCTCCCGCAGCCATTGACCTCAGCCTGCAATTCTGATATCACAATAAGAATGTAAATACTATAATTTATAATCAGTATAAATACCTGGCTCTGTTAGTTTCATGCAGCCGCACTCTGATTAACTGGCTGACAGAATACAGAAAATAATAGCGTGATTTATTTGCTGGTGCCACCTTCTCGCCATTCAGTATAATGAAAGGTTTTAAACGTACGCCGTTCCGCGGACCACCAATTATGGAGCTACGGTATATTTATTCTCTTGCTACTTTAACCTGCACCAGCCAAAATTGTTGGTTTCACAGCAATTAGCGCATGAGGCCGGTAGACAGAAAAAAATAAAAAAGTCATTTATTTAAATCCCCTTTGTTCAGTGAAATGCATCCAGCAGAAATGTGAATAACGGGTATTTTCAGGCTTGTGCAATAAAACAATATAAAATAAAAAAATGATGTTCTTGGGGCATCCCGTTATATAGAGCGCAGGCTGTGGTGCAATACCCTTTCATTTATGATAAATACTAGATATGCGCTCACAAGAAAAGAACAAATCAGAGCTTATCAATCACATCTCCCCACCACAGTACTGTGCACCAAAATCCTCTCACCGCCCATGATAGGAGCTCCAGCTGACAGTGTAGCTATGGTAGCAGTCCTGGATCGAATGCAGTCGCCACTGTGCCCTCTCACCACCCTTGATAGGAGCTCCAGCTGACAGTGTAGATATGACAGCAGTCCTGGTTCATATGCAGTTGCCGCTGTGCCCTCTCACCGCCCTTGATAGGAGCTCCAGCTGACAGTGTGGGTATGGCAATAGTCCTGGATCGAATGCAGTCGCCGCTGTGCCCTCTCACCTGCCCTTGATAGGAGCTCCAGCTGACAGTTTGGGTATAGCAGCAGTCCTGGATGGAATTCAGTCGCCAATGTGCCCTCTCACCACCCTTGATAGGAGCTCCAGCTGACAGTGTAGCTATGGTAACAGTCCTGGATCGAATTCAGTCGCCAATGTGCCTTCTCACAGCCCTTGATAGGAGCTCCAGCTGACAGTGTGGATATGGCAGCAGTCCTGGTTCAAATGCAATCGCCGCTGTGCCCTCTCACCACCCTTGATAGGAGCTCCAGCTGACAGTGTGGGTATAGCAGCAGTCCTGGATCGAATGCAGTCGCCAATGTGCCCTCTCACCGCCCATGATAGGAGCTCCAGCTGACAGTGTGGGTATAGCAGCAGTCCTGGATCGAATTCAGTCGCCAATGTGCCCTCTCACCGCCCATGATAGGAGCTCCAGCTGACAGTGTGGGTATAGCAGCAGTCCTGGATCGAATGCAGTCGCCAATGTGCCCTCTCACCGCCCATGATAGGAGCTCCAGCTGACAGTGTGGGTATAGCAGCAGTCCTGGATCGAATTCAGTCGCCAATGTGCCCTCTCACCGCCCATGATAGGAGCTCCAGCTGACAGTGTGGGTATAGCAGCAGTCCTGGATCGAATTCAGTCGCCAATGTGCCTTCTCACCACCCTTGATAGGAGCTCCAGCTGACAGTGTGGGTATGGCAGCAGTCCTGGATCGAATGCAGTCGCCAATGTGCCCTCTCACCGCCCATGATAGGAGCTCCAGCTGACAGTGTGGGTATAGCAGCAGTCCTGGATCGAATTCAGTCGCCAATGTGCCTTCTCACCGCCCTTGATAGGAGCTCCAGCTGACAGTGTGGATATGGCAGCAGTCCTGGTTCAAATGCAGTCGCCGCTGTGCCCTCTCACCACCCTTGATAGGAGCTCCAGCTGACAGTGTGGGTATGGCAACAGTCCTGGATCGAATGCAGTCGCCGCTGTGCCCTCTCACCACCCTTGATAGGAGCTCCAGCTGACAGTGTGGATATGGCAGCAGTCCTGGATCGAATTCAGTCGCCAATGTGCCTTCTCACCGCCCTTGATAGGAGCTCCAGCTGACAGTGTGGATATGGCAGCAGTCCTGGTTCAAATGCAGTCGCCGCTGTGCCCTCTCACCACCCTTGATAGGAGCTCCAGCTGACAGTGTGGGTATGGCAACAGTCCTGGATCGAATGCAGTCGCCGCTGTGCCCTCTCACCACCCTTGATAGGAGCTCCAGCTGACAGTGTGGATATGGCAGCAGTCCTGGATCGAATTCAGTCGCCAATGTGCCTTCTCACCGCCCTTGATAGGAGCTCCAGCTGACAGTGTGGATATGGCAACAGTCCTGGATCGAATGCAGTCGCCGCTGTGCCCTCTCACCACCCTTGATAGGAGCTCCAGCTGACAGTGTGGGTATGGCAACAGTCCTGGTTCGAATGCAGTCGCCGCTGTGCCCTCTCACCACCCTTGATAGGAGCTCCAGCTGACAGTGTGGATATGGCAGCAGTCCTGGATCGAATTCAGTCGCCAATGTGCTTTGCCCTTGATAGGAGCTCCAGCTGACAGTGTGGATATGGCAACAGTCCTGGATCGAATGTAGTCGCCGCTGTGCCCTCTCACCACCCTTGATAGGAGCTCCAGCTGACAGTGTGGGTATGGCAACAGTCCTGGATCGAATGCAGTCGCCGCTGTGCCCTCTCACCACCCTTGATAGGAGCTCCAGCTGACAGTGTGGGTATGGTAACAGTCCTGGTTCAAATGCAGTCGCCGCTGTGCCCTCTCACCACCCTTGATAGGAGCTCCAGCTGACAGTGTGGATATGGCAGCAGTCCTGGATCGAATTCAGTCGCCAATGTGCCTTCTCACCGCCCTTGATAGGAGCTCCAGCTGACAGTGTGGATATGGCAACAGTCCTGGATCGAATGCAGTCGCCGCTGTGCCCTCTCACCACCCTTGATAGGAGCTCCAGCTGACAGTGTGGGTATGGCAACAGTCCTGGATCGAATGCAGTCGCCGCTGTGCCCTCTCACCACCCTTGATAGGAGCTCCAGCTGACAGTGTGGATATGGCAGCAGTCCTGGTTCGAATGCAGTTGCCGCTGTGCCCTCTCACCGCCCTTGATAGGAGCTCCAGCTGACAGTGTGGATATGGCAGCAGTCCTGGATCGAATTCAGTCGCCAATGTGCCTTCTCACCGCCCTTGATAGGAGCTCCAGCTGACAGTGTGGGTATGGCAACAGTCCTGGTTCGAATGCAGTCGCCGCTGTGCCCTCTCACCACCCTTGATAGGAGCTCCAGCTGACAGTGTGGATATGGCAACAGTCCTGGATCGAATTCAGTCGCCAATGTGCTTTGCCCTTGATAGGAGCTCCAGCTGACAGTGTGGATATGGCAACAGTCCTGGATCGAATGCAGTCGCCGCTGTGCCCTCTCACCACCCTTGATAGGAGCTCCAGCTGACAGTGTGGGTATGGCAACAGTCCTGGTTCGAATGCAGTCGCCGCTGTGCCCTCTCACCACCCTTGATAGGAGCTCCAGCTGACAGTGTGGATATGGCAGCAGTCCTGGATCGAATTCAGTCGCCATTGTGCTTTGCCCTTGATAGGAGCTCCAGCTGACAGTGTGGATATGGCAACAGTCCTGGATCGAATGCAGTCGCCGCTGTGCCCTCTCACCACCCTTGATAGGAGCTCCAGCTGACAGTGTGGGTATGGCAACAGTCCTGGATCGAATGCAGTCGCCGCTGTGCCCTCTCACCACCCTTGATAGGAGCTCCAGCTGACAGTGTGGGTATGGCAACAGTCCTGGATCGAATGCAGTCGCCGCTGTGCCCTCTCACCACCCTTGATAGGAGCTCCATCTGACAGTGTGGGTATGGTAACAGTCCTGGTTCGAATGCAGTCGCCGCTGTGCCCTCTCACCACCCTTGATAGGAGCTCCAGCTGACAGTGTGGATATGGCAGCAGTCCTGGATCGAATTCAGTCGCCAATGTGCCTTCTCACCGCCCTTGATAGGAGCTCCAGCTGACAGTGTGGATATGGCAACAGTCCTGGATCGAATGCAGTCGCCGCTGTGCCCTCTCACCACCCTTGATAGGAGCTCCAGCTGACAGTGTGGATATGGCAGCAGTCCTGGATCGAATGCAGTCGCCGCTGTGCCCTCTCACCACCCTTGATAGGAGCTCCACACTGTCAGCTGGGAATTGGTTACCAAAGGCGTTGCCAGTATCTGTAATGGATAGAGGTTGGGAAATTATAGTTAGTACGAATTGTGGAGAAAGGGAGCAGTTTGCCTTGATTTACCAGTTGGGAAATTGTTTTAATTTTGTATTTAGTCCAATCTTCAGGGTCTGGAAGGGAGTACAGGTGGGGTTGAGCCAAAGAGGAAGCCAATCAGCCATTCCCAACTTTATCCATAACTTACCAAAAAAGGTTTTGCCTAGCCACTTGCCGACCGGCTCATGTACATATCCGTGGGCACTTTAAAGATGGATATCTCGGTAACGGCAGCAGCTGCTGCCACAACCGAGATATCCATCTTTTCTGTGAGCGGTCCTGTAAACGATTCGCCGCAAGATCACCGTTATCGGCGGCGGGAGAGGGCCCCCCCCCCCTCCCGCCGCTCTCCTGCACCCTCCTCCGCTTACCGGAGCCATCGGTAGCGGCGGAGGCAATCTGGTCCTTGTCCCACTGTGGTATGGAGATGAGTGAGGGGGAAGATGGCCCCCACCCGTCTCCATACCATAGCAGGGCGGAAGCGATGTCAAAACGTCACTTCCGCCCATACCTCTTAAAGGCACTTTTTTTGTTGTCATTTTTTCAAATGACAATTTTTTATTTATTTTTATTTATTATTTTTTTATTGCATTTTAGTGTAAATATGAGATGTGAGGTCTTTTTGACCCCCAAATCTCATATTTAAGAGGACCTGTCATGCTTTTTTCTATTACAAGGGATGTTTACATTCCTTGTAATAGGAATAAAATTGACCCATTTTTTTTTTTTTAAAACAGTGTAAAAATAAATAAAATCAAGGAAAATAAATAAGAAAACAAAAAAATTAAATTTTAAAGCGCCCGTCCCGACGAGTTTGCGCGCAGAAGCGAACGCATACGAAAACGGTGTTCAAACCACATAAGTGAGGTATCGCCGCAATTGTTAGAGCGAGAGCAAGAATTCTAGCTCTAGACCTCCTCTGTAACTCAAAAGATGCATCCTATAGAATTTTTTAAAACGTCGCCTATGGAGATTTTTAAAGGTAAAAGTTTGATGCCATTCCACGAGCGGGCGCAATTTTGAAGCGTGACATGTTGGGTATCAGTATTCTCGGCGTAACATTATCTTTCACAATATAAAAAAAAAAATTGGGCTAACTTTACTGTTGTCTTATTTTTTAATTCTAAAAAGTAAATTTTTTCCAAATTGCGCTTGTAAGACCGCTGCGCAAATACGGTGTGAAAAAAAGCAGGGCCGCCATCAGGGGGGTACAGGCAGTACACCTGTAAGGGGCCCGGAGGTCCCCAGGGGCCCGGATGGCAACCCCCATTTTTTATTTATTTTTTATATTAAAAAAAATATTTTATTTTTTATTTTATTTTTTATTTATTTTTTATTTATTCATTTATTTTTGTAAGGGGCCTAGAGGTCCCCAGAGGCCCGGAGGTCCCCAGGGCCCCCGATGGCAACACCCCTTTTTTATTTAAAAAAAATGTTGTTTTAATTTAATTTTTTTTTGTTTTTGTAAGGGGCCCAGAGGTCCCCAGGGCCCCGGATGGCAACCCCCCCCCCTTTTTTTTATTTTTATATTTTTTCTTAATTTTTTTGTAAGGGGCCCAGAGGTCCCCAGGGCCCCGGATGGCAACCCCCCTTTTTTATTTATTTTTTATATTAAAAAAAATATTTTATTTTTTATTTTATTTTTTATTTATTTTTTATTTATTCATTTATTTTTGTAAGGGGCCTAGAGGTCCCCAGAGGCCCGGAGGTCCCCAGGGCCCCCGATGGCAACACCCCTTTTTTATTTAAAAAAAATGTTGTTTTAATTTAATTTTTTTTTGTTTTTGTAAGGGGCCCAGAGGTCCCCAGGGCCCCGGATGGCAACCCCCCCCCCTTTTTTTTATTTTTATATTTTTTCTTAATTTTTTTGTAAGGGGCCCAGAGGTCCCCAGGGCCCCGGATGGCAATCCCCCTTTTTTTTTTTGTTCTTCTTTTTTGCTTGTCAGCACCCAAAGCCCCCGCTTCGCAAATCCAATTTTCAGGGTCAGCACCCCCCCCCCCCGGTTCTCTACTGCTCCAGGGGGCCCATGCCTGAAGCTGTGCAAGGGGCCCCAAAATTCCTGATGGCGGCCCTGCCTGACAAAAAGTATTGGAAAGTCCGCCATTTTATTCTCTGGGGTGTTAGAAAAAAAAACAATATATAATGTTTGGAGGTTCTAAGTAATTTTCTAGCAAAAAAAACTGTTTTAAAACTTCTAACCACCGAGTCTGAAAAACAGGCTCGGTCCCTTAAGCGGCTAGAGATACACTTTAACTGGGCGTTGTTATTTTTTATTTTTTTTTCCTCCAGTTTATATGTTATCGGAAATACTTCATACAATGAGCTATTGCATCTGTATTAAAGAAGAATATCATTTCACCAGAAACTAATTGGAAACCGACTCTAGAACAAAGTAGTTAATATTTCCATTATAGCGTGAGGATAGCGAATGAATTTCACCTTTATCTTCCCCAGCCTAATGCGAGACATTATTTATTGTAACTGAAATTAAAAACTCTGCAAAGCCCCGACCAGGCATCTCATAATGGCGCCAGAATAAAGATTATTATTCTGCAAAATTAAGTTCTGCTCAAATTTGTTCATTATGTTGATGCGGTTGTATTTATTACAGAGACATATTACAGACATCTGAAATGTCACCGCTCATTGCAGATAAGGTAAGTGGGATCATCACATTACGTTTTGATCACGTGGGCGCCCGGGTGGACGCAGGTGCCATTTTAAAAAAGCACTTAAAACTGTAAATATTTTCTGAGTAGCCGCCTGGCCGGGCATCCTGTGTGACAGTTTCCAAAGCAGTCTGGCCACTAACGCTTGTTGAATTTCGTTTGTTGGGACTGGGTGGAACAGGTCATGAGAGTTCACGCAGAGGCCCACATATCTCAGGAGGCAAGACAAGACTTTCTATAGCAGGCGCGTCAAACGCAAATTAACCACTTCAGCCCCGGACCATTTGGCTGGCCAAAGACCAGGCCACTTTTTGCGATTCGGCACTGCGTCGCTTTAACTTGCGCAAGAAGAAAGCCCGGGGTTACCCAATGACGTGGACGGGTGACCCCGCCCCCTCTTACGTGGCACGGGGCGGGGTCACCCGTCCACGTCATTGAGTAACCAAGGAGAAAGCCCGGGGGTTACCCAATGACGTGGACGGGTGACCCTGCCCGCTCTTACGCGTCACTGGGCGGGGTCACCGGTCCACGTCATTGGGTAACCAAGGAGAAAGCCCGGGGGGTTACCCAATGACGTGGACGGGTGTCCCCTCCCCCTCTTACGCGTCACGGGGGTTTTGTTCCTCGCTGGAGAGTGGATCATCGCTGGACATAGAGAATGGATTACAACGCTGGACATCGAGATACTGGGTTACATCGCTGGAATGGTTTTTTTATTACCGTATTTTCCGGTGTATAAGACGACCAGACGTATAAGACGACCCCCTAATGCTACTGTATTTTCTAAGTTTTTAGCCTATACTCACTGTATAGGAGGACCCCCCTTCTGAGGCTTCATATTGCCTGGAATTCCTTCTTCTCGATCTAAGATAGAGCCATACGGCGCTAAGCCAATCACAGCGAGCGATGTATTCTATTGAATACAAAGCCCGCTCGGATTGGCAGAGGCTGTCTCCAATCCGAGCAGGCTTAGCAGGCTCTGTATTCATCAACAGGCTGCATCACCCGCCGGGATTGGCTGAGCGGTGCAAACTATGCATACAGTAATACCGAGCACCCGGCGGCGCTGACATCAATCTGGTGGCTGTTCCCCCCGGTGTATAAGACGACCCCCTGTTTTTGGATGTGAAATTTAGATGTGAAAGGTCGTCTTATACGCCGGAAAATACAGTATTTTTATTTTATTTTTTATTAAAGGACTTGTCCCAAGCCGTCTTCTGTCATTTTTAACATTTTCACACTTTTTCTTTGTGAAATGGTAGGGGTACAATGTACCCCTTACCAATTCACATAGGGGGGCCGGGATCTGGGGGTCCCCTTTGTTAAAGGGGTCTTCCAGATTCCGATAAGCCCCCCCCGCCCGCAGACCCCCACAACCACCGGGCAAGGGTTGTGGGGATGAGGCCCTTGTCCCCATCAACATGGGGACATCCTCCCCATGTTGAGGGCGTGTGGCCTAGTACGGTTCAGGAGGGGGGGCGCTCTCTCGTCCCCCCCTCTTTTCCTGCGGCCTGCCAGGTTGCGTGCTCGGATAAGGGTCTGGTACGGATTTTTGGGGGAAACACCACGCAATTTTTTTTTTTTAAATGGCGCAGGGTTTCCCTTAATAACCATACTAGACCTGAAGGGCCTGATATTAAATTTGGGGGGAACCCTCACGCATTTTTTTTTTAAATTGTGGTTCGGGTTGCCGTTGCAACTTTTTTTTGCATTGATACATGTCCCCTGGGGCAGGACCCGGGTCCCCAAACACTTTTTACGACAATAACTTAACTATTAACCTTTAAAATGAGCACTTTTTATTTTTTATGTTCGTGTCCCATAGGCTTTAACAGTGTTCGAACAAATTTTTTGCCTGTTCGCATGTTCTGGTGCGAACCGAACCGGAGGGGGGGGGGGTGTTCGGCACATCCCTAGTTTTGACCTGTTATGAACTTGACTTTGCTCTACCTTTACATAGTTTAGTCCCCATGTCTATTTGTCAGTTAACTTCAGTGGCTGCAAACCTAAGACCTGCAGCCTTGGAGTTGCCCTGCCATCATTGGAACATCCGTTAAGACCACAAACTCTTTAGATTTGATGAAAACCCATACCTACCGCTGGTGGCAGAGGATTTATATTCATTTTCAAATATTTTTTCTTCTTAGGATTACAGTATCCATTTACGTATACACGTCACTATTAGATACTTGTCAGGGGTCCCTAGGCTCAATTTAATATTGCACCAGTCTTTAGACTTGATGTGAGCTCATGTCTACCACTGGTGACATGGAGAATTTATATTCATTTTCTTTTGCAACGTAATTTTCTTATTAGGATTAAAGTATCCCTTTATTCACATCTGTAGCACTACCTGCTGTAATTTAACAGGTTCTTATGCAACAGTTCACTCATTCAACGGCAACAGTTCACTCATTCAACGGCAATAGGGATGAGCTTCGCCGAACAGCGAACAAATTGGGGTGTTCGCGGCAAATTCGAAAAGTCTATGGGAGAAATCTAAAGTGCTAATTCTAAAGGCTTATATGCAAGTTATTGTCCTAAAAAGTGTTTGGGGACCGGGGTCCTGCCCCAGGGGACATGTATCAATGCAAAAATAAGTTTTAAAAACGGCCGTTTTTTCGGGAGCAGTGATTTTAATAATGCTTAAAATGAAAAAATAAGAGTGAAATATTCCTTTAAATTTCGTACCTGGGGGGTGTGTATGATATGCATGTAAAGTGGCGCATGTTTCCCGTGCTTAAAACTGTCCCTGCAAAAAATGTCATTTTTGAAAGAAAAAAAGTCATTTAAAACTGACTCGCGGCCAATAATGAATTGTCGGCTCCCGGCAATACATACAAAAGTCATTGATAAAAAAAAAAAAAAAAAAGCGTGGGGGTTCCCCAGAATTCAATTACCAGGCCCTTCAGGTCTGGAATGGATATTAAGGGGAACCCCGCCGCAAATTTTAAAAAAAAATGACGTGGGGTTCCCCCAAATATCCATTCCAGGCCCTTCAGATCTGGCATGGATTTTAAGGGGAACTCCACCCCAAATGTAAAAAAAAATGGCGTGGAGTCCCCCCAAAAATCCATACCAGACCCTTATCCGAGCACGCAACCTGGCCGGCCGCAGGGGAAAAGGGGGGGACGAGAGAGCGGCCCCCCCTCCCTCCTGAACCGTACCAGGCCACATGCCCTCAACATGGGGAGGATGTCCCCATGTTGATGGGGACAAGGGCCTCATCCCCACAACCCTTGCCCGGTGGTTGTGGGGGTCTGCGGGCGGGGGGCTTATTGGAATCTGGAAGACCTCTTTAACAAAGGGGACCCCCAGATCCCGGCCCCCCCCCTATGTGAATTGGTAAGGGGTACATTGTACCCCTACCATTTCACGAAGAAAGCGGAAAAAAATGTTTAAAAAAACACACAAACACCTTGAAAAAGTCCTTTATTAAAAAAAAAAAAAAAACATTTCAGCGGTGAAATCCAGTGTCCCGCGGCGATCCCGATGTCCAGCGCTGTCCTTCATTGGTTGTGCCTGAGCGGACCTGATGGGGAACTCCCTCTCAGTGTTTTAAATGTATAGACCCGCCCCTTCTAAAGTTCCCCATCAGGTCCGCTCAGCGGACCAGATGCGGAACATGACAAGGGGCGGGTCTATACATGTATTACCAAAGTGAGAGAAGTTCCCCATCAGGTCCGCCCCCTCGGTATGTCGGACCCGCCTACGTCATTGGCCTGAGCGGGGAACTTCCTTCACTGTGTAATTTAAATTTACACAGTGAAGGAAGTTTCCCCGCTCAGGCCAATGACGTAGGCGGGGTCCGACATACCGAGGGGGCGGACCTCATGGGGAACTTCCTTCACTGCGTAATACATGTATAGAGTCTATAGAGTCCATGCCAGATCTGAAGGGCCTGGTATGGATATTTGGGGGAACCCCACGTCATTTTTTTTTTATTTGCGGCGGGATTCCCCTTAATATCCATTCCAGACCTGAAGGGCCTGGTAATTGAATTCTGGGGAACCCCCACGCTTTTTTTTTTTTTTTTTTTTATCAATGACTTTTGTATGTATTGCCGGGAGCCGACAATTCATTAATAGCCGCGAGTCAGTTTTAAATGACTTTTTTTCTTTCAAAAATGACATTTTGTGCAGGGACAATTCTAAGCACAGGAAACATGCGCCACTTTACATGCATATCATACACACCCCCCAGGTACGAAATTTAAAGGAATATTTCACTTTTATTTTTTCATTTTAAAGCGGTTCTCCCGCGGCCAAATCGTTTTTTTTTTTTTTTTCATGCCATTACAAAGTATTCTGCCTATTACATGTCTACTCACGTCTCCGTGTCTTTTAGTCCACTGCATCGCTATTCAGTTAGAAATGATAACTTATATTTCCTTTTCCTACGGATTGCCATTTTGCTTGTGGGCGTTAGAATCCCACAAGCATGTACTTCCTCCTTGCGGCGAATGCTGAACTCCCAGCATTCACCGCTTGTTCTCGCTCATGCAAATTCTTTGCAGCGAGCAGGGACATAAACATCCGGGTTATGCATTAGAACGTGCGGCGTCGCAGAAAGTTACCGCCCCCTTGTCAAGTCATCAGACATATGGAGACTAAGAAACGCCCTCCGACCTTTCATGTTATTATGCGTCACTTCCTCTTTTGGAAATAACGCGATATCTTGCAGCAAGGCTCGGCAATGAATACTGGGAGCTATGACAAATGCTCCCAGGTTACATTGCGTTACAAGGATATGACGTAACTCCCGCAGAATTCCCGGAGCAGAGGAGACAGGAAACAGATATAAAATGGAGATTTATTAAGGTACTGTACAGAAGAATAAAAAAACAATGCCCGTTTCAACATTAATTACATTATGTCCATTGAATAAGATAAGGTCTAAAAATCGGGTGGAGCTCCACTTTAAGCATTATTAAAATCACTGCTCCCGAAAAAACGGCCGTTTTTAAAACTTCTTTTTGCATTGATACATGTCCCCTGGGGCAGGACCCGGGTCCCCAAACCCTTTTTAGGACAATAACTTGCATATAAGCCTTTATAATTAACACTTTAGATTTCGAACGTTCGAGTCCATTGTATTTAATAGGGTTCTGAAGTTTACACGAACATTTTGTCTGTTCGCAGGTTCTGGTGCTCATTCAACAGCAACAATTCACTCATTCAACAGCAACAATTCACTCATTCAACAGCAACAGTTCACTCATTCAACAGCAACAATTCACTCATTCAACAGCAACAGTTCACTCATTCAACAGCAACAATTCACTCATTCAACAGCAACAGTTCACTCATTCAACAGCAACAATTCACTCATTCAACTGGCAACGGTTCACTCATTCAACGGCAACAGTTCACACATTCAACAGCAACAATTCACTCATTCAACTGGCAACGGTTCACTCATTCAACAGCAACAGTTCACTCATTCAACAGCAACAATTCACTCATTCAACGGCAACAGTTCACTCATTCTGGCTTAGTCATCAGTCTAGAGAAGTGGTCTTTAAACTGCGGCCCTTTGCTTGCTTTTATCTGGCCATAGGGGCATTACTTCCTCCACTGTCAGCAACAGTGGGGCATAGTTTCTGCCACTCTATTCCTCAACCTTCCCCCAATGATCGGGCATTAACCATCTCACTGACACCAATGATGGGGCACTTTCCCCCCATTGACACCAACAATGGGGCACTAATCTTCCCACTGACACCAACGATGGGGCACTATTCCTCCCACTGACACCAACGATGGGGCCCTATTCCTTCCACTGACACCAATGATAAAGCACTATTCCTTCTCCTAATACCAAAGACGGGGCACTGTTTACTCCCACTGACACCAGGACATTTTGAAGAACACTAAACTGGCGCATAATTTAGAAAATTTGGAGACCGCTGGCCTGGGTGATGTCTATTTAGGATTTTTATTAATGAAGGACTTGGATGGGGTTGTAGGGAGATTTGGGATACTCCAGATTTATTGGATATTTGCAGGAGGTCACTCTACTTTGCTAAGCCTCCCTGAACAGTCTTTATACAAGAGCAAGTACAGATGACAGAACTGAGTCCCCTTTTAAAAGCTATTCCAGACAGGACTACCACTGGCAAGGAAACAGCACAGAGTTATGAAGACCCTAAGCTCAGGTCAGTACATACAACGTCACAGGGTCACCTGATGCTGCCTTCCAGTATCCACTGGACACTCTTCGGTGAGGGATAGGTGAGGGATAGGTTAATGCCACAGGACAGTGGGACCCTTTCCAGCTTCCACCAGGCACTGAACTCTTCAGACCAGGTCCTTCTGGGAAATTCCCTTGATTAGCTTCAGAAAAGGATTTTTAGAAGAGGGAACGTGTTTCTTTTTCCCGCATGGGCAAAGCACAAAGTCCCCTTCAAGCTGAATAAGTAGTGCCTGAGCAAAACTCTCCTGATGATTTTGGCATCCTACCTGAAGACTGATCATTTTTTATGGCTTAAGCCTCGTACACACGACCGGTTTTCTCAGCAAGAAAACTGCTGGGAGAGCTTTTTGCCGAGAAAAACGTTGGTGTGTATGGTTTCTCGTCGGGAAAACTGCCTGGAATCTCGACGAGAAAAATAGAACCTGCTCTCTATTTTTCTCATCGGGATTCTCGGCAGAGTTTTCCTGCTGAGAAAACCGGTCGTCTGTATGCTTACCTGTCCCAGGTAAACCTGCGTATGCTCGATAAGACTTTGACGCATGCGCGGTAGCATACAAGGTTAGTGTGGGGTGTAGCAAGATGGCGGCTACGGCATCATATGTGACAAGCGCCGTCTCGTCATAGTCGATGACGTCACCGCGTTCTTGCCATTCAAAAGAACGCCGGTTCTTTTGAATGGCCGTCAGTACACAGGGCTTGGCAAGACAAGTTTGCCAGGAATCCCGTCGAGAAAACTGAAGTTTTTTTTTTCCAACGGGATTCCCGCCCGTGTGTACAGGGCTTAAGTCCTAGTCTTGACCTGCTCACTTAGCAGTCAATTGCCTGCCCTAGGTCTCACACCTAGTTCTTTGACTCCCGTTGTCTGCTGCATGCTTTGACCTCTGAACCTAACTTTGCGCTGCGTTTACATTAAGCTCCATGTTGATTCTTCAGCTGAATTCAAAACTGCGAAACCTGGAACCTGCAGCCTGGAAGTTGCCCTGCTGCCAATAGGACAACTGTGAAGACCATAAACTCTTTAGACTTGATGTGAGCCCATGCCTACCACTGGTGACACAGAGGGTTTATACCCATTTTCGTACGTTAGGGTTGCAGTATCCATTTATACACACCACTATTAGATACCCGGCAGGGGTCCCTAAACATTGCATTAGTCTTTAGACTTGATGTGAGCCCATATCTACCACTGGTGACATGGAGGATTTATATTCATTTTCTCATTAGAATTACAGTATACCTTCATACACATTGCTACTGGATGCTTGAGAAGGATCCGTTTTCTGGCTTAGTCCTGGTCATGATTTCGACTTGATCACTTAGCGGTCAATTGCCTGTTCTGATTTCAGGCCTAGTTCTTTAATTACCCTGGTCTGCTGCCTGCTTTGACCTCTGCTCTTAACCTGACTTTGCTCCGCCTTTACATTTACCCCATGTTGATTCATCAGCTGCCTTCAAACCTGCAAAACCTGGAACCTAGATGACAGATGAACATTGCACTAAGGCTCATTATATAAGAATATATGCAGCTGACACTATATTGTAAGTAACAATATAACAAAAATACAAATAAAAAAATAGTACAGTTCTAATAATAGAAATAAAAAGTGAGCAAAGCCCCACAGAAAGAGGTGCAAAATGGTTAAAGCTTGTCAGGTAGGTCCACAAAGTCTTTGGGTAGATGATAGTATAGACATGACAAAGTGACCTTCACCCTCAAACCATATGGACAGCCTCTTACCGGATGGATTTGACGTTGCGGTCAAAAAGCGCAGTAAAACACCTCCTTCTGAAATGGAACATCTCATATGGGTAATTGTAAAGAGAAATGTATTCCTCCTACAATGATCCCCCAAACTCCCAATAGATGGTAATCATAAACAAAGGGAGAGGTATCTCATAGTGTAGTAAATTTTACAACTTCATTTAATGTGCAAAAACGATTACGTTCACATTTAAAAGCAAGTAAATCGTTGACAAAGTTTCAAACCAACAAAATGGCCGCTAAGTCTTGTTCATGATGACGTCACCCACCGTGACTCCTACCTACACGTTTCGTCATCAATTTTTAAATGTGAGTGTATTACTTTTTACACATTACATTCAATTTTAACATTTACTACACAATAAGATACCGCTGCCTTTGCTTAAAATTACCATTCATTAGAAGTTCTGTGGGTCATTGGAGGAGGAATAAATGTCTCTTTACAATTACCCACATGAGATGTTGGGAGATGCTCCATTTCTGAAGGAGGTGTTTTACTGCACTTTTTGACTGTAACATCAAATCCATCCTGTAAGAGGCTGTTTATGGGGTTTGAGGGAGAAGGCCACTTTGTCATGTCTCTATGAGCACTATACATCATCTACCCAAGGGCTTTGTGGACTTACCTGACAAGCTTTAAACGGTTTGCACCTCTTTCTGTGGGGCTCACTTTTTCTATTATTAGCACTGCACTATTTTTTTATATGTAAAACCTGGAACCTGCACCATGTGAGTTGCTCTGCCGCCAATGGGACAACTGTGAAGACCACAAACTCTTTAAACTTGATGAGAGGCCATGTCTACCACTGGTGAGACAGAGGATTTATATTCATTTTCATACATTTTCTCTTATTAGGATTACAGTATCCATTTATACACACCACTACTAGATATTAGGGATGAGCTTCGTGTTCGAGTCGAACATACGTTCGACTCGAACATTGGCTGTTCGATCGTTCGACGAAGATCGAACGATTTGGGCCGTTCGCGCCAAATTCGAGTGACGCGAACGGCCCACAATGCACTACGCCATCGCAGTGTCATCCAGGCGCTGTGATTGGCCAAGCATGCACTGTGACCCCGCATGCTTGGCCAATCACAGCGCCGGCAGCGAGGAGAGCAATGATTGGCCACAGGCAGGATGCCTGTGGACAATTATTGCTGAGGGTGTTTAGTACACGCCCCACACTATAAAAGGCCGCCAGCACGGCGGCCTAGTGTAGTGTGTTCCGGAGCAGGGATAGAGTAGCATAGGCAGGGACAGTGACTGTTATTTCTTTCTTGCTTAACCTGGATTCCTTTAGTTTAGGGAAAGAGAAGGATAGGTAGGGAGAGTGTCAGTGTGTTTTGTGCTTCTGCTATAGTGTGCTTAAAAAAAACATTTATTCTAGGGACAGAAAACTCTAGGTAGGGACAGTGTCAGTTTCTTTCACTCTGCAAGTCCTTGTTTCCAGGGACCTGTAAGGACAGTGAGTTAATTGTCCTTGTGCTATATTGTGCTTAAAAAAAACATTTATTCTAGGGACAGAAAACTCTAGGTAGGGACAGTGTCAGTTTCTTTCACTCTGCAAGTCCTTGTTTCCAGGGACCTGTAAGGACAGTGAGTTAATTGTCCTTGTGCTATATTGTGATTAAAAAAAACATTTATTCTAGGGACAGAAAACTCTAGGTAGGGACAGTGTCAGTTTCTTTCACTCTGCAAGTCCTTGTTTCCAGGGACCTGTAAGGACAGTGAGTTAATTTTCCTTGTGCTATATTGTGATTAAAAAAAACATTTTTTCTAGGGACAGAAAACTGTAGGTAGGGAGAGTGTTTTTTTTCTTTCACTCTGCAAGTCCTTGTTTCCAGGGACCTGTAAGGACAGTGAGTTAATTGTCCTTGTGCTATATTGTGCTTAAAAAAAACATTTATTCTAGGGACAGAAAACTCTAGGTAGGGACAGTGTCAGTTTCTTTCACTCTGCAAGTCCTTGTTTCCAGGGACCTGTAAGGACAGTGAGTTAATTTTCCTTGTGCTATATTGTGATTAAAAAAAACATTTATTCTAGGGACAGAAAACTCTAGGTAGGGACAGTGTCAGTTTCTTTCACTCTGCAAGTCCTTGTTTCCAGGGACCTGTAAGGACAGTGAGTTAATTTTCCTTGTGCTATATTGTGATTAAAAAAAACATTTATTCTAGGGACAGAAAACTCTAGGTAGGGACAGTGTCAGTTTCTTTCACTCTGCAAGTCCTTGTTTCCAGGGACCTGTAAGGACAGTGAGTTAATTTTCCTTGTGCTATATTGTGATTAAAAAAAACATTTATTCTAGGGACAGAAAACTCTAGGTAGGGACAGTGTCAGTTTCTTTCACTCTGCAAGTCCTTGTTTCCAGGGACCTGTAAGGACAGTGAGTTAATTTTCCTTGTGCTATATTGTGATTAAAAAAAACATTTTTTCTAGGGACAGAAAACTGTAGGTAGGGAGAGTGTTTTTTTTCTTTCACTCTGCAAGTCCTTGTTTCCAGGGACCTGTAAGGACAGTGAGTTAATTTTCCTTGTGC
The DNA here is from genome assembly GCA_029206835.1 of Rana muscosa. Taxonomy (NCBI): domain Eukaryota; kingdom Metazoa; phylum Chordata; class Amphibia; order Anura; family Ranidae; genus Rana; species Rana muscosa. The sequence continues at coordinate 304,026,151 of CM055119.1, forward strand.
TATATTGTGATTAAAAAAAACATTTTTTCTAGGGACAGAAAACTCTAGGTAGGGAGAGTGTTTTTTTTCTTTCACTCTGCAAGTCCTTGTTTCCAGGGACCTGTAAGGACAGTGAGTTAATTTTCCTTGTGCTATATTGTGATTAAAAAAAACATTTTTTCTAGGGACAGAAAACTCTAGGTAGGGAGAGTGTTTTTTTTCTTTCACTCTGCAAGTCCTTGTTTCCAGGGACCTGTAAGGACAGTGAGTTAATTGTCCTTGTGCTATATTGTGCTTAAAAAAAACATTTTTTCTAGGGACAGAAAACTCTAGGTAGGGAGAGTGTTTTTTTTTTTTCACTCTGCAAGTCCTTGTTTCCAGGGACCTGTAAGGACAGTGAGTTAATTGTCCTTGTGCTATATTGTGCTTAAAAAAAACATTTATTCTAGGGACAGAAAACTCTAGGTAGGGACAGTGTCAGTTTCTTTCACTCTGCAAGTCCTTGTTTCCAGGGACCTGTAAGGACAGTGAGTTAATTTTCCTTGTGCTATATTGTGATTAAAAAAAACATTTTTTTCTAGGGACAGAAAACTGTAGGTAGGGAGAGTGTTTTTTTTCTTTCACTCTGCAAGTCCTTGTTTCCAGGGACCTGTAAGGACAGTGAGTTAATTTTCCTTGTGCTATATTGTGATTAAAAAAAACATTTTTTCTAGGGACAGAAAACTCTAGGTAGGGAGAGTGTTTTTTTTCTTTCACTCTGCAAGTCCTTGTTTCCAGGGACCTGTAAGGACAGTGAGTTAATTTTCCTTGTGCTATATTGTGATTAAAAAAAACATTTTTTCTAGGGACAGAAAACTCTAGGTAGGGAGAGTGTTTTTTTTCTTTCACTCTGCAAGTCCTTGTTTCCAGGGACCTGTAAGGACAGTGAGTTAATTGTCCTTGTGCTATATTGTGATTAAAAAAAACATTTATTCTAGGGACAGAAAACTCTAGGTAGGGACAGTGTCAGTTTCTTTCACTCTGCAAGTCCTTGTTTCCAGGGACCTGTAAGGACAGTGAGTTAATTTTCCTTGTGCTATATTGTGATTAAAAAAAACATTTTTTCTAGGGACAGAAAACTGTAGGTAGGGAGAGTGTTTTTTTTCTTTCACTCTGCAAGTCCTTGTTTCCAGGGACCTGTAAGGACAGTGAGTTAATTTTCCTTGTGCTATATTGTGATTAAAAAAAACATTTTTTCTAGGGACAGAAAACTCTAGGTAGGGAGAGTGTTTTTTTTCTTTCACTCTGCAAGTCCTTGTTTCCAGGGACCTGTAAGGACAGTGAGTTAATTTTCCTTGTGCTATATTGTGATTAAAAAAAACATTTTTTCTAGGGACAGAAAACTCTAGGTAGGGAGAGTGTTTTTTTTCTTTCACTCTGCAAGTCCTTGTTTCCAGGGACCTGTAAGGACAGTGAGTTAATTGTCCTTGTGCTATATTGTGCTTAAAAAAAACATTTTTTCTAGGGACAGAAAACTCTAGGTAGGGAGAGTGTTTTTTTTTTTTCACTCTGCGAGTCCTTGTTTCCAGGGACCTGTAAGGACAGTGAGTTAATTGTCCTTGTGCTATATTGTGCTTAAAAAAAACATTTATTCTAGGGACAGAAAACTCTAGGTAGGGAGAGTGTTTTTTTTCTTTCACTCTGCAAGTCCTTGTTTCCAGGGACCTGTAAGGACAGTGAGTTAATTGTCCTTGTGCTATATTGTGCTTAAAAAAAACATTTTTTCTAGGGACAGAAAACTCTAGGTAGGGAGAGTGTTTTTTTTTTTTCACTCTGCAAGTCCTTGTTTCCAGGGACCTGTAAGGACAGTGAGTTAATTGTCCTTGTGCTATATTGTGCTTAAAAAAAACATTTATTCTAGGGACAGAAAACTCTAGGTAGGGACAGTGTCAGTTTCTTTCACTCTGCAAGTCCTTGTTTCCAGGGACCTGTAAGGACAGTGAGTTAATTTTCCTTGTGCTATATTGTGATTAAAAAAAACATTTTTTCTAGGGACAGAAAACTGTAGGTAGGGAGAGTGTTTTTTTTCTTTCACTCTGCAAGTCCTTGTTTCCAGGGACCTGTAAGGACAGTGAGTTAATTTTCCTTGTGCTATATTGTGATTAAAAAAAACATTTTTTCTAGGGACAGAAAACTCTAGGTAGGGAGAGTGTTTTTTTTCTTTCACTCTGCAAGTCCTTGTTTCCAGGGACCTGTAAGGACAGTGAGTTAATTTTCCTTGTGCTATATTGTGATTAAAAAAAACATTTTTTCTAGGGACAGAAAACTCTAGGTAGGGAGAGTGTTTTTTTTCTTTCACTCTGCAAGTCCTTGTTTCCAGGGACCTGTAAGGACAGTGAGTTAATTGTCCTTGTGCTATATTGTGATTAAAAAAAACATTTATTCTAGGGACAGAAAACTCTAGGTAGGGACAGTGTCAGTTTCTTTCACTCTGCAAGTCCTTGTTTCCAGGGACCTGTAAGGACAGTGAGTTAATTTTCCTTGTGCTATATTGTGATTAAAAAAAACATTTTTTCTAGGGACAGAAAACTGTAGGTAGGGAGAGTGTTTTTTTTCTTTCACTCTGCAAGTCCTTGTTTCCAGGGACCTGTAAGGACAGTGAGTTAATTTTCCTTGTGCTATATTGTGATTAAAAAAAACATTTTTTCTAGGGACAGAAAACTCTAGGTAGGGAGAGTGTTTTTTTTCTTTCACTCTGCAAGTCCTTGTTTCCAGGGACCTGTAAGGACAGTGAGTTAATTTTCCTTGTGCTATATTGTGATTAAAAAAAACATTTTTTCTAGGGACAGAAAACTCTAGGTAGGGAGAGTGTTTTTTTTCTTTCACTCTGCAAGTCCTTGTTTCCAGGGACCTGTAAGGACAGTGAGTTAATTGTCCTTGTGCTATATTGTGCTTAAAAAAAACATTTTTTCTAGGGACAGAAAACTCTAGGTAGGGAGAGTGTTTTTTTTTTTTCACTCTGCGAGTCCTTGTTTCCAGGGACCTGTAAGGACAGTGAGTTAATTGTCCTTGTGCTATATTGTGCTTAAAAAAAACATTTATTCTAGGGACAGAAAACTCTAGGTAGGGACAGTGTCAGTTTCTTTCACTCTGCAAGTCCTTGTTTCCAGGGACCTGTAAGGACAGTGAGTTAATTTTCCTTGTGCTATATTGTGATTAAAAAAAACATTTTTTCTAGGGACAGAAAACTGTAGGTAGGGAGAGTGTTTTTTTTCTTTCACTCTGCAAGTCCTTGTTTCCAGGGACCTGTAAGGACAGTGAGTTAATTTTCCTTGTGCTATATTGTGATTAAAAAAAACATTTTTTCTAGGGACAGAAAACTCTAGGTAGGGAGAGTGTTTTTTTTCTTTCACTCTGCAAGTCCTTGTTTCCAGGGACCTGTAAGGACAGTGAGTTAATTTTCCTTGTGCTATATTGTGATTAAAAAAAACATTTTTTCTAGGGACAGAAAACTCTAGGTAGGGAGAGTGTTTTTTTTCTTTCACTCTGCAAGTCCTTGTTTCCAGGGACCTGTAAGGACAGTGAGTTAATTGTCCTTGTGCTATATTGTGCTTAAAAAAAACATTTATTCTAGGGACAGAAAACTCTAGGTAGGGACAGTGTCAGTTTCTTTCACTCTGCAAGTCCTTGTTTCCAGGGACCTGTAAGGACAGTGAGTTAATTGTCCTTGTGCTATATTGTGCTTAAAAAAAACATTTTTTCTAGGGACAGAAAACTCTAGGTAGGGAGAGTGTTTTTTTTTTTTCACTCTGCGAGTCCTTGTTTCCAGGGACCTGTAAGGACAGTGAGTTAATTGTCCTTGTGCTATATTGTGCTTAAAAAAAACATTTATTCTAGGGACAGAAAACTCTAGGTAGGGACAGTGTCAGTTTCTTTCACTCTGCAAGTCCTTGTTTCCAGGGACCTGTAAGGACAGTGAGTTAATTTTCCTTGTGCTATATTGTGATTAAAAAAAACATTTTTTCTAGGGACAGAAAACTGTAGGTAGGGAGAGTGTTTTTTTTCTTTCACTCTGCAAGTCCTTGTTTCCAGGGACCTGTAAGGACAGTGAGTTAATTTTCCTTGTGCTATATTGTGATTAAAAAAAACATTTTTTCTAGGGACAGAAAACTCTAGGTAGGGAGAGTGTTTTTTTTCTTTCACTCTGCAAGTCCTTGTTTCCAGGGACCTGTAAGGACAGTGAGTTAATTTTCCTTGTGCTATATTGTGATTAAAAAAAACATTTTTTCTAGGGACAGAAAACTCTAGGTAGGGAGAGTGTTTTTTTTCTTTCACTCTGCAAGTCCTTGTTTCCAGGGACCTGTAAGGACAGTGAGTTAATTGTCCTTGTGCTATATTGTGCTTAAAAAAAACATTTATTCTAGGGACAGAAAACTCTAGGTAGGGACAGTGTCAGTTTCTTTCACTCTGCAAGTCCTTGTTTCCAGGGACCTGTAAGGACAGTGAGTTAATTGTCCTTGTGCTATATTGTGATTAAAAAAAACATTTATTCTAGGGACAGAAAACTCTAGGTAGGGACAGTGTCAGTTTCTTTCACTCTGCAAGTCCTTGTTTCCAGGGACCTGTAAGGACAGTGAGTTAATTTTCCTTGTGCTATATTGTGATTAAAAAAAACATTTTTTCTAGGGACAGAAAACTGTAGGTAGGGAGAGTGTTTTTTTTCTTTCACTCTGCAAGTCCTTGTTTCCAGGGACCTGTAAGGACAGTGAGTTAATTGTCCTTGTGCTATATTGTGCTTAAAAAAAACATTTATTCTAGGGACAGAAAACTCTAGGTAGGGACAGTGTCAGTTTCTTTCACTCTGCAAGTCCTTGTTTCCAGGGACCTGGAGAGACATTGAGTGAATTGTCCTTGTGCTATATTGTGATTAAAAAAAACATTTATTCTAGGGACAGAAAACTCTAGGTAGGGACAGTGTCAGTTTCTTTCACTGTGAAAGTCCTTGTTTCAAGGGACAGAGAAGGACACCTGAAGGTAGCCCTTATTGCTTTTTTCCCATCTCCCTGCAGGCCATCTATTAGAATGTCTGGAAGGCAAACAAGGAGAGGCAGACAGTCAGGAGGCAATAAAAGAGGGCAAGCAGGCTCTGTGTCTGGGGGCAACAGTGCTGGTCGTGGACGCGGTGCATTGTCATCAGCACATGGCCATGGGACACGCTTGTCCTTCTTTTCGGCAGCTGGACATGTTGAGCCACATCATGCCGAAGACTTGGTAGAGTGGATGACCAAGCCCTCCTCCTCCTCCTCATCCTCTCTCACCCAGGCTCAGGGTACTGGAAAAGCAGCTGCCAAAGCGTCGTCTTCCCTGGTATCAATGTCAGACAAATCATCAGTCACTCCTTCCCTAGACCCACCATGTCCTCCTCCTGAGGAGTCCCCCGAACTGTTTCAGCACAGTGTTGGGTACATGCTCCAGGAGGATGCCCAGCGTTTCGAAGGGTCTGATGATGAAACCCAGCTAGAGGAAGGCAGTAGCGTGAGAGCAGACAGAGGGGATGCTCAAGAAGGACACCAATCTGGCAGTCATGTTCCAGCAGCTGCAGCATACTGCCAGATTGGCTCCAGTGATGAGGAGGGAGGGGATGATGAGGTCAATGACTCCACGTGGGTGCCTAATAGGAGAGAGGAGGAGGAGGAGGATGAGGAGGAGGCACATCTCCAACGAGGCAGGATGCCCTTTGGTGGCCAGCGTAAGGGCAGTACACCGACGGAATCACACCGCAGAGCTCCGCCTATGCAGGGCGCTGCCTCTGCCCGTCATTCAAAAAGTTCTTTGGTGTGGGCCTTTTTTGAGGCTAGTGCATCAGATCGCACAGCTGCTGTTTGCAACATATGTCTCAAGCGTATATCGCGTGGCCAAAACATCAGCCGCTTGGGTACCACATGCCTGACCAGACATATGTTGACCTGCCATGCAGCTCGTTGGCAAGCCTACCTCAAAGACCCACACCAAAGAACCAAGCGGACCTCTCCTTGCACCGCATCAGCTGGGATCTCCAACCCCACTATAACTTCAGTCCTCTCTGAAACATGCACTGAGAGGAATGAAGGTGTAGAATTAGGTGTGTCACAGCCAAGTACTTGCGCCCACTCTGCTAGCAGTACACCGACGTCCGATTCTAGCAGGCAAATTTCCCTGCCCCAGCTGCTGGACCGTCGAAAGAAGTTCACTCCCAGCCATCCACATGCCCAGCGGTTGAATGCTAGCTTGGCTAAATTGCTAGCGCTTCAACTGCTGCCTTTTCAGTTGGTAGACTCGGCCCCCTTCCGTGAGTTTGTGCAATGTGCGGTTCCTCAGTGGCAGGTTCCCAAACGCCACTTTTTCTCACGGAAGGCTATTCCGGCTCTCTACCGGCATGTGGAAGGCAATGTCTTGGCCTCGCTGGACAGGGCGGTCAGCGGTAAGGTGCATATTACCGCTGACTCATGGTCCAGCAGGCATGGACAGGGACGTTACCTTTCTTTCACGGCCCATTGGGTCACTCTTTTGGCAGCTGGGAAGGATTCAGGACAAGGTGCAGTAGTGTTGGAGGTTGTCCCACCGCCACGCCTCCAAAATGCTAATACTGGTTGTGACACACCTCTCTCCTCCACCCCCTCCTCTTCTTCTTCCTCCATGGCCTCTTCCTGTGGTTTGTCCTATGAACCAGCGGTGCTCCGTAGCCGTTCACGGGGCTACGCAAGTACGCAGGCAAAAAGATGCCATGCCGTGCTTGCGCTGGTGTGTTTGGGGGACAGAAGCCACACTGGGGCAGAGGTCCTGTCTGCTCTGCAGGGCCAGGCCGAGAGGTGGTTGACGCCACGCCAGCTTAAGCCAGGAATGGTGGTTTGCGACAATGGCACCAACCTCCTCTCCGCCCTCCGACAGGGACAACTGACCCATGTGCCCTGTGTGGCTCACGTCCTTAACCTGGTGGTGCAGCGCTTCTTGGGCAGGTACCCGGGCTTACAGGATGTCCTGAGGCAGGCCAGGAAAGTCTGTGTGCATTTCCGCAGATCTTATAATGCCAGTGCTCGCCTGGCTGAGCTGCAAAAGGAGTTGAACCTGCCCAAGAACCGCCTTATATGTGACATGCCCACCAGGTGGAACTCAACGTTGGCCATGCTGCAGCGGCTGCACACGCAGCAGAGGGCCATCAATGAGTACCTGTGCGACTACGGCACCAGGACAGGGTCAGGGGAGCTTGGTTTTTTTTCTCCACGCCAGTGGGGCATGATCAGGGATGCATGCACTGTCCTGGCACCATTTGAGGAGGCCACGAGGATGGTGAGCAGTGACAGTGCATGCATCAGTGACACTGTACCTCTTGTCCACCTGTTGGAGCACACGCTGCGTGGAATAATGGACAGGGCACTTGAGGCAGAACAGAGGCAGGAAGAGGAGGACTTCCTTGCCTCTCAAGGCCCCCTTTACCCAGACAGTGTTCCTTCTGTCCCACCCATCGCACAGGAAGAGGAGGAGGAGGAGGAGGAGGAGGAGGAGGAGGAGGATTGTGTCAGCATGGAGGTGGAGGCTGGCACTCAGCATCATCAGCAGCAGTCTTTTAGGGATGATTTACAGTCCCAAGAAACCAGTGGACTTGTACGTGGCTGGGAGGAGGTGGCTGCGGATCATGTCGTCCTTAGTGACCCAGAGGACTCCGGAGCGAATGCCTCAGCAAACCTACGCTGCATGGCCTCCCTGATCCTGCAAAGTCTGCGGAAGGATCCTCGTATTCTTCGGATCAAGGAGAGGGACCATTACTGGCTGGCCACTCTCCTTGATCCACGGTACAAGGGTAAGGTTGCGGACCTTATGTTACCGTCGCAGAGGGAGCAGAGGATGAGACAACTCCGGGAGGCCTTGCAGAAAGGTCTGTGCAACGCGTTCCCAGAGACTGGGAGGTTGCAAACTCCTGGTCCTGGACAACGAGTTGCTGAGGCTTCGGCCAGTCAAAGAAGGAGCGGTGGGGAAGGTGGCCGTCTGACCGATGCGTTCAGACAATTCTTTAGTCCGCAGCCCCAAAGTATGATCGGTTCCAGCAACCATCGCCAGCGTCTGATAAACATGGTGCAGGAATATCTAGGGGCAAGGTCAGACTTGGACACCTTCCCCACCGAAAATCCTCTGGCTTACTGGGTCTTGAGGATGGATCACTGGCCAGAGCTTGCACAGTATGCAATTGAGCTACTGGCCTGTCCTGCATCCAGCGTTCTTTCGGAACGCACATTCAGTGCTGCTGGAGGATTTGTCACGGATCACAGGGTGCGCCTGTCCACCGACTCGGTTGATCGACTGACTTTCATCAAGATGAACCAGTCTTGGATCACCACCAGCTACCACACACCTGATGCTGATATAACAGACTAATTGATTTTAAAATGTCACATCCCTTCAAGACTGATGCTGATGCTGAGTGCCTGTGCTGTTATGTTGACTGGCTATCCTCCTCCTCCGAGTCCTCAATGATACGATTGATGATGATAGCTTGGAAGATCATTTTTGTTTATGGGTGCCGCCACCAGTGCCTAACGCCCAATTTTTCAGCCCCTGTTTAACAGGGGCGTGTAATTACAATTTTTGAAGCAATACTTTGCAACAGGGCTCATTGCTGTGCTCCAAGTACAGTATCTGTGAGGAGTTGCAGTGTTGTGCCACCAGTGCCTAAGGCCCAATTTTTCAGCCCCTGTTTAACAGGGGCGTGTCATTACAATTTTTGAAGCAATACTTTGCAACAGGGCTCATTGCTGTGCTCCAAGTACAGTATCTGTGAAGGGTTGCAGTGTTGTGCCACCAGTGCCTAAGGCCCAATTTTTCAGCCCCTGTTCAACAGGGGCATGTAATTACAATTCTTGATCTAATAATTCACAGCAGGGCCCATTGCTGCACCCACCAAGAGTAACTGTCAGGGCTTACAGTGTTGTGGCACCAGCACCACCATCAAAGGCCCAATTTTTACTACCACTGTTCAACAATTATATGTAATTAAAATTCCTGATATAATAGTTGACAGCAGGGCGTTCCAGCACCAACCAAGAGTAACTGTGAGTGCTTACAGTGTTGTGCCAACACCAACAACTAAGGGGCCTATTTCTGCAGAGTATATACGGCAGGTCCCTACTTTCAAACATCCAACTTACAAACGACTCCTACTTGCAAACGCAAGAAGACAACAGGAAGTGAGAGGAAATCTACCACTAGGAAGGAAAATTCTCTCCTGTAAGAATAAATATGGGAGAAAGGTGTCTCCTCTGTACTGATGCTTTATCAGCAATCCTTGTTTCAAGAAAAACACCACATTTCAAAAACAGTTGTCATTAGGACGGAAAGTGAGGTGAAATGTTCTGAACAGGGGCACAGACAGCAAAACAAATGTTACAGGGGTGATAACCCTTACCTATGTTTTCCAAAAAGTTTAAAAATAGATTTTTGGTCTGGAGCTACACTTCAACAATGTACCTGTTCAAAATTACAAACAGATTCTACATAAGAACAAACCTACAGTCCCTGTCTTGTATGCACCGCCTGTATACGGCTGTTCAGAGTATATAGGGCCTTTTTTATTTTATGTGCGGGGTTCCCCTTAATATCCATACAAGACCCAAAGGGGCTGGTAATGGGCTGGGGTAGGGGGGGGTCATGGGGTAGCTATGCCATTTTTCTTAAAGATTTTCATCCATATTACCGGGACCAGACATTACATTAAAGCCGCAAGCAGTTTTAAATGGCTTTTTTTTCCTTTAGAAGTGTCATTTTGTGCAGGGACAGTTCTAAACACGGGAAACACGTGGCACTTCACAGGCATACTTTAGACACCCCCCAGGTACGATATTTAAAGGAATATTTGACTTTTTTTTTTTCACTTTATGCATCATTAAAATGACTGCTCCCGGAAAACGACCGTTTTTAAAACTTATTTTTGCATTGATACATGTCCCCTGGTGCAGAACCCGGGTTCCCAAACCCTTTTTAGGACAATAACATGCATAATAGTTTTTATAATTAGCACTTTAGAATTCGAACGTTCGCATCCATTGTATTTAATAGGGTTCTAATGTTCGTTCGAACTTTCGGTCCGTTCGCGGGTTCTGGTGCGAACCGAACCCGGGGGTGTTCGGCTCATCACTACTAGATATCCGGCTAGGGTCCCTAGACTTGGTTTAACGTTGCATCAGTCTTCAGACTTGATGTGAGCCCATATCTGCCACTGGTGATATGGAGAATTTATATTAATTTTCCTATATTTTTCTCATTAGAATTACATTATACCTTTATACACATTGCTGCTGGATGCTTGGGAAGGACCATTTTTCTGGCTTAGCCCTGGTCTTGACTTTGACTTGATGACTTAGTGGTCAATTACCTGCTCTGACTTCACGCACTGCTCTGTTGCCTGCTTTGACCTCTGCTCTGAACCTGACTTTGCTCTGCCTTTACAGTTAGCCTCATGTTGATTCATCAGCTGCCTTCAAAACTGCAAAACCAGTAGCCTGGGAGTTGCCCTGTAAAGGAATGTGATGAGTATAATGATAACCAGAAAATGCCTACTTTCTATGCATCTTTTCTATACTATAAAGTCTATATTGCTTTTGTAGGTACACAACTGCTTTAACTTGTCCCTACTCAATATGGCCTCTAATAACACCCCCTCCCATCGAGATGATTGTAGAAGACAGAAATGGCGGATACCCACGCATGCTGAAATATGCGGAAGTAAAGAGATACCAGAGGACATTCAAGCTTTGACCATCACGTTTTTGTACTCTTCTTGTGTTTCAGCCAATCAGATGTGCGTTTTAGATTCACATTAACATAATAGTGACAAATCATGCTGTGTGTAAAAAGAGCTTAGCACTGCCTGTAATAATTCATTAGATAAGAAAGTAGTTGAACAGAACACATGTGTCAGTGCCTTACTTTCAGCGTGCACGCATATTACACTTTACAAATCGGAACAGCAGTAGAGTTCCATTAAAATATTTGAGATACCTGTATATCAGAAAGTATCAGGAATAGAGAAGTCTCCAAGTATGGAGATCTCATTGCTATCCCTGATGACAGACTCAAGAACAAGAATTAAAACAGGTATTCTTCACCATATGACAATGGCAGCCAGAACAATAATAGCACGTAAATGGAGAGAAAAGAAAAGCCCTACTATAACAGAATGGTTATGTGAAATGAACGAAATAGAATATATGGAAAGACAAATAAGAGAAGAAGGTTTTATAAAGAATCAAATGCCAGTAATATGGCAAAAATTGGATGAATTTCGGTCCTCGATAAGTATGATAGAATATCTATAAATGGAAAATAACAAAATAACCCCTTATGGGGACATAAAAAGAGAAAGAAAAAATAAAAGCGGAAAGAAGAGGATATAGGGAGACATAAAGGGGGAGATAATATGTTTCCTCCCCCCCCCTTTTTTTTTTTTTTTTCGTCTTTTGGATTGGGTGAATGTCTATGCTAGTGTAGCACACAGATCCTTTTCCCCCTCTTACCTTCTCAAGCAGGGGGATAAGACACACCATGCCACATGCCCGTGTCCTCTAAATTATAAAGGTCAGGCGGTGTTACATACTTGGGTCCCGCAGTGAGTTGCTTCCTTCTTCTGGTTCTCCCCTCTATGTTTATAGAGGCGAGTCTTTCTTTCCCAAATGAGGTCAATGTCCACACAACATATCAACTCCAATGTGAGTTTATTTTATCTTGCATTCAGGAACCAGAGAGTTGAAGTGAGAAAAAGGTTAGCAGATAGAAGTGAATTCAGGCACACTCTTGGCTTCGTCGCCACTCGGTCCCGAGTGGGTACAGCTCACCCGGATAGTCACTCAATAGCACTAGCAGCCGGTGTGATGCTGGAACAAGACTCAGTCCCCTCCAAGGACCAGGTCAAGGAGATCCCTCCTGAATTTTCAACACTACGCAGAGGCAGTCTGCGAAGTGAGGAATCCTTCCCTCCGACAGGTCACCAGGCCTTTCCCGAGTCAGCAATACTCTATTACTCACCCTCTTGTTATGGGATCGATCCTCCCCTGGTTTCCTCTGTGTCAGAGCGGTTACCCTCACGCGGGTTCCCTGGGACTCCTCTTCGGTTGTAGACCCAGTCAAAGGTACTGGGCCTACCTGGAACTCTGTAGCCTCGGGCTGAAGGTGCCCGAGACTCCTCGATCAAGATGGGACGCACCCCCCTCTGATGGGTAGCTCCCTCCGGGCATGGGCCCCGGGAAATTGCTTCCGGGCATGGGCCCCGGGAAATCTGCTTCTCTGTGTAATGTCGTCTACCCCTTATATATCCTCTCCCGGTATGCACAGCAGGCCAGAACCGCCCACCAACGGCAACCTGTGGTTCAACCCCGAGTATAGGTAACAGCACCACCTATACGCCCAAAGGGGAACTGCACGCCAGGTGACATAGCAGTAAGGCAGAGTCCAAATAATTAAGAGACCCGAGCCAACCATTGCTCCGGTCACCCCCAAACTCAGGTATAGCGGGGTTAAATTTTGGGAACCCCGCTACACTAGAGTATAGGAATATGTGAGAGTGAATGGAGTAGTTATTTAATGAATAGAAGCTAAAAGATAATTATCAAGATTCTTTTTTTTATATATATACACAACAAGAAGGAATAAATGCACAATGTAATGAATTTTGTATAATTGTAAATGTTGCGATCTCACCCCTCTCGCCCCTTCTCATTCACGGCTTGTCTGTCTCGTCTAGGGGTTAACGCTGGGGGGAGGGATGAGATACACCACGGCCCATGTCCTCCAAGGTGTAGAGGTAAAGGCCAGAACTATCGGGCTTTGTGTAGGTGTCCCAGAGTCAAATCCTCTCCTCGGATTGACTCCCCTTTGCTCCTAGTAACCAGAGTTCCACACACTGAAAGGGTCCAACTCGTATTTATTCTTCTTAATAAATAGTCATACAGCACAGACCAGTTGAGACCCATATACTTGTGGGGAGTAGGCCAAGGCACAATTCTTCTAGATAGAGCTAACCACTGTAGTGTCATCAGTGGCGAGTAGTCATTGCCACTGACTATATTGAACAGAACATGAATTACCTTCGCTATCGTAGCCCCTATCAGGGGAAGGACATCCGTCCAAGACAGTTACCGGAGGCCTCTCCGTCACCAGCAATGCTGCGCTGGACTCTCCCGAGAAGTTCCGCTCACCGGCCTCCTCGTCTCAGACACGGGCACCCAAGGAGTTAGGGCCCCCTCGTATTCCTCCACCCTCGCGGAACTCAGTCGAAGGTACTGAGCTCCAGGCCTCCGCCATAGTACCTCACCCCAGGCTAAAGGTGCCTAAGATGGACTCCATCTCCCGCTCCGGCCGGGTCAAGGGCACCTGGGCCCGGAACTCCGGAACGCCAGCACCCAAGCTGAAGGTGCCTGGGTGCAGCTGCGTCCTCCAACTCTGAACCCCAAGGTCAGGGCGTCCGCCCCTTTTATCTCCTCTCCCTTTGCGTCACAGCGGGTTCCCTGCCCCGCTGTACCAGCGCCAGGAAAGGACAAAAAGGGAAGCAGTCTTGCAGTGAGTGTTCAACTCCAGCTAGGGCGACAGCGCCACCACCAGAGTCCTCCAAGAACCATAAAAGGGTCTCAGATTCCCTTACAATCAATGCATCTGGGCCACACTACCACCCAGATGCCTCCCCCAAAATCAAACACCCGCTACATAAACATGGTTATAAACGAATAAAGAGAAATTGAAAACAGAATTCCATCTTAACCCCTTTGAGGTATACCACCATTACAGCCCTACCACCAATGGGACAACTGTGAAGACCACAAACTCTTTAGGCTTGATGTTGAGCCCATATCGACCTCTGGTGACACAGGGGATTTATATTCATATATTTTTCTCATTAGGATTACGGTATCCATTCATACACACCACTACTGGATACTCGGGAAGGGCCCCTAGGTTCGGTATAACATTGCATCAGGACACATTATAAACCGTGCCTCGCGATAAGTGGGTTCCGTAATGGAACCCAGGCAGCTGTGGGCTAATGTGAATGATGTTTAGTATGCAGAGATGTGAAATACGTGCACACGCTTTAAATTTGTTTCACATCCACAGGGGTAATATAATACCGCTAAGCAGCTCTGTTGATGAAAACCTCCACCAACGTAAAAAAAAAAAATCAGGGACAAACTATATTATACATTCATTTCTAGAAACAATAAAAAAAAAAAAAAAAAAAAGCAGGAACAGACTCAAGTAAAACCGAGCACAAGGACTGAAGTGTGTGTTGTGATTTAAATGGTGTTACCGGGCTTAACTCAATTAGACATTCATCTTGCTGTACATGTTCTTGTCGCGCCGAGTTCAGTCTCGGGCTTTTGTGTTATTTCTCCCTTGTTTTCGAGATGACAGATCCATTTTTCATTTAGTAAAGTGGAAGTTAAAAAGCTTCGGAGAAAACACAGTGTACTGAAGGATGAAGCTTTGTTTCTGCAAAGTGCTGGCTGTCAATAGCTACTCGAGGTGGTACTCACCTGCACTTAACAAAGCAACTGAGCAGCCTAGATGACTCTTAAGGGTTGTGATATTTCATTTGTCACCAGACCTTTTAAATCAAAGCCTGGAAGCAGTAGAGGAAAATTAGCACCTGCATGTTTCCGCACTTTAAAAAAAAAAAAAAAAAAAATTATGACCTGTAGGTAACTTTAGTAGGAATGAATATATAAACTAAAAAGCGCCTTTGGATATGAAAGAGTACCCAAAGTACCCGATATCAGCTGCCAAATAAACTTGCTATGTACCAACAGAGCAATATAGAATGAAAGAAAGAAAAAATGTGCTAGAAATCAATTGCTAGGATATATAACTAACCGGTAGACAAATATACGTACAGTGGGTACGGAAAGTATTCAGACCCCCTTACATTTCTCACTCTTTGTTATATTGCAGCCATTTGCTAAAATCATTTAAGTTCATTTTTTTCCTCATTAATGTACACAGAGCACCCCATAATGTACACACAGCACTCCATAATGTACACACAGCCCCCCATAATGTACACACAGCACCCCATAATGTACACACAGCCCCCCATAATGTACACACAGCACCCCATAATGTACACACAGCACCCCATATTGTACACACAGCACCCCATAATGTACACACAGCCCCCCATAATGTACACACAGCACCCCATAATGTACACACAGCACCCCATATTGTACACACAGCACCCCATAATGTACACACAGCACCCCATAATGTACACACAGCCCCCATAATGTACACACAGCCCCCCATATTGACAGAAAAACACAGAATTGTTGACATTTTTGCAGATTTATTACAAAAGAAAAAGTGAAATATCACATGCTCCTAAGTGGTCAGACCCTTTGCTCAGTATTTAGTATTTGCACCCTTTTGATGAGTCTTTTTGGGAAAGATGCAACAAGTTTTTCACACCTGGATTTGGGGATCCTCTGCCATTCCTCCTTGCAGATCCTCTCCAGTTCTGTCAGGTTGGATGGTAAACGTTGGTGGACGGCCATTTTTAGGTCTCTCCAGAGATGCTCAATTGGGTTTAAGTCAGGGCTCTGGCCGGGCCATTCAAGAACAGTCACAGAGTTGTTGTGAAGCCGCTCCTTCGTTATTTTAGCTGTGTGCTTGGGGTCATTGTCTTGTTGGAAGGTAAACCTTCGGCCCAGTCTGAGGTCCTGAGCACTCTGGAGAAGGTTTTCGTCCAGGATATCCCTGTACTTGGCCGCATTCATCTTTCCCTCGATTGCAACCAGTCGTCCTGTCCCTGCAGCTGAAAAACACCCCCACAGCATGATGCTGCCACCACCATGCTTCACTGTTGGGACTGTATTGGACAGGTGATGAGCAGTGCCTGGTTTTCTCCACACATACCGCTTAGAATTAAGGCCAAAAAGTTCTATCTTGGTCTCATCAGACCAGAGAATCTTATTTCTCACCATCTTGGAGTCCTTCAGGTGTTTTTCAGCAAACTCCATGCGGCTTTTATGTGTCTTGCACTGAGGAGAGGCTTCCGTGGGGCCACTCTGCCATAGAGCCCCGACTGGTGGAGGGCTGCAGAGATGACTTTCTACAACTTTCTCACATCTCCCGACTGCATCTCTGGAGCTCAGCCACAGTGATCTTTGAGTTGTTCTTTACCTCTCTCACCAAGGCTCTTCTCCCCCGATAGCTCAGTTTGGCCGGACGGCCAGCTCTAGGAAGGGTTCTGGTCGTCCCAAACGTCTTCCATATAAGGATTATGGAGGCCACTGTGCTCTTAGGAACCTTAAGTGCAGCAGAAATTTTTTGTAACCTTGGCCAGATCTGTGCCTTGCCACAATTCTGTCTCTGAGCTCTTCAGGCAGTTCCTTTGACCTCATGATTCTCATTTTCTCTGACATGCACTGTGAGCTGTAAGGTCTTATATAGACAGGTGTGTGGCTTTCCTAATCAAGTCCAATCAGTATAATCAAACACAGCTGGACTCAAATGAAGGCGTAGAACCATCTCAAGGATGATCAGAAGAAATGGACAGCACCTGAGTTATATATATGAGTGTCACAGCAAAGGGTCTGAATACTTAGGACCATGTGATATTTCAGTTGGAATTGTGCCCCATCATTGGTGTAATTGTGCCCCATTGTTGGTGTCATTGGAAGGAATTGTGACTCATCATTAATGTCATTTGGCCCCATTGTTGGTGTCATTGGGAGGAATTGTAGCCCATGATTGTTGTCACTGGGAAGAATTTTTCCCCATTGTTCATGTCTTTGGGACGAGTTGTGTCAGATCATTGGTGTCTATGGGCCCCATCAGTGTATTTGGGTGGAATTGTGCCCCATTGTTGGTGTAATTGGTTGGAATTGTGCCCCATTAGTGATGTCATTGGGCCCCATTGATGGTGTCAATAGGAGGAATTGTGCCCCATCGTTGTCATTGGGAGGAATTGTAGCCCATGATTGTTGTAACTGGGAGGAATCGTCCCTTATCATTGGTGTCAGTGGGAGGAATAAATCCCCATTGTTGATATGAGTGAATAAAATATTGCCACAAGGGCCGGATAAAAGCAAGCAAAAGGTCGTATCTGGCCACAGGCCGCAGTTTGGAGACGACTGCCTTAGTGCATCCCCTGCATTAGGGTAAAAATGTTTTACCACTTGTTTTACCCCCCTCCCCCTAAACACTTACCTGAGTCCTGTCTTGATGCAGCGATGTGCCCGGCTGCAGTTCTTCTCTCCCCTCTTCCTGGTCTCACAGGAGACTCAGACATCATCCTTCTGCTGCCAGTTAAACCAGTGAAGAGGGAAGCAGGGGGGCGTGTCTGAGCCACGTTGTATGCGTCTATGGACTCAGAAGTGCGCCCCCACGAGTGTCCTAATAACACATGGCTTGCTATGGGGGTGTTCTAAAAAAATCCTGGACTTATGAAAAGTCTCGTCACTTCCATAGGTGGCAGCTGTTCTTGCGGCTTCACTGCGCATGCAGGTTTTTTGGGTCCAGGAATATTTTAGAGCCTACAAAACAGCTGTTCATGCGGCTTTATCGCAAATGCGCACACTGCTTTCGGGTCCAGGAAAATTATAGACGATCAGGGCGTGTCAGCGGGAGCAGTGCGTCCAGCCCGCCACTAACACTCCCCTAGGCTGCTCTGGAGAGGGGGCGGGCCCCCGTGGACAGCACCAGCAGGGGAACCCAGAATAGGAGGTAAGGGGCGGCTCTGTGCAATACCATTGCACAGAGCAGGTTAATATAAACCCCATACCTGGTTTTCAAGGCTAAGCAGCACCTACCCAGCATGTCCCGAGGAAGCAATTAACATTGCGAAACGCGTTGACAAGCTAACATGGAGGAGATCATGGACCCAACCTTTTGATACAATACATCATTTTTTCTGTGTGATTTATGGACTCGATTTACTCTTGAGGATCCATGCCTCCCCGCTTTGTGCTATTGGGTACATGTTGACCTTGTCAAGTAAAGGGTGTTGTCCATTTTTTGTATGTTTTTTTAACCATTTTGTTATAAAGATTTGTATTTTATAATTTACTGCCTTATGTTATGCCCACAAAGTCTGCAATTTTTGATAGAGTTTTTAGGCCCGGTTCACACAGGGGCGACTCCTCAGGCGACTCGGTCGCCTGAGGAGTCGCGTCCCGGTCTGTGCTATGGAACCGTTCTAATAGGAGCGACCTGAGTCGCTCCGACTTAGAAAAAGGTTCCTGTACTACTTTTGGGGGCGACGCAGGGCGACTTGCATTGTCTTCTATACAGAAGTCATTATGTAAATCGCCTCGGCAGGCGTCTCAAGTCGTCTTGAGATCGCGCCGCCGAGGTCGCCCCCAAAGTCGTGCCGCCCCTGTATGAACCGGGCCTTACTCTTTTCAACCTTTTTATAAATATAAACCTTGTTTTTTTTATTTTTAACTCGAGAAAAAATAAATAAATAATTCTGAGTCTGCTAAAGCTGCTGACATCACATCCAAGATGGTGGCACCCATTCTCGTGTCTCGGGGCTTTTGGATGTCCTCACAAGGGAGGATTTTACAGGTAGATAAAATGTATAAAATAAAATAAATGTAATCATTTTGTTATAACGAATATGTCTGGCAATAGGTTCTCTTTAAGAAGATGTTGTAAACCTCAATTTTATTTTATTTTTTTCCGAGCAAATTGTTCACTTATTTTTTTTTACTGGTAAGTAGAACGCTGCCTGACCTTCCTTTTAACTAAAACTGGTAGAGAATAACAGTCATTTCACATGATTACATTTCTGCAGCCAGACAATATACTGATGTCAAATGGTGATTGCGGGGTATTTAAACTAAAGCATTTTATGTGGCTTTTAGCAAAAGTTGAATTTCTCTGAAAGTAATAAAATATGTCATGGCGGGTCCTGTGGATAAAATATCACGCTTATGTAAATGTTCACATAATAATAATAAATAAAGGAAAAGCAAAAAGGTCCACATTTAAATCCAATTTTGTGGCCATTAAAAAATCCTTAAATGTATTATTACATATTAGCTCAGTCTGCCTTTATATTGGTCTCCTCTTATCTGCTGCTAAGTAGAGGGTGGGGCTCCACTATAAGCTAATTAAGCTCCACTATAACTGCACAGACCCGTCACTCTGATGCCTCCTACACACGACCGTTTTTTCCGTCGGGAAAACTGCTATGAGAGCCTTTCGTCGGGAATCCCGGTGTTCTGCCGAGCTGGTTCCGCCTATCGATATGGTTCCGAGCTCGACTGCGCAGGCGCAATCCGAGGCGACGGAATTCTCCGAGCGTGAACAGCTGTTCGGCAGCTGTAGACGCGCTCGCTCCCGATGCTAGGGGAACCAGCTCGACAAGAAAGCGGCGGGGGCGGAGACTGGGACACGCCGCTCTATAGGGCAGCATTAAACAAGTTTATGGCCGGGTGACACGCCGCTCTGTACAGCAAGGGGCGGATGAGTGAGTGTGCGCTCCCTGCAATGTTAGACGGCAATTATATGTACAACACTCGTCCTATAGAGCGGCGTGTCACAGTGTCCGCCCCCGCCCCTTGCGGCCGCTCATGAACATTTTAAAAAATACAGAGCGGCGTGTCACCCGGCCATCAACTTGTTTATTGCCGCCCTAGAGAGCGGCGTGTCCCAGTCTCCGCCCCCGCCGCTTTCTGCGCGGCGTGTATCCTTGGGGGAGCGAGCGCGTCTACAGCTGACGAACAGCTGTAGATGTTCGTAGATTTCCGCGTGTTCCGAGTGCGCGTGCGCAGTCGAGCTCGGAACCATATCGATAGGGGGACTAGGTCGACAAGACACCGGCAGTGTGTATGCTCCATCGCAGTTTTTCCGACGGGAAAACTGCCGGACAAAAAAATCTTTTTTTTTTTCCCGTCGGGCCAAAAATCCGAGCGGGAAATCCGTTCGTCTGTATGGTTTTCTGACAGGCAGAAAACCGCGCATGCTCAGAGGAGCCTGCCTGCTGGAGTCTGGAGTAGACATTCCAAGCCTTGGTGGGACCTTGTGAGTACAGACCCAAGGGGAAAGGATTTCAGTGAATGTTGCACTTGCTAACTCCTGCTGCACAAAGTCTAAAGTCTGACTTTTTGCCAACAAACTTCAAAATGAGCAAGTTTGACAAAAAATCCGACCGTGTGTACGCTCCATCGGACAAACTTTTTTGGTTTTCATCGGACAAATGTTCGGTCTGCAAACAGACAAACTTTTCGCCAACAAAAGTCCGATGGAGCAAAGTCCCATCGTGTGTACAGAAATCCATCGGACTTTTGTCTGAGTCACAAATAAGCATGCCCAGAACCAATGTTAAAATCAACCAACAATAGCAGAAGTTGACCAAAGGGTGGCGGTAAAGAGCAAAAAAGAGCAGAAAAAACACGTGATGTTGGAAAAGTTTTGGGAAAGTTTGCAGAAAAGTCCTGCTGTGTGTATGCTATGGGTGTGCCCGGCCAACTCCCTTCGGACAAAAATCCACAGAAAAGTTTGTTTGAAGTCCGACCGTGTGTACGAGGCTTAAGGCTTGCCTGGCCTGGGATATTGCTACAGGTGCCCCAGTGCTGTCCACTTTGTGTCCTACTAGTAAGGGGACAGGATCAAGAAGCTGCTACAAGGGAGAGTGTCCTCTTTGTTCCTGTTAGTGTCTTGGAGTATCCCACAGCTCCCCAAACCTTGCAATAAACTTCAAAAATGGCAACTAGGGATGAGCCAAGGAAGTCGGCACCACGCTGCGCTAATCACAGGCAGGGAGACATTTTCCGTTCTCTGCAGCCATGCATCGGGACAATGTCTCCCTGCCTGTGATTAGCGCAGTGCGCTTCTGACGGTGCCAAATTCCTTGGCGGGCTCTGCACGTGTTCAATGAGAACACGCCTGAGCTCATCCCTAATGGCAACCTCTAGACTGTTTTATTTTTTTTTGGAGCCAAAAGTGTGGAAGCTGCTGTTTGCCTGGCTGCGGTTGCATGAGAACCCGGGACACACAACCAGTGGCCCTTGCAGGGGTAGCGCTACATAAGTAAAACCAGTAAGGCTACTTTCACACTGGGGCCGCTCCAGCCACGTTAGTGGTCGTTTACCGCCGCTTTTTGGCCGATAGCGGGGCGCTTTTAACCCCCACTAGCGGCGGAAGCAAGGGTTAAAGCCGCCCGTGTTTTGCGGCGCTTCCGAATCACTTTTCAGACACTTCGGAAAGCGCTGCCCATGCATTCCAATGGTCAGGGGTGGTTTTGGAGGGGTGTAAACACCGCTCCCAAAACCCCACACAGATGCTGCTTGCAGGACGTTTTGTAACGTCCCGCAAGCGCACCGCCCCCAGTGTGAAACTACTCGGGCTTTCACACTGGGGTGGCATGGGAGGCAGTTTCCTATCGGAAATTTCGATCGTCTGTAGCAATTCCGACACGCAAAATTCCTACGCATGCTCGGAAACAACTCGAGGCATGCTTGGAAGTATTGAACTTAATTTTCTCGGCTCGTCGTAGTGTTGTACGTCACCGCGTTCCGAGAACTTTTGTGTGACCGTGTGTATGCATGCCAAGCTTGAGCAGAAACCTTGGATGTTTTTTCCGAAAGAAATTCCGATCGTTCGTACGCGCCATAAGGGATCCAAACCGCACCCACAGCACTAGTTCACTAAATAACGGGTGGGTTGACATTTTTTGCTGACTCGGCACTCGTTGTAATGACTACAAAAAAAAAAAAGAGCCGCCATTGGAAAGATTTTTGGTTAGATTGGCCTAGGCCCTAGGCTAAACTTTTTAACACTTCCGGACCGGCTCACGCCAATATACGTCGGCACTTTGAAGAGGAATATCGTTGTTATGGCAGCAGCTAGCTACCATAACCCCAGTATCCTCTTCTTCAGTGAGCGGTCCGGTTTCAGATAAAAGTGGTCTCTGGGGCGGATTCACCGCAAGATCACTTTTATTGGTGGCAGGAGAGGGTCCCAGCCCTCCCGCCGTGCTCCAGTGCCCTCAGCCGTTTACCGTCTCCATACCATTGCACGGCGGAAGCAACGTCAAAACGTCACTTCCGCCCATAGCTCTTTAAGGGCCATTTTTTTCTTTTATTAATTTTATTTATTTATTTTTATTGCATTTTTTTTTTTCACAAGAAATTTTTTATTGCATTTTAGTGTACGTCTTTTTGACCTCAGATCTCATATTTAAGAGAACCTGTCATGCTTTCTTTCTATTACAAGGGATGTTTACATTCCTTGTAATAGAAATAAAAGTGACACCATTTTTTTTTTTAAAAAAGAACAGTGTAAAAATTAAAAATAAAAGGTAAAATAAATAATAATAAAAAAACATTTCCCAGCAAAAAAAAAAATGCAGATTTTCACAATTATGAGAGAAATGTCTGAATAATGCTGGCCATACACTATACGAAAAATCGTTCAAACCCATTTTTGAAAAACAAAAACATTCGGCCGTGAGAGCAAACGATCATGTAATGTTTTTTTGGGGTTTTATTTCACATATACCTAGTGCAAACAGTTTGGATGGGAAACACATTAACCTTTCAATTTATCATTCGTTTGGCAGAACATTTCCAAACTTGTCCTTCGTTTTTTTCGGCTCAAAAACGTCCCAACCGATTACCGATTTGTGCCCATTAAAGCGGCGTTCCGCCGAAAAAAAAAATATTAAAAGTCAGCAGCTACAAATACTGCATACCTCCCAACTTTTTAAATGTCCACTGCGGGACATTCTTTCACATTTTTTTCCCCTCTCATTAAAGTTGTTGAGCGGGGGGGTGGGGGTGTCGGGGGGGGGGGTGCCGCAGGACGGAGGTTTACCGACATCTTTGATAGTTGTTATCCGCCTGCCCGACATTACAGAGGTTTTGTTGACTTGCCGCTGCCACCGCCTGTCCGACATTAGGATGTCTTCGGATCCTCCATTGATTGTGGGAAATTCGATGCTCTCGCAGGTCTGCGGGAAATTCGTGTTGGTCCCGGAAGTTCCCGCACAATCCGTGCGGGTTGGTTCCCTACTGTGCATGCGTGAGTCACCTTGCGTGTTCCCACTGGTCCCTGCTGTCTACTGGGACCTGTGTGTCCCCCAGAATACAGCAGGGGGACGGAGTAGGCGCCGGACGTGGCGTAGGTCACCGCGGTGATCTATGCCTGGAAGTGGGAGCAAATACCTGTATTACACAGGTATCTTCTCCCCCCCCGAAAGGTGCCAAATGGGAAGTGCCTGGGTGGGAAGTGGTTAATGTTTTGAAAAAAGTCAGAGATGGTTGCCAATAGCAACAGCACAACTGCCCCCTTCGCAGCAGCACTTAATCATAAGGAAGAAGATGATATACAAGTATATAATTGGGGATGTAATGAGGGATGGAAGTCTATAAAGGAGCTTTTTATTCACAATAGAAGAAATAATAATGGTGATCAGCCTGTGCACTGTTGCTAGGAGACAGTAACAGCCGCTCTGTGTCGGTCACGTGGTGCAGGCGCCTGGCTCGGCGATCCATGTGGCGGGCAGCGATTACTCAGCCTGCGTCGTCCGACGTGCTTTACGTCTCCTCGCTGATTGGTGCGCCTTCCTGTGTAGCCGGTGTTTGTGTGGCACGTAACGGGTCTCCTCGGTCGGGTTTTTTTCCGGTGCTGACACGTGTGAAGGTTCCGCCATGGCCGCCGAAGTCGGGAAGCTTTCCAAGAACCTGCTGCGGATGAAGGTGAGAGCTGGGGGCCGCCATGTTGGATTGTAGAGCACGGAGGGAAGGGGGTCAGTCTGCTTCTTTCGTCACGTGGTCTGTAGAACTACAACTCCCAGCATTCCTCCCTGCTGCACAGGGGAAGTTGTAGGGCCCATTTGTATCAGGCAGGAGCGCTAAACACCCTGCGCCGCGCGTTAAAGCATCAAAAATCATGCGGGAGGCGTTTTCAGCCGCTGCGCAGGCGCGCCGGGGAGGTGATCGCGGTGTGCGCTAACGTGCGTTGTGACGCGGTGCACCCGGGCTCCCTGTTTACCAGAGTGTGCGTTTAGGCGAAACGTGAAAAGCATGCGCACCGTTTTCAGAATCGCGCCGCACCAAACCGCAAATTATTGCCGTGCGTTTTGGCCAACACATATGGCGTTGCATTGCAGGTTTTTTTTTTTTCCATACGTTTTGGGAAAGCGCATAATTTTGCACACATTCCCCGCAAGACGCTGATGTGACTGAAAGCGGAGTTCCACCCAATTTTTTTACTTTTTTTTTTTTTGTATTCCACTCCTCACCCCCTTACATGCCACATTTGGCATGTAATTTTTTTTGGGGGGGGAGTGGGGGCTTCAGTAGGAGTGGGACTTCCTGTCCCACTTCCTCCTTCCGCCCTGGAGCTGCCTAGGCGATACGTCATATCGCCTTGTGGCGGCTCCTCCCTGTAGGCGATCACCTGGGACGTGACAGGTCCCAGGCGATCGCCTGTCCGCTCACAGAGCGCTGCGCCGTTCGCGCATGCGCAGTGAGTGCCGGCCATGAAGCCGAAAGCTGTCATGGCCGGGTGCCCACACTATGAATGGAGGCGCCGGCGGAGGAGGGGGGAGAGGAGCGGAGCTCCAGGCGGCGCGTCGCTGGACAGTGGAACAGGTAAGTGTATGTTTATTAAAAGCCAGAAGATACACTTTTTGTAGCTGCTGACTTTTAATAAACATAAAAAAAGGGTGGAACTCCGCTTTAAGTCTCTTGGGTGGGGGAGGGCTCATTTACATGGGGGGGGGGGGGGCGCGCAAGGAGTACCGCTCCTCTGAAAAATGATCCACACGTCACTTTTTAATGTGGGGGAGGGGGAGTGCAACTATAATTTTAATAGGTACCGACTCCCACTTCCACTCAAAACTGCAGCCCAGGAGGGGGGATGAGGCCCTTTGCTTGACTTTATCTGGACTTTGAGGCGCTATTCCTCCCACCGACGCCAAGGATGGGGCGCTATTCCTCCCACCGACGCCAAGGATGGGGCGCTATTCCTCCCACCGACGCCAAGGATGGGGCGCTATTCCTCCCACCGACGCCAAGGATGGGGCGCTATTCCTCCCACCGACGCCAAGGATGGGGCGCTATTCCTCCCACCGACGCCAAGGATGGGGCGCTATTCCTCCCACCGACGCCAAGGATGGGGCGCTATTCCCCCCCCCCCCCCACCGACGGCATAGCGAGTGCTGCCGGGTAAAGGGGAGGGAGAAGGGTGGGCACACGCCTGTGACATGTATGACATCACTTCCAGGTGCCAGTTGACAGTTTTCCTGTCATCATGGTCGGAAAGAAATGTATTTCAGTGCGATGTGCATTACATTCAGTGGAGCACCGGGGAGATATTGGGGGTCTTTTAGACTCTGGATGTCTCATTTTGTTCCCTATGTGATGTTTTTTTAATTGTAGAAAATTAACCACTTCAATACCGGGCACTTTCACCCCCTTCCTGCCCCCCCAATACCGGGCACTTTCACCTCCTTCCTGCCCCCCCCCCCAATACTGGGCACTTTTACCTCCTTCCTGCCCCCCCAATACTGGGCACTTTTACCTCCTTCCTGCCCCCCCAATACTGGGCACTTTCACCTCCTTCCTGTCCCCCCCCCCAATACTGGGCACTTTCACCTCCTTCCTGTCCCCCCCCCCAATACTGGGCACTTTCACCTCCTTCCTGCCCCCCCCCAATACCGGGCACTTTCACCTCCTTCCTGCCCAGGGCGCCAATTTATAGCTCTCGGAGCTGTCACACTTTGACAATTGTGGTGTTCGGGGGTTACCTAGTCAGTAAGGCTAAAAAAAGACAATAGTTCAGCCTGTGTGGGTGAGTGTCAGTGTCTATAATGGTTTCCCATATCCCTGTGTGTTGTGTCCTTTGAGATGTGTGTGTGTGTGTGTGTGTGTGTATGTATATGTATATATATGTATGTGTGTGTGTGTGTGTGTGTGTGTGTGTGTATATATGTGTGTATATATATATATATATATATATATATATATAGCCACCACCAATTGTAGAAGAGAGTTCCACACCCCCTTATTGTCCCAACAGTGAAGAACCCCCTATGCAGTTAAACCGCTTCTCATCCAATCTCATTGTGTGGCCCCGTGTCCCTTTTACACTCCCTAGGACTAATTGGTTTATTTCCTATGCTGGGATCCCCATTGAGATATTTGTAGATCGTTCTCATGTTCCCTCTCAAGCGCCTTTTCTCCACGAGAATACATTTTAGTGTTTTCAGCCGTTCCTTGTAATTAAGATCCTCCAGTCCCCTTATTAGTTTTGTTGCCCTTCTTTGGACTCTCTCCAGCACATCCCTTCGGAGGACCGGTGACCAGAACTGAACGGAAAACTCCAGATGAAGTCTGACCATAGCTTTATAAAGTGGCAGAATCATAGTTTTATCCCTGAAGTATATCCCTTTTTTATGTATGCTAATATTCTGCCGCATTTGGTAGCTGCAGCTTGGCACTGCATGCTGTTGCTCAATCTGTCATCACCCCTAGATCCGTATGGTGTTTAGGGGGTGCAACGTGTTTTAGGGGGTGCGACGTGTGCAGCATGTTCAGGGGTTGCGGTGTGTGCAGGGTCCGGCCGTGTTCGGGGTGCAGGCCTCAGGGGTCCAGACGCATACAGGTTGCGGGGTTCAGGGGTGCTCCATGTGCAGGGGTTCGGGCGTGTTCAGGGGTTGCGGTGTCATGCGCGGCGTGTTCAGGGGTTGCGGTGTGTGCAGGGTCCGGCCGCGTACGGGGTGCAGGCCTCAGGGGTCCAGACGCATACATGTTGCGGGGTTCAGGGGTGCTCCATGTGCAGGGGTTCGGGCGTGTTCAGGGGTTGCGGTGTCGTGCGCGGCGTGTTCAGGGGTTGCGGTGTGTGCAGGGTCCGGCCGTGTACGGGGTGCAGGCCTCAGGGGTCCAGACGCATACATGTTGCGGGGTTCAGGGGTGCTCCATGTGCCGCGCTCAGGGCGTGTACAGGGTGCAGACCTCGGCTGTCTTTCACAGGCTGTCCACATCTCGCTTCCACCCCTCCTCCCCCTGAGGGTAAGGGGCCCACATGAAATGGTGTGGCGGGCTGGATGCGGCCTGCTTGTGTATGACACATGTGCTCTGGGGTGTCTGCTTTTAGAAAATATATCCTGTTACGAGGATTTTATGGAATCTTCAGGCCATTTTTTAAATGTCTGCAAAAACAGCTTTGGCAGCCAGCGAAAGGGTTAAAGGAAGTGAAGAGGCCCCCTGGGGCCCATTCTGCTACATGATATCTGCAGTTCATTTCAATGACAATCGGCATAAAGTATATCACATGACTGACCGAGGTGCGGGGTACTTGGGCGTCCTCCATGGGCAATGTGCTGGAAATGATTGGCTCGGGTGAGCCGTCTGATTCGGAGGTACGAGGGTGACCCGAGTGGTAATGATGAAAGTGGCGATTTGTTTTTTTTTTTTTTTCTCCTCCGCAATCTTCCCCCAGCCGAGTTAAACGTTTTGATTTGGCGAAGTAGAGACATAACGATTTTTTTTTTTTTTTTTTTTTTTTTGCTCCGTCCCGTTGTAATTTTTGTCTTTGAACCTTTTGTTTGGTAGAAGTGGCGTTGTCACATGTCGGTGGTGAGAGGCTCTCCGCTGGGCCCGGCTACAAAGCAATCAAGTTCAGCAGCAGCGTCTGGTCGTCAAGTTCTTGTGACTCTCTTATGTGGGCTGAGAACGTGCCGCAGCGCTCATTAGAGCAGAGAAGCACTTTTCCTAACCCTTTGATAGAGTTCGGCCTTTTCTTCCCTACGAGTGGGAGCTCGGCATTGAAATCCAATTATTACGGTTTAAAGTCAAGCCAATTTTCTGATGACAGGCCCCCCCAATTACAATGCATTTTTCACTTGAAGGCAGTACATGTTCCCGCACCGGGATGGTGTTTGGGGAGAAAAAAATAAAATAACTGAAGTTTCAGATATTTTGTCAGTTTTCTTTCTGCCTATAGTGCAATTAATGAAGTCTTCCAAGTGTACCTGTCACCTGCACAATCAGGGCAGAAGCAGGATAATGAGTAGGGCAGCGGGGGCATAATAGACTCTTCTATGCATAGAGAACCAGATTACAGAAATATGGTCATAGTTATTTTTAACCACTTCAGCCCCGGACCATTTGGCTGCCCAATGACCGGGCCACTTTTTGCGGTTCGGCACTGCGCCGCTTTAACTGACAATTGCGCGGTGGTGCGACGTGGCTCCCAAACAAAATTGACGTCCTTTTTTTCCCACGAATAGAGATTTCTTTTGGTGGTATTTGATCACCTCTGCGGTTTTTATTTTTTGCACTATAAACAAAAATAGTGACAATTTTGAAACAAAATGCAATATTTTTTACTTTTTGCTATAATAAATATCCCCAAAAAAATATCTAAAAAAGTTTTTTTTTTTTCCTCGGTTTAGTCCGATATGTATTCTTCTACATATTTTTGGTAAAAAAAAAACGCAATAAGCGTTTGGTTTGCGTAAAAGTTATAGCGTATATGAAATAGGGGATCGTTTTATGGCATTTTTATTTTTATTTTTTTACTAGTAATGGCGGCGATCAGCTTTTTATTATTTTTTTTTTTTTTTTTATTGTGACTGCGACATTATATCGGACACTTGACACCATTTTGGGACCGTTGTAATTTTTACAGCGTTCCGTGCTATAAAAATGCACTGATTACTGTAAAAATGACACTGGCAGTGAAGGGGGTTAACCTGTAGGGGGCGCTGAAGGGGTTAAGTGTGCCCTGGGGAGTGATTCTTACTGTTAGTGGGCGTGGCACGTCACTGATCGCTGTTCCCGATGACAGGGAACAGACGATCACTGGCAGTGCCACTAGGAAGATCAGGGAGATGTTTGTTTTACACTCGCCTCTCCCCGTTCTTCAGCTCTGTGACCCGATCGCGGGACACCGGCGGCGATCGGGTCCCGCGGTCACGGAGCTCCCGACCAGGTCGCGAGCGCCCCACGCCTGGAATCTTAAAGGGGACCTACCTGTACGCCCTTATGCCCAGCTGTGCCATTCTGTCTACATATATCGTCGTGCGGCGGTCGTCAAGTGGTTAAAGGAGCCACAGTTGGGGGGGGGGGGATGATTGGCTCCCCTGCAGATTGTGTAGGTTTGCCCACTTGCAAATGAAGGGTCTATCATTTTTATCATAGGTGTATTTTATATGATAGACAGAATATTAACCAAAAATGCAGAAAAAAATCACACAATACAAATGTTATAAATGGAGTTACAGTTCAGTGAGTAAAATAAGTATTTGATCCCCTACCAACCAACAATAATTCTGCCCCCCACAGACTGGCTACAGGAGGGGCTCATGTGGTACACAGATTAGTCCTGTCAATGTAAGGAGGTTCTCCTAACGACAACTCGTTATGTGTATAAAAGACACCTGTCCACAGAATCTCTTTCCTCCAATCACAGCTCACCATCTTGGGGGAGACCAAAGAGCTGTCAGAGGATGTCGGGGAGAAGATTGGAGATCTGCACAAGGCTGGAATGGGCTACAAGACCATCGCCAAGAAGCTTGGTGAGAAGGAGACAACTGTTGGAGCGATTATTCGCGAATAGAATAAGTACAAAATAACCATCAATCGCCCTCGGTCTGGAGCTCCATGCAAGGTTTCGCCTCATGGGGTGAGGATGGTCGTGAGAAAAGTGAGGGATCCGCCCAGAACTACACGGGAGGAGCTTGTGAAGGATCTCAAGGCAGTTGGGACCACAATCACCAAACAAACCATTGGTAACACAATACGCCGCCATGGATTGAAATCCTGCAGCGGCCGCAAGGTCCCCCTCCATGTATAGCCCGTCTGAAGTTTGCCAATGAACAAAGGGGGGGAAGGAGCGGGACTTTGAATGAAGCAAGCAGTCATCAGTGGAGGATCAAGACACTGTACATTTATTACATACCATACAATTCAAAAAAATAATGTCACGGTATAAATAATCTATATACAAAAAAGGAACATGATAATACATGACAGTGGAAGGAGATCGACCCTGCACAACCTGAGAACTTCCTATTGCACAAACCAATTAAAACTCGTGATCATGTAAATTTGTACATATGAATCATGTTGACAACATAGTCGGTATAAACATTGCATATACAGAGGCTCTACGCGTTTCGTGAAGTGTTTATATTCACTCGTCAGGAGCAGCAATGTCATTCTGAAATAAAACATATGGGTTTATAGGTCACTACCATGGAGAAAAGATCAAACATAAACACGTGTGTCCATAAAAATGTTGATGGAAAAAGTACCCTTGTTTAAAGAATACTCACAACCGCCATGTTGCAGTGCAGCATTGGAGAGCTGGAGATACCCCTAAAGGCAGTCTTTTCCGGGAGTATGGTGGCATAAGGCGTGATATAGGCCCCCATATGACCGCATCACGGGAGAACAACAGCAATGGTGGTCTATCAAGTATGGTAGGAATGGTAAGTAGGAACGTCATAAGGGATTTCTGTAGAAAATGCAAATGTGTAATAAGCATAATGCCAAGTAATCTGTATCTTAAAGTGGAAGTAAACCCATTGATTTAACAGTTTCAAAAAGCAGTTACATTCCCGGCATGCCGGGAATGCCAACTGTCACATTGGTTGTGCTCTCAACCAAACTGTCAAACCATCCAATGGCTGGTGTCATAACTGGTCACAAGTGCAGCATCATGGCAGTTGAAGATTAAACAGAGGCCAAGATGGCAGCTTCCTTGCCTGAAAATGATAGGAGGGTATACTTCCACTTCATTTTCAGCCAAGGAAGCTGCCATCTTGACCTCTGTTTAATCTTCAACTGCCATGATGCTGCACATGTGATCAGTTATGACACCAGCCATTGGATGGTTTGACAGTTTGGTTGAGAGCACAACCAATGTGGCAGTTGGCATTCCCGTTAAATCAATGGGTTTACTTCCACTTTAATTGAAAGCAGAAAACTAGGACTGGAGTAAAAGACTAACTATTGTACCTATTGTCTTACCATCTTAAGCCGCATTGTGAGGTGTAGAATGTTTGGCCATGGTGTGAGGGAGGACCAAAGCAATGAGTGAACTGCCCGAGATGCGATCTATAAGGGTCCACACGTCAATGAAGTTTGCCAATGAACATCTAAATGATTCAGAGAAGGATTGGGAGAAAGTTCTGTGGTGAGATGCGACCAAAATTGAGCTCTTTGGCATTAACTCGACGCGCTGTGTTTTGGGGGAAGAAAAATGCTGACTATGACCCTAAGAACACCATCCCTACAGTCACACACAGAGGTGGAAACATGATGCTTTGGTGGTGTTTCTCTGCTAAAGGTACAGGCCGACTTTGCCGTACTGAGGGGCCAATGGACGGGGCCATGTATTGTAAAATCTTGGATAAGAACCTTCCCTCAGCCAGGACACTGAAAATGGGTCATGGATGGGTTTAGCATGACAATGACCCAAAACATACCACCAAGGCAACAAAGGAGTGGCTCAAGAAGAAGCACATTTACTATCATGGAGTGGCCTAGCCAGTCTCCAGACCTTAATCCTATAGAAAATGTATAGAAGGAGCTAAAACTTTGAGTTGCCAAGCGACAGCCAAGAAACCTTAAGGATTTGGAGAAGATCTGTAAAGAAGAGTGGCCCAAAATCCCTCCTGAGATGTGTGCAAAGCTGATCACCACCTACAAGAAACGTCTGACCTCTGTGCTTCCCAACAAGGGTTTCTCTACTAAGTACTAAGTTGTGTGGGGATCAAATACTTACAAATAGTTTTAGTTCAGTGAGTAAAAATAAGTATCATTTGTTTTTTGGTTGAAGCTCTGTCTCTATCATGTAAAAAATACACCTATGATAAATTATAGAGCCTTCATTTCTTTGTAAGTGGGCAAATCTTCTAGATTGTAAGCTCTAACGAGCAGGGCCCTCTGATCCCTCCTGTATTGATTTGTATTGTAACTGTACTGTCTGCCCTCCATGTTGTAAAGCTCTGCGCAAACTGTCGGCGCTATATAAATCCTGTATATTAAAAGAGAAGTATGGGTTTCCTTTTTTTTTGCTTACATCTATTCTGTTAAAATTGAGATAAATACCTGTGGGAGGTTCTACAGTCTTTCATACAGCATCATCCAGACAATGGTGTGAATATAGAGTCTGGATCCACCCCCCTTTCCTGTCATTTTGCTTGATTGATGTCGGCTCTCCTCCCTCTGCTTGTTTCTGAGACTTCACAGAGTGTAACTGCTCCCTCCTCCCCCCCCCCCCCCCCTATCTATCAGCACAGACACGTCTCTTAGGGGAGGGGGGACAGAGGCAGGGGGTGTGTTGGTGGAGATGTTCACACCCCCCTGAGAACTTTTCAAACTGAAAATGGACCGTTTTTGCCAGCTAAAGGAAAGTTCATGTGCACATGCTGTGAAAACTAAAAGAGGTAGGAAGAAAAGATTAGCTGATATGTGACTAATGTGATATGTACTAGTTATTTAACCCATCCCATACTTCCTTCTCCTTTTAATAACTTGCACAATCTGCAGAGGATCAAATCATCATTTTCCCCCCCCGTATATCTGTAAAAACTGAACAGATTTGAGTTCCTCTTTAAACATTGATCTGAATAGAAGTTTATTTAGAAGTATATAAACCATGTGCGGATTCCCGCCTCTCACATACTTCTTATCTGGGCTGCTTATGATCGATTTCCTGAGATTAATGGGCACTTTATGAAGCATAAAGATAAGTGAGGTTTGGCCCCGACTGTTTTATGGGAAGGCCGCGGTCAGGTATCCCCGGAAGAGATGAATGGCGCAATCTGCAGCAGCAAGAAGCACAGGTACAGCTCTTCCAGGCCGCACCATCACTCAGCATTATGTCCTGGAAGAGAGGGAGAAATAACTACACGAGGGCAGGGACGGAGCCCGCAAAACGCCACAGTTCCTCAGTGACACCGGCTGATTGCGCTTTAAATTAAACATTTTTCCTGGCCAAACGGTACTTGCTGTCATCTGCAGCTGCTGTAAAGGATCGCAATGTTGCTGACATATCAATCTGACATTGCAGGAGGCTTCATCTGTAACACTCGCGGCGGTGTTGTCCACCTACTCATTCTGTCATTCACAAGTCAGGCCGTCGCTCATTTCTGAGATTGTTGATCCAAACGGCTTTCATATTCAATTCTGCTGTGTGCTGAATAAAAAATCGCCCGCAGGCCTCCTCCCTTCCGCACTGTTCTGGAGCATTTGTCTGAGAAGTCCTCTCAGAAATTGTTGGAGGTAAAATCAGGACGTGCATCTCGATGGGGGCAAAACCGGACACCAATGTTAACCTTCAACCGCTTTTTCTGGCTGATGGTCAAAGATAGATGGAAAGCTACTAGCAGGTATGAAGTTCTAGGCCACGTATGTCAAACCAGGCCCGTGGGCCGAATCTGGCTCACCAGGTCTTGGCATGTGGCCCTCCCACCCAGTTTTAAAGGCGGGTTGTGGCAGAACTCCATTCCACCACCTTCAGCTCCCACCCTTTACTCCTGATCTCCTCTGTCTATTGTAAGTACAGAAACGTTCTGTGTTTTAGAAGGGACAGCTTTGCTTTCAGCAGCTTCCGGATGGAACAGATCTTTCACAGCAGGGACAATCTCTTCAGAATGTGAGAGTGAGGATGATCTCCCTGCAAGGCAGTAGAGAGCCGCCTACACACTGAGATGTAGGAGAGAGTAGAGACGCAAGGAAGCTTTGGGGGGGATTGGTGTTGCACATTGTGCAAAGCGCACTCCTAAACCCTGTACTCGGCGCAATCCAGAGCTCTGCATTCTGTACACAATGCACCCCTTAACTCTATCCCGGTACATAGTGCACCCCTGAACTTTACACCCGGTACATAGCACACCCTGTACACCGTGCACACCTTAACCCTGCGTTCTGTACACTATGCACACCTTAACCCTGCGTTCTGTACACTATGCACACCTTAACCTTGCGTTCTGTACACTATGCACACCTTAACCCTGCGCTCTGTACACTATGCACACCTTAACCCTGCGTTCTGTACACTATGCACACCTTAACCCTGCACTATGCACACCTTAACCCTGCGTTCTGTACACTGTGCACACCTTAACCCTGCGTTCTGTACACTGTGCACACCTTAACCCTGCGTTCTGTACACTGTGCACACCTTAACCCTGCGTTCTGTACACTGTGCACACCTTAACCCTGCGTTCTGTACACTGTGCACACCTTAACCCTGCGTTCTGTACACTGTGCACACCTTAACCCTGCGTTCTGTACACTGTGCACACCTTAACCCTGCGTTCTGTACACTGTGCACACCTTAACCCTGCGTTCTGTACACTGTGCACACCTTAACCCTGCGTTCTGTACACTGTGCACACCTTAACCCTGCGTTCTGTACACTGTGCACACCTTAACCCTGCGTTCTGTACACTGTGCACACCTTAACCCTGCGTTCTGTACACTGTGCACACCTTAACCCTGCGTTCTGTACACTGTGCACACCTTAACCCTGCGTTCTGTACACTGTGCACACCTTAACCCTGCGTTCTGTACACTGTGCACACCTTAACCCTGCGTTCTGTACACTGTGCACACCTTAACCCTGCGCTCTGTACACTGTGCACACCTTAACCCTGCGCTCTGTACACTGTGCACACCTTAACCCTGCACTATGTATACTGTGCACACCTTAACCCTGCGCTCTGTACACTGTGCACACCTTAACCCTGCGTTCTGTACACTATGCACACCTTAACCCTGCGTTCTGTACACTATGCACACCTTAACCCTGCGTTCTGTACACTATGCACACCTTAACCCTGCGTTCTGTACACTATGCACACCTTAACCCTGCACTATGCACACCTTAACCCTGCACTCTGTACACTGTGCACACCTTAACCCTGCGTTCTGTACACTGTGCACCCCTGAACTTTACACCCAGTACGTAGCCCACTCTCTGTACACTATGCACACCTTAACCCTGCGTTCTGTACACTATGCACACCTTAACCCTGCGTTCTGTACACTATGCACACCTTAACCCTGCGTTCTGTACACTATGCACACCTTAACCCTGCGTTCTGTACACAGTGTACCCCTGAGCTTTGCCTGATACTGGTCCCCCTCCTCAGGAAGACACATGTACAGGCCCGTCTGAAGTTTGCCAATGAACATCTAAATGATTCAGAGGAGGATTGGGAGAAAGTGCTTTGGTCAGGTGAGACCAAAATTGAGCTCTCTGGCATTAACTCAACTCGCCGTGTTTGGAGGAAGAAAAATGCTGACCATGAGCCTAAGAACACCATCCCTACAGTCACACGGAGGGGGAAACATGAGGCTTTGGGGATGTTTCTCTGCTAAAGGTACAGGCCGACTTTGCCGCATTGAGGGGCCATGTATTGTAATATCTTGGATGAGAACCTTCTTCCCTCAGCCAGAACACTGAAGATGGGTCTTCCAGCATGACAATGACCCAAAACATACCGCCAAGGCACCAAAGTGGTGGCTAAAGTAGAAACAATAAAGTCATGGCGTGGCCTAGCCAGTCTCCAGACCTTTAATCCTATAGAAAATTTCTGGAGGGAGCTGAAACTTCGAGTTGCAAAGAGACGGCCAAGAAAACCTTAAGGATTTAGAGAAGATCTGTAAAGAAGAGAGGAGCAAAATCCCTCCTGAGATGTGTGCAAAGCTGATCACCAACTACAAGAAACGTCTGACCTCTGATTGCCAACAACGGTTTCCCCACCAACTACTAAGGGGATCAAATACTTATTTTACTCACTGAACTGCAACTCCATTTAGAACATTTGTATGGTGTTTTTTTTTTTTTTTTTTTCTTCTGGATTTTTGGTTGATATTCTGTCTCTATCATATAAAATACACCTGTGATAAAAATTATAGACCCTTCATTTCTTTGTAAGTGGGCAAACTTACACAATCTGCAGGGGAGCAAATAATTTTTTTCCGCACTGTATATATCATTTGGGTACAGTGTTTCATGACCGTGCAATAACCAGTTAAAGTAGCGCAGTGCTGAATAGCAAAAAATGGCCTTGCAATGAGGGGGGGGGAACCACCTAAGGTGGGTTAACATATTAAACAATGGTGGAAGAGAGTGAATCAATGGCTCCTGGTGTCTCAGTCCTGACACCTCGATAGAAGGCCGCAACCAGCGATATGATCTCTCCGCTGCAGCGAGTGGATTATTCAGTAGAATTTTGCTTCTTGCAATGCAGGGAGTTTGCACACTTCTCTACAATCCCATTAAAAACAACAGGGAGCTGCGTTGTGATGTAAGTGCATGTCATGTAGCGGGATGGATTATACCGGAGAGCAGCAATGAGACGCGGCAGCTGCTGACCCGTATTTCATCTCCTTCAAGCCAAACACTTCATCCTCCAGTCATGCACTAAAAGGGGGGCTTGGAAGGTCTAATGGAAAGCTAATAAGCAGGGGGGGGGGGGAAGTCCCGCACCCTCTTATTCCGCCTTTTTTACCAGAATGTAGTAAGCGGGCAGAAAAATTCTATGCAATGACTCTCTGCGCTTCGGAATAAATAACTCCACTTAATTCAGCCATCGAGTAACACTTATGTGACCGTTTTGGTTAAATGACTCTTCCCCCTGCTGTTGTGAGACGACATAATGATGAGAGAGGCCGCTTGGAAAACACGCCAGGTTCCACGCTAATGGAGGGAAAATGTCAACAGTGATTTATGGAATCTGGAGTCATTTTTAGGTTTGCTATATGTGATGGAGTGCAATACTTCTACATGGATAATGTACTGAAGTGCAACAGGTTTTTAGGCCTATAAGGGGGTGCTGTTGTCACGTAAGTAGGGCATATTTCACCACTAGTGTGCTGTTGTCACATATGTAGGGTCTACTCACCACTGGGAGTGCTGTTGCCACATAACTAGGGTTTATTCCACCACTAGGGGGGTGCTGTTGTCAAATAAGTAGGGCTTATTCCACCACTAGGGGGTGCTGTTGTCACATAAGTAGGGTTTATTCCACCACTAGGGGGGGTGCTGTTGTCACATAAGTAGGGTCTACTCGCCATTGGAGGTGCTGTTGTCACATAAGTAGGGCTTATTCGACCACTGGGGGGTGCTGTTGTCACATAAGTAGGGTCTACTCACCACTGGGGGGTGCTGTTGTCACATAAGTAGGGTCTACTCACCACTGGGGGGTGCTGTTGTCACATAAGTAGGGTATATTTTACCACTGGGGGGTGCGGTTGTCACATAAGTAGGGTCTACTCACCACTGGGGGGTGCTGTTGTCACAAGTTGGGTGTACTTCACCACTGGGGGGTGCTGTTGTCACATAAGTAGGGTGTACTTCACCACTGGGGGGTGCGGTTGTCACATAAGTAGGGTGTACTTCACCACTATGGGGTGCTGTTGTCACATATGTAGGGTTTATTCCACCACTGGGGGGTGCTGTTGTCTCATAAGTTGGGTGTACTTCACCACTGGGGGAACGCTGTCGTCCCAAGTAGGTTTTTATTTCACCAAAGGGGGTGCTGTTATTTTGAGTAGATTTTATTTCACCACAAGGGGGTGCTGCTGCTATGACACATAATTTCACCATTGGTGGTGGTATAACAGAAGTAGTGTTATTTTCCCCAAAAAAAATGTGCTTGAAAAAACGCTGCGCAAATACAGTGTGACCGTGTTCTCTAGGGGCCTCTGCTTTTTAATATAATATTCTATGTAATTTTCTAGCAAAAAATATTGATTGTTACATGGAAACCAAAAGTGTCAGAAGGCCTGGAGCTGAAGGGGTTAATTACCACCAAAAGAAAACTGTCTCAAAAAATATATAAAATTAATTTGGCAGAGTAATTGTCAGTCAGACTATTTATTATTATTATTGTTAGTATTAGTATTATTATTAGTAATAATATTATAAACATTACACAGTGATATTTTTGTTGTATGAAGATTTATTTCACAGCGGATCTAAAACAAAAGTTGAAAATTCCCTGTAAAGTTGTGTAATGGGGAAGTTTAACTTTATTCCGCACTTAAAGATTTCATCGCTCATTTGCTTCATGCCGATTTCCAGCGTCTCGCATGGAAAATTCTCTATTTTTCATAATTCTGCTTTTTTAGTTCTGCATTACGCATAAACTGTGTCCTCTGAGGGAATACATTAACTCCCGCACATCTCTTTCTCTCCCCCCCTCTCTGTAGTTTATGCAGCGGAGCCTTGACCCAGAAACCAAGAGGCAGCTGGAGAAGGAAGAGAAGAAGATCATCAGCGACGAGCATTGGTTCCTGGACCTGCCCGAGCTCAAGGAGAAGGAGTAAGTGTTAAAGGAGTGTGTCACCATTTATATCTGCCTTGTATTCCTGAGAAAAATAAGAGTTTAGTAGAGGATGCAGAGTTCTATCCCCCCCCCCGACATCTTCCATCTCTAGGAGGTTTCGAGGAAAATTAAGAGACACGGCTCCTTCTGGATATATGTACCCTTCCACCAGCATGCACGCAGCTCCATGTGGTGGCCGCCCCCCGGCGTGCACGCAGCTCCATGTGGTGGCCGCCCCCCGGCGTGCACGCAGCTCCATCTGGTGGTTATACCCTTCCACTGATGTACAAGCTCAGTTTAGCTTGGTGACCAGAGAAAGGGCGGTGAGCATTTATTGGGTCTTCCAGCACCAGGCTTCTGTCTCTTGGGTTTGTGTGGCCACTGCCTGATCTTCAGTCCATCCCTTCATTACATCTTATAGTGTGGACATGGCTGTATTGCCATTTTCTAGCTTTGGGCACAAGATCCTGCATGTGTTTTTGTCATGTCACACCCGTTTTTTGAGAGGAGACATGATAGCGATTTACACACACCTCAATGGTGATCTCAGCGTAGGAAAAAACTATTCAGTCGCAAGGGGTGTAAGAGGACACCGGGACACACAATGACATTGGAGGAGAAGCGGTTTAACCTTTAAAGCAGAGTTCCACCCATTTAAAAGTCAGCAGCTACAAAAAGTGTAACTGCTGACTTTTAATAATGAGACACTCGCCGGTCCAGCGATGCGAACGAAGCCTCGCTCCTCTCCTCTCCACAGCGCCGGCATTGTAACTGTGGGCACCCGGCTGTGGCTTCACAGCCAGGCGCGCACTGCACATGCACGAGTCACGCTGTGAATAGTCGGGCGATCTTCTGAGACCTGTGATGTGTCCCTGAATATTGGGGGGAGAGGTGATCTTCCTTCCGGTGCCAGGGGAGGAATTTGGAGCCGGGTGCCTATGCCAGGGTACCCACTCCCCCACCCAAAAACAATTAGACGCCAAAATAATGTGGCATGTCAGGTGGTCACCATCACTTAGACCCTTTTCACACTGAGGGCGTATTGCAGGCGCTATAGCATTAAAAATGGCGCCTGCAATCCGCCCTTAAACAGCTGCTCCATTGTCCAGTGTGAAAGCCCCGAGGGCTTTCACACTGGAGCATTGCGCTAGCAGGACGGTAAAAAGAGGTAAAAAGATTCCCCCTCCGGTGCCACAATTGGCATCTTTCGGGGGGGGGGGTGCAGATACCTGTCTAAGACAGTTATTTGCACCCACTTCTGGGAATACACACTGCGGGAAGTGCATCACTTCCCGGTCCCCACTAACCCCCCCCCCCCCTGTTCTGGGAAACACACGGCTCCCAGAACACAGCGGGGACCAGTGAAAGACGCACAGCGCTGCTCGCGCATGTGCAGTGGGGAACCGGGAAGTGAAGCCGCAATGCTTCATTTCCTGGTTCCCTCACCGAGGGTGGCGGTGGGGGCAGCAGAGTGCCGAGCAATCGCTCGTCTTCTGCTGCGGACGTCTCTGGACTCAAGGACAGGTAAGTGTCCTAATATTAAAAGTCAGCAGATGCGGTATTTGTAGCTGCTGGCTTTTAATATTTTTCTTACGGCGGAGCTCCACTTTAAAGCGGAGTTCCACCCTAAAAATAAACTTAATTCATAGCTTCCCTTTTAATAAATAAAAAAAAAAAGTTTTATTTACCTGCAAATTTCCTAATCTGCCTAGTTCCTAGACCGCGGTGGCTCTACTTCCTTTCTGAACCCGCCTGGCCTCCTGGGAAATGAGTGTCATCATTTCCCAGTTGTCTGTGGGCTGAAAAATCGCACGTTCCCCCGTCGCCGCCCGTTGTCATGGTAACAATCCAAAGCCGTTATACTGCGCATGCGCGAGATCGAGAGGTGCATGCTGGTTACCCAGCATGCACCTGTCTCGGGAAAACCACCAGGAAGACACATGAACTGGGCTTCACATGCCCACAGCTATCATGGAAACGGCCACAAGATCGCAGAGAAGATATCGGGTAAGTGTTTGCACTGATTTATGTACTGATCGTCATTTATTGATATGTGTTTAAGAATATTCAATGTAATTTTAAGATTGCAAAAAAAAACAATATTATGCCAGGAACCCCGCTTTAAGAACAAACCTACAGAACATATCTTGTTTGTAACCCGGGGACTGCCTATATATCTAGAGATGGAGATATAATATCTTTTTATTTTATTTTTTTAACCACTTCGCGCCCGCCGTAGACAAATGACGGCCGCAAAGTGGTTCTAAAATGCCGGGAGGCCGTCATTATATGGCCTCCGCTCCTCCGGCCACTGGGGGGTGCGCGAGCGCCGGCGCATCACTGAGATGCCAACGCACGTGCCTGGCGGCTGCGATGTCCGCCAGGTACCCGCGATCGGCCGGTACACAGACAAGGATGTGGATCTCTGTGTGTAAACACAGAGATCCACGTCCTGTCAGGAAGAGGAGACCGATGTGTTCCTTGTACATAGGGACACAGATCGGTCACCTCCCCCCACAGCAAGAATCACTCATAGGGCGCACATTTACCCCCTTCCTCGCCCCCTAGTGTTAACCCCTTCCCTGCCAGTCACATTTATACAGTAATCGGTGCATATTTATAGCACTGTTCGCTGTATAAATGTGAATGGTCCCAAAAATGTGTCCAATGTGTCCGCCATAATATCGCAGTCCTGACAAAAATTGCAGATAACCGCCATTACTAGTAAAAAAAAAAAATGTATTATATCTATCTATCTATCTTATCTATCTATATATATATATATATATATATATATATATATATATATATATATATATATATATATATATATATATATATATATATATATATATATATATCTCTAAATAAGTATAATTTCAGAATTCTATCCCCTATTTTGTAGACACTATAACTTTTGCGCAAACCAATCAATAAACGCTTATTGGGATTTTTTTTAACCAAAAATATGTAGACGAATACGTATCGGCCTAAACTGAGGAAAAAAAATTAGTTTTTGTAAAAAAAAAAATTGGTATATTTATTATAGCAAAAATAAAAAATATTGTGTTTTTTATTTTTTTCAAAATTGTCGCTCTTTTTTGTTTATAGCGCAAAAAATAAAAACCGAGGTGATCAAATACCACCAAAAGAAAGTTCTATTTGTGGGGGGGAAAAAGGACGTCCATTTTGTGTGGGAGCCACGTCGTACGACCGCGCAATTGTCATTCAAAGCGTGACATTTCGCCTGGGCAGGAAGGGGGTTTAAGTGCCCAGTAAGCAAGTGGTTAAACCTGATTGATTTGTGAAAAGACACTGATCATACCAAGTAATACACCGATAATTTACAGGCTGCATTATGCGACAGTTGTCCTATTAACCATATAATGAGGTCGTGACCTGTAATGCTGCAAAGAATAGTTTGAGGGGCGGGGCATAGGGTCCCTTTTGCGAATGGAGTCAGCGCTTGCCTTTTTTTTTTTTTTTTTTTTTTTTCCCCTTCTTCCTTCTAGGCTTTTTGCACACTCAGATCCTGAGCGCATTATTTATTGGCTTTGTATTAGAAATGGGCTTTT
Organism: Rana muscosa; assembly: GCA_029206835.1. Lineage (NCBI taxonomy): Eukaryota > Metazoa > Chordata > Amphibia > Anura > Ranidae > Rana > Rana muscosa. Next base: position 304,068,007 of record CM055119.1, read on the forward strand.
AAATGCAGAAGGCTGCAACCCATAATAATTGGAAATCTGTGCGTTCAGCCCTCCACCAGCAGCTTGCTGACATCTCTAATTTACAGTCAGCCTGGCGAGCAGAAGGCAAGGAGCCGCTCCCCCCCCCCCCCCTTCTCTTTATTATTATTATTATCGATTTTGAAGCCGGGATTTGGAATTCTTAAATACATTCTTCCATTGATCTCCCATTGCAGCAGCCAGATTTTAAAGGTGAAGAGTCGCCCGAATATTAACTGTCACTTAAACGGTTCGTGAGATGGCAACACATTCCCTTTTTTATTTTTTTCTATGTATTGATTGTATTATCCACTTTTGAAATGGGTAATTTTGTTCCAGTTAAAGCGGAGCTCCACCCGTGATTTTTTTTTTCTTTTTAAAGTCAGCAACTACAAACACTGTAGCTGCTGACTTTTAATAAGGACACTTACCTGTCCTACTCGCCCGCGTTGATGGGCCCGCCCCCCGATGCTGATCCTTCAATCCTGACAGTTCCTGCACCGCCATCCTCACTAAGGGAAACGGGCAGTGAAGCCTTACGGCGCATGCGCGAGTCTCGCGCCAATTTGTGAATGGGCGGCTGCTCTCTGATTACTCACAGTTCCCAGAAGGCAGCGCGCCCCATTCACCAGAAGACACCGAGTAGGAGGGATGAAGAAAATCCACCTCTGATAAGGAAGAGGCAGATTAGGGACTTCCGCATAGCAACAGGTATTTTGGGTGAGTAAAACATATATTTTTTTATATAATTTTTTTTTTTTTTTCAATTTTTTTGCTGCATTTTACGACAAAACAGCACACTAAAACTGTGATGGGTAACCGAATGTGACGAAACACCCGCCATCTTGCTACACTCCACACTCCTCCACACTATCCACACTAAGATACAGTGCGAAGGGGACAAGCGGACATCTTTGTACACCCCTCCCCCCCCCCCCCCCCCCCCCCAGAGTTTTACATTTTACACTTATTTATAACAGTAAACTGAGGTTAGATATTGAAATGCAGGACTTACAACTCAGTCTGACTGTTTAGATGTTGAATTTTAAAAGCAGCGGACTTCTGTCAGATTAGCAAACCTGTGAGATCAGCAGGCTCGCCGCTGCTTTTAAAATTCAACATCTAAACAGTCAGATGGAGTGCGTGCGCGTGCAAAGGAAGGTGTCCCAATACTTTTGTCAATATAGTGTATATACATATCCTGATCTGGGGAGATCCAAGAGCCAAAGAGAAGGGGTAACAAATCCTCATGGGGGGGGGGACAGAAACCAAATAAAGGGGGCCCATGAATGGGACATCCAATGGGAGTAGTATATCAAGGCACTTGCTCATCATGAGTTATCAGAGGACTACAGATGTAGCATTAAATGGCCGTCCGAAGGTGTGATTAGCACTACACTTTGAAGAAGAATGATTGGCCGGGACTTGCTGGTGAGTCTCCCGTGTGTACAATCCCAGCGGGTCTCGGGTGCGCATGTGCACGCCAGTAGTGTATTTAGGTTTTGTGCTGCCCTAGGTCTGACTAAACTCGTGCACCCCCTACTTTAAATATGGCCCACCCCTTCCTGTCAAGGCCGAACCCCTTTCTGTGGGGGCCATTGGATTCCCTTAATTTGCATAAATTTCCTTTCACTTCCTGTTTGGCTATGGGGCAGGAAGTGAAGGGAAATCCCTGCAATGGACAGGGATGGTAAAAAAATAAACTGACAGGGGCTCTAACCCTCCCTTACTCTATCCAAAATGATAAAAAAAAAAAGTGTTGCCTATAGTTCTACTTTTAAGCACAAATTTCTGATAATTTTATGGAGAGGACTAAGAAGATATAACCATCCCAATGGTGCAGCAGAAAACATATAGCCCAGTGAGGAAGGTACAGTCAAAATTAGAAGCGGCTTGCTTACATTGTAGCACAAGCCGGCGAGGACTCTTTCCATGCTGCCCCCTGCAAAGTGCTGGCCTGGGCCTTGTGCTGCCCTGGGCCTGGGCCTTGTGCTGCCCTGGGCCTGGGCCTTGTGCTGCCCTGGGCCAGGATACAGCGTTGGTGCGCGCCCTGAACCCGGAAGTAAGCAATGATGTATGGGTACGCTGCTTTTGCCTGCAGCGGCCGCTCATCTGCAGCAAGTGGTTAATTGGACTGGATGGACAAACAATACAGAGATTTACATCGCCACCAAATTCTACAGATAGGAAATATAGTGAGTGTCTCACCACCCAGCCTGCTGGCTGGACGGTGACAGAGTAGCAGCAGACTGATGAGGTCATCTCCCTGCTCTTCTATCTGCATGTTCCTTGCTAGCACACTTGCATGCTGCCTCTTCCAGTCTGAGTGCTGCTGTAATATGGGGTTGTAGGAGGATGAATGCATCAATTTGCATCTTTTATATCTGCCTGGAGTTCAGCTTTTAAAGTCGTTTTTGGTAAGTGGACTATAGATTTACCTTTTTAGAGCCAGATGGTGTATATGGGGAAGATGCGGCACAGCTGTATATATAGTAATAGGACCCGTGTTCTTCCATTTAATCTGAGCACTTTGTATGAGGTGACCCCTCTGTACCCTTCCAGGCGCGTGAGGAAAGGGATTTTTTATTTTTTTTTCCTGCTTTTCATTAAACTAAAAACATCTATAAAGAAGCATTATATTTTTCAGCACTGCAGACTTGGCTGATATATGTAAACATTTTATAACATCCTCATGAATAGAAGTATTTTAAAACCTCTCCCTTTATGTCGGACAGAAAAAAAAAGAGCGAATCCTATGAATATATTTCTGGCAGATTCGGAGCTCTCGCTGAACAGCGTGTTGTAATGTTATCTTCTATTGTTGGAGATCTTGCAGCAGGATGACCTTCAGCTACATAATAAAAGGGGGGGGGGGAGGGGGGCTTCTATTCAATCTGTATATATTCATACAATAATTGCCGAAAGTTCTTTTTAAAACTGTGATGTGTAATTGGCTGTAATTCTTCTTGATGTGAGTTGTGGAGTCCAGACAGCATTGTAAATCGAGCTGAGGGTGCAACTTGCCTGTCTGAGGATTGAGCTTTTCATCCAGGCATAGGGGTAGAGCACTAGGCCTTGGCAGTGATCCATTGTTCTAGAGCAGGGGTGTCAAATCATCCATTGCGGGCTGCATCAGCAGTATGGGGTTGCCCTTAAAGGCCTGGTTGTAACTGGGTTGCCCTATGTGCAGATTGGAGGGTTCAGAAGCATTTTCCTGGGCGAGGGTCGGCACTTTCCTTTCTCCTTTTTTTTTTTTTTTTTTTTTTGTTTTGGCGAGAGTCGTTTGCCAAACTTGTCCACTGAAGTCGGGTTTGTGCCACAACTGTATGCCGGGAAAGAAAATGCGTGAGGCTGCAGTATTGTCTCCCGGATTCCTGTAAAAAGGCTCTAGGCTGCTACTGAAAAAGTAATCCACCACACAACGCATTTCAGAGGGTTGGTAGAGCCAGCTGTCTATGTGAAAGAGGTCCTGGTGACCATTAGGCCCCATGCACACAGGACGTTTTTACAGCCGCGTTTTTTACAGCTTAAAAACGCCTGTCCATGTTTTGTAAACATTTTTTGACCTTCTTTTAAAAAAAAAAAAATCCTGGTGCTCAAAAAAGCAAATCGTGGCGTTTTTGCGCGTTGGGCGTTTTTGCAGCTCAAACCTGGAGCTCCAGAACGCACTGGAATTGGGTTTTTTTTGCAGCAGGAAAACGCCTATGCCACTTGGAGCTCATAAAAGCTCTATGTGTGCATGACACAATAGAATAACATGGATGGGCGTTTTGCAGCTGTAAAAAAAAAGTCTAACGCTGCTGTTAGGAGCTGCAAAAACGCCCTGTGTGCATGGGGCCTTAGGGAGTTGGGTAAGATTGTGTCCATGCAAGCTTTGGTCATTATTTGGATAATATAGAGCACCCTGGATTTCAGGCAGGGCATGGAGTGGCACCTATAGAGATGTAGCTTGCCTGGGTAGATAAAATTGTCTACATTGAATGAATGATTTTTATATATTTATTTTTTAGGAGTTATATTATTGAAGAAAGAAGCCTCCTTCCCTGTATAGATTTTATGTATGGACGGATGTCCTTTAAAGGCTTTAACCCGGAGGTTGAGGTGAGTCCTGAATGATGGAACTAATCCTCCTACTGGTGGAACCTACAGACCCTACTGCAGCCATATGGGCACTTTATACATGATGGGTCCATTATAGGAGGAAACTCCCCCTCCTTCCTCTTCCTTTTCCTTTCCTTTCCTTCCTTCCTCCCCTTTTTTTTTTTCCTCTCGCGCACGCCCTCCCGCTGGCGCACGCCCTCCCGCTGGCGCACGCCCTCCCGCTGGCGCACGCCCTCCCGCTGGCGCACGCCCTCCCGCTGGCGCACGCCCTCCCGCTGGCGCACGCCCTCCCGCTGGCGCACGCCCTCCCGCTGGCGCACGCCCTCCCGCTGGCGCACGCCCTCCCGCTGGCGCACGCCCTCCCGCTGGCGCACGCCCTCCCGCTGGCGCACGCCCTCCCGCTGGCGCACGCCCTCCCGCTGGCGCACGCCCTCCCTCTCGCGCTCGCTCTCGCGCTCGCTCTCACGCTCGCTCTCACACTCGCTCTCACACTCTCACTAACCTCCTTATTGATACAAGCTGTCGGCTAATACTGATGAACTTTTGTTCTCTTTGGATTGGCAGAAGCTGATGGTGCAGATGAACTCTTCCTCCCGGACGACAGAAGAGGACCTTGACGAGAGTAAAATGGAAGCCGACGTGTCGGATGAAGAAATGGCTCGCAGGTGAGATTTATCTTCCCACTTGCTGGTCAGGAAATTAGAAGAGAACTTATCATTAATATATATACATACTCTGCAGAATCCATTAACACCGCAATCCATCTTCCCAGGAATACTTTCCAAGGCTGTAGTGTGAGCGGGGGGGGGGGGGGGGGGGGCGCAGCCATATGCTACATAATTATCATATTCAGCAACGCTCACTATAGATCACCGGGATTCCGTCCACAGAAAGACATGCTGGAAAGAGCGCTGCCACATGGGAGCGCTGTGATAGAGTAATGTTTGTAAAATCCGTGAAAGGAACTCATCTGTAAGACAGTTGTAGCCATTTATAACTACTTGGAGGTTTATTGGAAGCAATACTTCAGTCTGATGAGGGAGCCGGGTGTGAGGTCTTTATAGTGAGGAGTTCTCGCTGTTACTAAATGTAACCAGTTATCACTTTTTTTCATCTTTCTTTGCAATCCATTCAAACTGCCTAAAGAAAGGGGGGTTTATGTGGGGTGCAGTACCACAAGACAGCCAGTAGGGGTCAGTAGCTGTGCTACCTTAACCACTTCAAGTGGTTGTAAACCCTTTACAACCACTTTCTGCTGCAGGTGAGCCTATAATCAGGCACGGTTTAGGAGATATCCCCTGTCCCCTGCATGTGCCGATGTCATCGGCACTGGGGCAAACTGAAGCAATGGCACCTATGTGCCATTGCTTCAGTCCCTGTGCCGTTACCGGCGGCTCCTACGCGCATGCGCGGGAGTGACTTCATCGCGGCTCCGGCCAATCACAGCGCCAGAGCTGTGATACCCGGACGTAAGCCCGGGAGAGATGTCGGTGGCCCGGAGAGGGAGACGAGGATGGCTGCGGGGGCTTCGATCTGAGGTAAGTAATACATAATGAGCTAGTATGCTATGCATACTAGCTCATTATGCCTTTGTCTTGCAGGGTTGTTTTTTTTGGGGGGGGGGGGTTACAACCACTTTCAGCTCCGGAAGGTTTACTCCATCCCCCTTCATGACCAGGCCATTTTTTTTTGCAATACAGCACTACATTAATTTGACTGACAATTGCACAGTTGTGCGACGTTGTAACCAAATAAAATTGATGTCCCCCGTCCCCCCCCCCCCACAAATAGAGCTTCTTCTGGTGGTATTTGATCACCTGCAGTTTTTTTATTTTTTGGGTGTTAAACAAAAAAAGGTGTCTTTGATATTTAATAGGTTGATTTTAGCGCAACTTTATTATCCTGTATTAATATATTTTTTTACTTTCTGCTATAAAACATATCCGGTATTGAGGGGGTTAAAGGGACACTAAAGGTACACGTTTTTCCACCTTAATGCATCCTATGCATTAGCGTGAAAAAAAAAAACATCCGACAATCCCGCCCTCCCTGTTTTACTTACCTGAGCCCGTTCACCTGTTACCCTCCCTGTTTTACTTACCTGAGCCCGTTCACCTGTTACGCTCGCCCCCGACGTCCTCTTCGCCGCTCTGCCTGGTCGTTTATTGGCTAGAGTGGATGTATTGAAAGCAGCGCAGCCATTGGCTCGCGCTGCCGTCAATCGCAATCCATGACGCGGCGCGCCGGGGGGCAGGGCCGAGTGATACAGTGAGCGGCTATGGCCCGCCGGCTGCATCACAGGAGCGCGCCCGCAAGAACTCGCCACTGTGAGCTCGCATGAAGGTGAGGAGTTCTTGCGGGGAGGAGCCGAGACAGCCACCGAGGGACCCCAGAAGACCAGGTTCGGGGGCCACTCTGTGCAAAACGAGCTGCACAGTGGAGGCAAGTATAACATGTTTATTTGTAAAAAAAAAAAAAAAATTCTCTTTACAACCCCTTTAAAGAGACGGGTGAACAGGCCATTTTAGTACGAGGTTCCTTCCTTATAGGTTTTGTGGGTGTCTTGTTGGGCCCTCGACAAGCTAAACTCCCCTGTGTTGTTTTTTTTTTTTTTTTTTCCCCGCAGGTACGAGTCGTTGGTGGGAACGATCAAAAAGAAATTTGCAAAGAAGAGAGACCACAAAGCTATAAAAGAAGATGATGAAAATTGTAATATAAGAAGCAGCAAAGCCAAGAAAGGCTTCATCAAACCTCAGGACTGAACTCTGCTCTGCTCCAAGAGACGGTTATTTAAGATTGTATAATCCAATAATTATTTTATTTCCTGGGGGATTTTTATTGGGTTGGGGGGGTTTTTATTTCTACGATTGTAAAAAAAAAAAAAAATTTTGTTATTTTGGAAAACCTTCCAGGATCTTGATGCCTTATAAACCGGTTTGGCCGCCCATTTGGGGAGTAGTTGTGGAATTGCTCGATAATTCCTTCTGAATCCTCCTTGGTTGACTGAAATGTATGATGGAGGAGTCGCATCCGTTCCCACAGCCAAATGCTGTTCATTCTGAATGGCACCCCCCCAGCGTGGGTGCAGGGATATTGCATTGTCTAAGAGACCACGCGCTTTCCCTGCGGCTGTGTTTTTTGAAAAGGTGCATGCACGTGTTTTTTTTTTTGGAAACGCAGACACCACGGCCCATTCATTTGAAGGGCTGCCATGTCCGTGCAAACGCAGGACTGCAAAAAATGTTATGGTGTGAACTGAGTGTAAGGACCCTTTTTAGGATGGCACGTTACCCTTTTATTTTAGCATTTTTAGTCTTGTAGAACTTTTTTTTTTTTTTTTTTCTGATTTTTTTTTTAAAGCTACAAAGATGATAAAAAAATATATATGTCAGAATGTATAGAAGTATTTTCCTAAATGAAATGTTTTTATTTCTGTGAGATATTGTACAGCATAGAACTGCCCTCTGATAGAATGGGTGCCTATGGAAGTCTGAGTTGGGCTTTGCCCGATAGACATTAAATGGTGGAGGCCTACTTGCAGCGGCCTCCTCCCTGTGTGAATGGTTCCAGACCTACAACAGCCCTCAGGTCTCAATGCCTCGAGGCTTTACAAGCCCTTAAGGTGAAAAACCTTCTGTAATGCAGCAGCCCCACAGAGCCCCCCTTTTATTTACCTGAATCCGGTCTTTCCAGCGATGGGAACAAGCACACCAGCTCCTGATTGGATAGATTGATAGCGCATCCATTGGCTCCCGCTGCTGTCAATCAAATCCAATGACGGGGGGGGTCGAGGCGAGGCCCAGAGTCCTGCTGTCTGTGTCAATGGACGCAGCAGCAGGACACTGGAGCGCGCCGCTACAAGTGCCCCAGAGGGAGAGCAGCTCTCCAACGGGGGCATTCAAGAAGAGGAGGAGCCAGCAGCACCGCTGAGGGACCCCAGAAGAGGAGGGTCGGGGCCACTCTGTGCCAAACTACACAAAGGAAGGAAGTACATACAAACCTTTACATATCCTTTCAGGAAGGCTGAAGTACCACTTGTGCACCCCACAAGAAGGGAGAGATTTTTTATAAATAACTGTCTTTAGCACTGTTATATGTTAAAGCTAATATCCAAGAATTCAGCTACTTTGTAAAAACTGCAAGCATACCATGAGTCAAGTCCAACGAGGTGCCTGCCGCCTCCTGGACTTATCTCTGTTGACATCTGACAGGTTTGTTGTGCTCCAGAAAGATAACATCCGGAGCTCCAACTGTAGTAGCTGGAATTGCTATGCTTCACCCTTCCCCCTCCTTCTGCCCATTCACAGAAGCCTTTGTAGTATGTAAAGTCATTCACAAAATACATAGGCTTCTGTGAATGGGCATCAGGCATTCACAAAATACAGAGGCTTCTGTGAATGGGCGTGAATAAAGCCTTAAAGTGCAAGTTCACTGTTTCAGAAAAAAATTAAAAGGTCAGATAACGCCATACACCTACTCAACCCCAGTCCCCGCTGTACCTACCTCCCTGGGTGGTGACCTGTCAGTTCTTCTCCCCTTTTACTTCTGCAGCGCTTCTGGGACAGATCAGAGTGATTTCTGATTGGTCAGCACCGGCACAGAGTATTGTTCCAATCGACCCCCAATGTACTGCAAAAAAAAGGGAGGAGAGCGGGGAATTCAAATCCCTGGACCACTACAGCAGCTGTGCGGGCACTGACGGCTCATCTCCCACCGAGGCAAGTGCAGTGGCGGCCGGGGTTTTTCTTTTTGGGGGGTGGCAAATATACAACCACCCCCTGCCCCGGCTTGCTCGCTGTCTGGCACTTACCCTATCTAGGTGGCAGGCAGCGGGCCTTTCCTCCATCACAGCGACCGAGCCCACACTATCTTGAAGCCTATTGGAGCCTCTGGCTCTAATCGGGTGCTTCAAAACCCCCCCCATATTGGAATCCATGCATCCAGGGTCCTGAAAGGGGCTGGACGCATGGATGGGGGGGCGGCGCCCTTAATGGATGGGCCATCCCTACCCAGCGGAGATCGGGTGGGGGCTGGTTTGAGAGGGTGAGGAAGGTCTACGGCAGGGGTCTAAAACTGGCGGCCCTCCAGCTGTTGCTAAACTACAAGTTCCATGAGGCATTGCAAGGCTGACCGTTACAAGTATGACTCCCACAGACAGAGGCATGATGGGACTTGTAGTTTCGCAACAGCTGGAGGGCCACCACTTTGAGACCCGTGCTCTACAGTGTTTGCTTTTTCATTGATTTTATTTTTTTCTGAGAAAGTGGACTAACGCTTTAAGTTTTTAGCACCGGCAATCACATCGCTGACCTTTTTGAATCTCGCTGATGAGCCAATAAACAGTAATTTTTTTATTTTTTTTTATATTTGGAAAGGACAGATCCTTCTTATTAACTCCGGAGTTTTGTCCTGTCACATCTACTGAATGTTACCGCATCAATTACCGGCTCAATTATTCACATGTTGTAAATGCAACGAATATTTATCAGCTGGAAAAAAAAATCTTTAGCTTTGAAAGAGGAAATGTTACTGAAGACGGGAACTTTCTTCATCTCTGATGTAAATATGTATTAAGTTGCCTTTTTACAATTTTTTTAATGCAGGAAAAGAAACTCGGAGATTGTCGTTACTTTTTTTTATGTTGGTTGGTTTTGACACTTTAAAAAAATTTAAGCGGAATTCTGGAAATTCAGACACTTTATAAAGAAAAATGAAGGCACACTGTGAGTTAAAGCGGAATTCCTCCCAAAAGTGGAACTTCGGCTTTAAGGAGTCCTAACCCCTTAACATGCCCCATTTTGGCATGTCATTTGTTGGCGTGGGGGGTACCTAGTTTTTACCAGTAGGCGGCGTCTCTTCTCCCCCTCCCTGCGCCGTTCAGGACAGTGCAGCACGACTCACGCATGCGTAGTGTGCAACCGGCTGCTACAGCCAGGTGCCCACACCCACAGAGGAGAGACGGGGGAGAGAACCCGAGGGTTTGGGCGGAAGCATCGCTGGATAGTGGGACAGGTGAGTGTGTTTTATTAAAAGTCAGCAGCTACACTTTTTGTAGCTGCTGACTTTTAATGAACTGAAAAATTAGTGGAACTCCGCTTTATGTCCAAAGAGGTGCATGATATCTCCTGGGCTTTATCTCTGTTTATATCTGACAAGTTATATTCCTCTGCTGGACACTCCGGGATCTGAGGAGAGAGGCACACAGAGCAGCTATGCCCCCCTCTGCTGCCCATTCACAGAAGCCTGTGTATTTTGAGAATGTGTTCATATAATACAAAGTGAAAACCTATTTGTCATTTTAAATGTTCCCCAAATAGCTGCATCAGTCTGGGGCATTTCATAATGAATGTGAAAAAAATGACTGCGTTTTTTTTTTTTGTAATCCTTTATTTAAAAGCCCGTTGTATGTGCGGAGTGTAATGAGCTATCTCATAAAATAGATTATTTTTCAAGAAAAGTTGTCTGTTTTGTTTATAACTTCACATATCACGTTTCCTGTTTCTACTTTTTTTCTGTATTTTTTTTTTTTTTTTTTTTTTTTTTTTAATTAAAATTAGTGGTGCACCGAAATTTAAAATTCTGGACCGAAACTGAAAATCCAGGATGCACTTGGCCGAAAACTAAAGTGGACAGTTTTTTGTTTTTTTTAACCACGTGCCACATATATAATCTATATCTTTTTTTTTTTTTTTTTTTTTAAAGCAGTGACCCTAGGGAGTAAAATGGCGGTTGTTGCAATTTTTTCTGTCACGCAGCATTTTTTTCCAAACGTGATTTTAAAAAAACACTACCCCAATTTTTTGGCATAATGTGCAGGACGATGTTACGCTGAGTAAATAGGTACCCAACATGTCGCCCTTTAAAATTGCGCACACTCATGAAATGGCGCCAGACTTTGATACTTAAAAAATCTTCATAGGCTACGTTTTAAAAATTTCTACAGGTCACCTGTTTAAAATTACAGAGGAGGTCTTGCTCTATTGTTCACGGCGATCCCTCACATGTGTGGTTTGAACGCCGTTTACCTATACGGGTGTGGTGACCTACGTGTGCGTTCACTTCTGCATGTGAGCAAGAGGATGGGGGCGCTTTTAAAAAATATATAATTTTTTATTGTTTATTTGTTCCTCTTATTCCTATTACAAGGAATGTTAAACATCCCTTGTAATAGGAATAGGGCATGACGGGTCCTCTATATGGAGATATCGGGGGGGGTCTAGAAGTCCCCCAAATCTCGCCTCCTATGCTGGAAAGCATGCGATTAAAAAAAAAAAAATTGATCTCGGGTTTTCCAGCAAAAAAAAAAGTCGGTGTTTACATCTGCTGGTGCTGGAAGTGATGTCAGACGTTGCTTATGGCAACGGGGGGGGGGGGGGTGGTCATAGAGATGGCCGGGGACCATTTGAAATCGCACCATTGTTTTGTGGTTTCTATTTTTCCCCCTTTAAACGATGTATATAGCTGGTTGTAAGGAGTGGGTCGGGAAGCTGGCTGACGCATCCTTAACAACTGATGAGTCGGCTGTCAGCAGTGTTCCCCACTGACAGCTGAATGTAAAAAAAAAATGCTGGCAAAAAAAAATTGTGAAAAAAGAACGACATGGGCTCCTCCCCAGGCCCTCCGGGTCTGATATGGATTTGGAGGGGACACCCCCACATTAAAAAAAAAAAATGCCGTGGGGGTCTCCTCCAAAATCCATACCATACCCTTATCTGAGCATGCAGGTCAGGGAGGGGGATGAGTGAGCGCCCTCCCAACACCTCCTGAACCATACCAGGCCGTATGCCCTCAACACCCCAAAGCACCTTGTCTCCATGTTGATGGTGACAAGGGCTTCTTCCCGACAACCCTGGGTGGTGGTTGGCCGGAATGGGCTACAAGACCATCAGCAAGAAGCTTGGTGAGAAGGAGACAACTGCTGGAGCGCTTATTTGCAAATGGGGAAAAAAAATACAAAATAACAATCAATCGCCCTCGATCTGGAGTTACATGCAAGGTTTCTCCTCATGGGGTGAGGATGGTCATGAGAAAAGTGAGGGATCCGCCCAGAACTACACGGGAGGAGCTTGTGAATGATCTCAAGGCAGTTGGGACCACAGTCACCAAACATACCATTGGTAACACAATACGCCGCCATGGATTGAAATCCTGCAGCGCCTGCAAGGTCCTTCTCACGTATAGAGGACCCGTCTGAAGCTTGCCAATGAACATCTAAATGATTCAGAGAAGTATTGGGAGAAGGTGCTGTGGTCAGATGAGACCAAAATTTATATGCATTAAAACTGCATGCAAAACGCGTAAAAACAAACGCAAGAGGTTTAAAAACGTGCCTGAAAAACGCATTAAGCGCAGCCTGCATAGATGTGTGAACCTAGACATAGAGGCGCTTTCATAGGTGTGCACCCCAATGTATTAAAACATGGACAGTGTTAGTAGGCAGTGGACTTTTCTGTAGGGCCAAGGTTGGTGTCAGTAGTGCAGTGGAAAGTGTAAGTAGTTTTTTTTTATTATGGTATATACTCGAGTATAAGCCGAGTTTTTCAGCACACTTTTTTGTGCTGAAAATGCCCCCCTTGGCTTATACTCGAGTCACCTTTTTTGCGCCTGATCTCCCAGACTTTGGGGACCCAGTACCGGCCGGCCGTAAGTCCCTTGGACCCCAAACTTGGCACAGATGTAGCCCCACTCTTCAAAGTTTGTTGTCCAGGGGACCTACGGCCGGGGAGCACCGATTTTTTCAAAGCCATTCCATAGACTCCCATGTTAAACAGTAATTTCTCCGGTGATTTTTGGGGACCCGCTATTGGCTGTTCATAGATCCCCCCCCCCCCCCCGGACCCGAAACTTGGCACACATGTAGCCCCATTTCTCCTCTACAAGTGTGCAAAGTTTGTTTTCTGGGGGACCTACAGCCGGGGAGCTCCGATTATTCAAAGCCGGGCACCCCTTCCATAGACTCCCATGTTAAACGTCAGTCTAGGCATAGGCACAGTGAGGCATGCAGATGGACACCCTAGGCTTATACTTGAGTCAATAGGTTTCCCCAGTTTTTTTGTGGTAAAATTAGGTGCCTCGGCTTATATTCAGGTTGGCTTATACTCGAGTATATACAGTATTTTATTTTTTAATTCTTTACCAGCCCCATTGGGTCGGGCTTTGGTGAAATATCAGCAGGGAGAATCTGCCGCACAAGGTGATTACGGTGTGCCCAGGCACACCCCCTGCGCACACCTATGGGCGCTTTCCCTCCTTTAGTTTTTTGTGGTTAAAAACTAAAGGTCACCGATACCAGAAGGAGGAAGAAAGTCCGGTTCCATCTTCTTTTTTTTTTTTTTTACCTCCATAAGTTAGAACACCTCCGAACTCCCTCAAAACCTATTCATTTTTTGGTCTACTGATCTCCATTGTAAAGCTCTATTACTGTATAGTAATTAAATGCACACAATAAAGCCATTTTATGTTTTTTATTTGTATTATTTATTCAGGCATTCGGCACGTGGCAAGCTAGCGGCTCCTTCTCCTATGAGCCTAACAACATACCGACATTCTCCTTTTAGAACAGATAAGACACTTTTTATGAAACAATAAATGCGCTCGGCTATTGTCTCTCGCCTTTTTGAAGGCATTTGTGTTCGGGAGTTTTTAGAAAGTTAATGATGTGCTTTCGGGAATGAACTGTATTTAGTAACCGATGCGACGTTCTACAAAAGCGAACGACGGCTTGGCAGAGTGAAGTGGGGGGGATGATTGACAGGCGGGGGATCCAGCGCACATCTAATTGTGAGTTCTTTATTGAGCTAATATCGGTCTATTGTTCTGACGAGCGCCTTTGTTTCAGGTAGGTAACGCTGGGAGATGATGAAGAACATCTAACCTCCTACAAGTGGCTTCTTTTATGATATCAGATTATAATACACACCTGGTCAAAAGTACGCTAAAGATGAGGAGATGGATTTGTTTTTTTTTTTTTTGTTTTTGTTTTTTTGATCATTTGGAAACATTTTATTTCAAATTTCCATTTTTATGTAATTTGTGTTTTAAAGCAGAACTTTGCCTTTTTAAAGCTCCCCTGAAAAAAAAAAATATTACAAGCCAGCAGCTACTAATACTGCAGCTGCTGACTTTTAATATTAGGACACTTACCTGTCCTGGAGTCCAGCGACATCGGCAGCAGAAGACGAGCAATCGCTCGTCTCTCGGCTGCCCCCCACCGCCATCATGGGTGAGGGAATCAGGAAGTGAAGCGTTGCAGCTTCACTGCCCGGTTCCCTACTGCTACAGTGCAAGGTGTTTTTTCACCCTAATGCATAGGATGCATTAAGGTGAAAAAACACACAGGTTTACAACCCCTTCATGCCGACCGTATGCAAATATGCTGCCCAGGACTGGGCTTTTGTTTCCGTAGGGCCACACATTTGTGTCTACCCCCCCCCCCCCCCCCCCCTTTGTGCTGGGATCGCGCCTGCACTGTTCACTCCCAGTGCAGGGACCAGGAGCCCCGGGCCCCATTCTATCAGGACCTGGAACATCCGATTCTTGGTCACCTGATTGCTGTGAAAGCCTCTGATTGGCTATCGCAGTGATCAGTCCCTGCCCCCCCTCCCCGTGTTTTCTGTCTCTCTGACGGGAGAGGAGAGATGCATTGTATCTTTTTCTGTCCTTGCAGAGATGGGAGGAAAAAAAATAATAATCATTAAAATAAATAATTTACCTAGATCAAGGTTTGAACTAGGTCAGCCCCAGGGTTAGTGTTTGGGTCAGGGACAGTATTTGTTTTTCTAAATCAGTATTGGTGTGGTTTTTTTTTTTTTTGGTGTGTTTTAGGTAGGAAAGAAAAATGCATTATTGTTTCTGGGCTGTACTCCGGGTACAAACAACAACAACTACTAATATACACATAGGTGGTATCACTGCGATCGTCAGGAGCAGGAGAATATATTTTGGGTTGTTCTTTGGTGGAAGGTTGTGGTAGTAACAAGAAATATACAGCTATATTTTTATTTATTTTTTGTTTTTAGTTTTCATTTTGATTATAAAAAAAAATTAATCGGGGGATATCCATTACCATTTACCACCCAATGAAAGCCCAATTTGTCCAAAAAAATATAATCCACCATGATATACAAAGTAGTTGCGATGATCTGTACGGTTATACTAACGCATGTCAAAGTTGCAAAATTGTGCTCAGGCATTAAAGGAGTTGTAAAGGCAGAAGGCCTTTCTATACATTAAGATAAAAAAAAACCTTCTGTGTGTAGCAGCCTCCCTCACCCCCCTAATACTTACCTGAGCCCCATCTCTGTCCAGGGATGTCCACGAATCCCTCTGGTGTCCGGGACTCTCCCTCCTGATTGGCTGAGACACAGCAGTGGCGCCATTTGCTCCCACGCCTGTCAATCGGTCATTTAGCCAGTCAGGGGAGAGAGGGGGCAGGACCGAACGGCAGCTCCATGTCTGAATGGACACACAGAGCTGCAGCTCCTGTACCCCCATAGCAAGCTGCTTGCTCGACAGGAGGGAGGGGCCTGGAGCAGCAAGGAGGGAGGGGCCTGGAGCAGCAAAGAGGGACCCGATAAGAAGAGGATCCAGCAGTGGCGGGCCAGTCGGTCGGGGCCGGAGCACTTACCCCATCTATGGCGGGGCAGCGCTTCACACAGGCGGCGGGCATCACGGTGGCTTCCCCTGTACTCCACGGGCATCACGGCAGCGGTAAGGCTTACCTATAATTACTGTAAATATCTCCTTAATGTGCAGCCCGTGCCGTTCCCTTAGAGTCCTGTACCGTAAATGACGGCTCCCGCATACATGCGCGGGATTGATGTCATTGTGGCTTCATCCAGAAGGAAGACCGGGTGAAGATGGAAGGGCCTTCAGCGGTGACAGCGTGCCAATGGAGGGCTTCGTTTTAAGGCAAGTTTCACATAATGTGCTAGTAAGCAATGCAAACTAGCACATTATAACTTTATCTTGCAGGTTTAAAAAAAAAAAATTGTGGCTTGCTACCGCTTGCCCCATCACTTTGTCCCGTCCCCCCAACCCTTTTGGGCAATTTTTGGGGGGAGAGCGGGTACTTGGTTTTGGTAAGTAGCCGCTCCCACTTCTGGTCAGATCACCAAGGCCCCTGGAGCCCAACCTACGGCCCGAGGGCCACGTGCTCCCCTCTGGTATATGATGTGCGGTCCTCAGACCTCAGCAGTCTAGTGGGAACATTGATTAGGGGAGTAGCATTGATCTCTTCTAGCCTCATGTAACATCTTACCAGCTTCGTATTGTCTTCTGCAGCATCTTCCCACCAACAATGTATCCTGTCCTCACTCTCTGACCCTCATTTCCTCTATTAGGTCTGCAGTCTCTGACAGTCCTTTCCAGCATTACATATATTGATCATTATGTGCGGCCCTTTGGTGATGTCAGGGGCCAAATTTGAGACAACCTCCTTTAGCATGTACAGTAGGTTGACAACCACTGGCCTAAATAATTCCACTGGAAGTTTGTCCCCAGCCCAAAACCTTTTGGGGCCGCAGTATATAGAGGAGCCTTGGCGAGGCACTGCGCCTTTCACATACACTATACTACCAAAAGTATTGAGACGCCTGCCTTTACACACACATGAACTTTAATGGTGTCTTAGTCCTATTGAGTTGGCCCACCCTATGAAGCTATAACAGCTTTAACTCTTCTGGGAAGGCCGTCCACAAGGTTTAGGAGGGTGTCTATGGGAATGTTTGACTCTTCTTCCAGAAGAGCATTTGTGAAGTCAGGCACTGATGTTGGACGAGAAGGCCTGGCTCACAGTCTCCTACCTAATTCATCCCAAAGGTGTTTTATCGGGTTGAGGTCAGGACTCTGTACAACTCTTAAGGCATCGGCATACCAACCCAGCATACCAAAACACTTTGGATAATTTCATGATCCCAACTTTGTGGGAACAGTTTGGGGGTGGCCCCTTCCTGTTCCAACATGACTACCCACCAGTGCACAAAGCAAAGGTCCATAAAGACATAGATGAGCGAGTTTGGGGTGAAGGAACTTGACTGGCCTGCACAGTGTCCTGACCTCAACCCTATAGAACTTTGGGATGAATTTGAACGGAGACTGAGAGCAAGGCCTTCTCATCCAACATCAGTGCCTGAACTCACAAATGCGCTTCTGGAAGAATGGTCAAACATTCCCATAGACACCCTCCTAAACCTTGTGGACGGCCTTCCCAGAAGAGTTGAAGCTGTTATAGCTGCAGAGGGCGGGGCCAACCCAATACTGAACCCTACGGACTAAGACTGGGATGTCATTAAAGTGTGTGTAAAGGCAGGTGTCCCAATACTTTTGGTAATATGGTGTAGATTAGATCACTGGCCCCACTTTGGGTTTTGACAACGCAAGTCTGAAAGCTTGTCATTCTCTGCACACGAGATCCCTCCGCTCCATGGAAACCAGCCTCCGAGGCGTAGAAGACCCCCTTATCTTTGAATGTGATATTGCTTTATTTTCTGCTGAAGAGTAAAATTTTATGAAATATTGACACAGAAGATCCCTCCATCCCTCCTGTGTGAGTTGCCGGTATTAGGACAGTTAGTCTAGATGCTGAGTTAAAGCTTTTCTTGCAAAATTGTTTTTTTTTTTTTTTATCGCTTAAGAAAAAAAAAAAAAAGGAGCAGAAGAAGAAAACGCTGGAATCAGCAAAATCCTGAAATTGTTCTATTAAGCTCAAACACGGAGATGTGAAACCATCTGGAACGTGTCAAAGTCTAACGTGACACACAATGAGGTTTTCTGGCCCACACGTGATGAATCCATCTATAAACTTGCTGTGGGGGTTTCCAATTCAGTGGGCTGAAAGTGATCCAATAGCTTTATTAGCAGGTGCAACAAAAAACACGTAGGAGCAGGAAGTCGTTTTTACAAGCGTGGGACATACGATATATATATATATATATATATATATATATATATATATAAAAAAACACTTTGTGTATCTAAAGACAAATCTTCTTTTTAGTTGTGGATAGACTAGTGATGGGTTAGAACCCATATCAGGTTTTTATTGCGGTCGGGGGGGTGACTGTCCTTGGAACAAGAATAGAGGGGAAGTTTTCAATGGAGATGCTTGTTTCATAGCTCCCAACTGTCCCGGATTTGGCGGGACTGGCCCGGGTTTGATGAGGCTGTCCCGGGTTTGGCGAGGCTGTCCCGGGGGGTTTGGCGAGGCTGTCCCGGGGGGTTTGGCGAGGCTGTCCCGGGGGGTGTTGGAGAGGCTGTCCCGGGGGGGGGTTGGAGAGGCTGTCCCGGGGGGGGGTTGGAGAGGCTGTCCCGGGGGGGGGGTTGGAGAGGCTGTCCCGGGGGGGGGGGGTTGGAGAGGCTGTCCCGGGGGGGGGGGGTTGGAGAGGCTGTCCCGGGGGGGGGGGTTGGAGAGGCTGTCCCGGGGGGGGGGGTTGGAGAGGCTGTCCCGGGGGGGGGGGGGGGTTGGAGAGGCTGTCCCGGGGGGGGGGGTTGGAGAGACCGCCCCGGGTTTGGAACAATGTCCCTCATTCCTCCTCATTTGTCCCCCATGTTGGTCTTATCTATATAGATGTACCATATATACTCGAGTATAAGCCGACCCGAATATAAGCCGAGGCACCTAATTTTACCACAAAAAACTGGGATGACTCGAGTATAAGCCTAGGGTGTCCATCTGCATGCCTCACTGTGCCCATGCCTCACTGTGTCCATGACTAGACTGACGTTTAACATTGGAGTCTATGTAAGGGGTGCCCGGATTTGAAAAATCGGTGCTCCCCGGCCGTAGTTCCCTCAGACAACAAACTTTGCCCACTTTTAGAAGAGAAATGGGGCTACATGTGTAACAAGTTTCGGATTCAGGGGACCTACGGCCGGCCAGTACCGGGACCCAAAATCACAGGAGAAATTACCATTTAACATTCGAGTCTATGGAAGGGGTGCCTGGCTTTGAAAAATCGGTGCTCCCCGGCTGTAGGTCCCCCGGACACCAAACTTTGCACACTTGTAGAGGAAGAGTGGGGCTACATGTGTGCCAGGTTTGGCCCATACCGGGTCCCCAAATTCCGGGAGATCAGGCACAAAAAGGTGACTCGAGTACAAGCCGAGGGGGGCATTTTCAGCACAAAAAAATGTGCTGAAAAACTCGGCTTATACTCGAAAATATATATAGAAAAATTCACTTTTTATCTATCAAAAAGTGTTTCCAGCGCTAAACCTTTCATCTGATTTCTAAATTGCTACATTTGTAAATTCCAAAAGCCAATATAAAGGAATAGTAGTGGTAAAAAAAAAAAAAAACACTTGTGTGTTTAACCAATCTTGTTTTTTTTCTCCTTTAAGGGGGCTTGGCAGGGGGCGTGTCCTAGGCCTGCATACTTTTGCTGATAGGTGTCCTTCATTCCCATCTCAAAAAGTTGGGAGACGTGGCTCGTGTTTGTGATAACAAAGACAGTGGTGCCCAACACATGGTCTGCTGGCTCTCTGTGTGTGTGGCCAGATGGGACCATCACCCGTTGGGCACCTGTGAGCACTTTGCAGTGATCTCCGCCTGACACTACAACTCTGAGGAGGGCTAATAAAGTCAGGAGTTTTTCTTTCTCTAGAGCAGGAGTCTCCAAACTTTTTAAACAAAGGGTCAGTTTACTGTCCTTCAGACTTGAGGGGGGCCGAAATAGGGCCACTGGGGGGTGGAAAATGTCCTGGCGTCCAGTCGGATTAAACAATGCCCTGTCTTTGGTGTCATTGGGAGGAGGAATTGTCCCCCATCATTGGTGTCAGTGGGAGGAATAGTGCCCCATCATTGGTGTCAGTGGGAGGAATAGTACCTCATCATTGGTATCAGTGGGAGGAATTGTTCTCCCATCTTCAGCGTCGGTGGGAAGAATAGTCCCCCAACGGCGTCGGTGGGAAGAATAGTCCCCCAACGGCGTCGGTGGGAAGAATAGTCCCCCAACGGCGTCGGTGGGAGGAATAGTGCCCCATCATTGGTGTCAGTGGGAGGAATTGTGCCTCATCATTGGTGTCAGTGGGAGGAATAGTGCCCCATCATTGGTGTCAGTGGGAGGAATTGTGCCTCATCATTGGTGTCAGTGGGAGGAATAGTGCCCCATCGGCGTCAGTGGGAAGAATAGTGCCCCATCATTGGTGTCAGTGGGAGGAATAGTGCCCCATCGTTGGTGTCAGTGGGAGGAATAGTGTCCCATCATTGGTGTCAGTGGGAGTAATTGTGCCCCAGGGTTTTTATTAAATCCACTGACACCAATGTTGGGGGTTATTATTGTGGTCATTGGACTACACAGTGTTATGTAGTCTCAGCACTCTCCCTTTCTTAGGGTCACAATGCTGCTCAGTACATTTGTCACCCTGGGACAGGAAGTGTGTTAATCGCAGGTCTACCAAATTAAAATAAGGCAAAAAAAAGAGTGAAAAAAGAAAACAAATGCAGCCACCACATCTAAGGAGAGATGAGCTACAATCCTATCACTCCTTGTTCTGGGATTTATATCACCCGGAGAGGAGGAGGGGTTTTTCGCAACAAAAGTGGAGTTTTCCTTTAAGCTTTTAAAAAAAAAAAAAAAAAATGGGATTTGAACATCGAATTTGGGTTCCTGTCCACATTCAGTATTTATAAGACAATCTGTATTTCATGAGACGCATTTCACTGGAAATTGTTGAATATTTTAAAGGATCCATTTAGTGTTTGACAGACTTTCCCGCTGTAAACGTGCGTCTGGCGGAATCAGATTCCGTGTAGCGCTAATCCCTTTATAGGACGGTGTCATCTTCGCTCCGGGATTATTGTGTCCGGCACATATAATCCCTTCTCATTGCCTTCTATGACAATCCGATTATCTCCTGACCCCGGGATCTCCCATTCACAATTCTCCGGGGGGGGGGGGGGGACAAAAACGCCCGGCCCTCCATCCCGGGAAATCTGCCGACCGGCTCTGCAATCAATACGGTGAAAGACAAGTAATGAGCAAATTATAAACAAAATGTGAGATCTTCTGAGAGAGAAGATGACAGAGAATGTTTAAGTCCAAGCAAGACGCTAAAGCTGCTTTCACACTGAGGCGCTTTACAGGCCGCTATAGCACTAAAAATAACGCCGTAAAGCGCCTCTCCTCTCACTCCAGTGTGAAACCCCCCCGAGTGTTTTCCCACTGGGGCGCTGCGCTGGCAGGACGCTGAAAAAAGTCCTGCAAGCCGCATCTTTGATGCGCTTTACGGGTACTTTTTAACCCTTTTTCGGCCACTAGCGGGGGTTAAAAGCGGCCGAAAAAAGCGCCGCTAAAACGACGGTAAAGCGCCGCTAAAAATAGTGGCGCTTTACCGCCGACGCCTCAGTGTGAAAGTGTCCTACTGTAATTGGTAGACATGTGCAACTCGTTTCATTCCGAATAGTTGTTTTTTTTATTTATTTTTTACGAATTTTGACAAATTCGTTAATTCAAAAATTCGCACTGAGCGCTAGTATATTAAACTAAAATAAAAAGGGGGGAAAAAAAAAAGAAAAAAAACACCTGGAATGCATCCGGAACCCATCAAAAACGCGCATGTAGAAACGCATCGGGAACCGATCTGGAGTGCATTTTTGTGGTGTGAACCGGCCCCTCAAGGTTAAGAAAAAAAAGGGGGGGAAAAAATGCACTGAACTGCATCAAAAATGCATCAAAGTATCATCCAGAGACCGAGTAATCCAATTTAACCGCTTAAGGACCGCTCACGGTATATATACGTCGGCAAAATTGGCTCGTACAGGCACAATCACGTACCTGAACGTCCCCTTTAACTGCCTGCCGTGTGGTCGCGTGCGGTCATGCGAGTCAGACCGCGGGTCCCGTGGACTCGATCGCCGTGGGGATCTCCGTGATCATCTCACGGAGGCTCAGAGCGGGGAGATGTGTGTGTAAACACATCTCCCCGCTCGCCTACTGACACTGTCAGCGATCTCTGCTCTGTGTAATCAAAGCGGAGATCGGTGATTTGTCACTCATAGCCACGCCCCCCCCCCCCCTCAGTTAGAAACACTCCCCTAGGCACACGTAACCCCTTCAGCGCCCCTAGTGGTTAACCCCTTCACTGCCAGTGTCATTTTTACAGTAATCAGTGCATTTTTATAGCACTGATCGCTGTGAAAATGACAATGGTCCCAAAAATGTGTCAAAAGTGTCCGCCATAATGTCGCAGTCACGAAAAAAAACGCTGATCGCCGCCATAACTAGTAAAAAATAGATTATTAATAAAAATGCCATAAATCTATCCCCTATTTTGTAGACGCTATAACTTTTGCGCAAACCAATCAATAAACGCTTATTGCGATTTTCTTTTCTTTTTTTTTTTTTTTTTCTTACCAGAAATATGTAGAAGAATACGTATCGGCCTAAACTGAGGAAAAAAATGTTTTTTTTTATATATTTTTGGGGATATTTATTATAGCAAAAAGTAAAAAATATTGAATTTTTTTCAAAATTGTCGCACTATTTTTGTTTATAGCGCAAAAAATAAAAACCGCAGAGGTGATCAAATACCACCAAAAGAAAGCTCTATTTGTGGGAAAAAAAGGACGTAAATTTTGTTTGGGAGCTACGTCGCACGACCGCGCAATTGTCAGTTAAAGCGACGCAGTGCCAAATCGCAAAAAGTGGCCTGGTCTTTATGCTGCGTATTGGTCCGGGGCTTACGTGGTTAAGATTCTTCATAGAGTATATCTAACACCTCAATGGTTACATAAGATCGATCCCTCACACTCCTCACTAGGCTGGCGCTGTACAGCTGACCCTGCCACCTTCCTGCCTGTGTTTTGGGAGTGTCCGGGCGTTCGATTATTCTGGACGGCGGTTGCCCGATGTTATTTGCGCAGTCACCGCAATTGCAATACCTCTATCAATTGATGTTTGCATTTTTTAGTACTCGTTCACCTACCAGCTACCTCTAGATCTATGAGAACTTTGATAGGACTCTTGTTGTTCTACGCACGTAAGTCTATACTCCTTAACCACTTCAGCCCCGGACCATTTTGTAGCTAAAGGACCAGGCCCCTTTTTGCGATTCGGCACTGCCTCGCTTTAACTGACAATTGCGCGGTCGTGCGACGTGGCTCCCAAACAAAATTTACGTCCTTTTTCCCCCACAAATAGAGCTTTCTTTTGGTGGTATTTGATCACCTCTGCGGTTTTTATTTTTTGCGCTATAAACAAAAATAGAGCGACAATTTTGAAAAAAAATGCAATATTTTTTACTTTTTGCTACAATAAATATCCCCCAAAAAAAAAAACATATTTTTTTTATCCTTAGTTTAGGCCGATACGTATTCTTCTACATATTTTTTTGGAAAAAAAATCGCAATAAGCGTTTATTGGTTGGTTTGCGCAAAAGTTATAGCGTCTACAAAATAGGGGATAGTTTTATGTCATTTTTATTAATATATATATTTTTTTTACTAGTAATGGCGGCGATCAGCGATTTTTATCGTGACTGCGGCATTATGGCGGACACATCGGACACTTTTGACACCATTTTGGGACCATTGTCATTTTTACAGCGAACAGTGCTATAAATATGTACTGATTACTGTGAAAATGACACTGGAAGTGAAGGGGTTAACCACTAGGTGGAGCTGCAGGGGTTAAGTTTTTCCTAGGGAGTGATTCCTACTGTGAGGGGGCGTGGCTACACGTGACACGTCACTGATAACCGTTCCCGATCACCTCAGCCTGATCTCAATCCGTCGCCACGCATGATAGCAGCGGCTCTCTCCTCATAGGCTCAGACACATCAGCGGGAGCCATTGGCTCCTGCTGCTGTCTATCATAGCTAGTGGGGGGGGGGGGACAGGGCCAAGCCCCACCCTTTGTGTAATGGACACAGAGAGCGTGGCTCGGGAGTGAGCCCACACCAGTGCCCCCCATAGTAAGTGGTTTGCTATGGGGGAGGAGCCAGGAGCGCTGGTAAGGGACCAGAGAAGAGGAGGATCTGGGCTGCTCTGTGCAAAACCATTACACAGAGCAGGTTAAAAAAAAAAAAGATGTTACCTTTTACAATCACTTTTAATTTCCATGGAACGGATTGGTATCTCTTCTTACTTTTAACATTTGTTCTCGGAGAGTAAGCGTCTGACTCGCGTTGTGTTGTATTTCCCCCCTCCGGATTTATAAGAGATACAAAATGTACGAACCATAAGAGAGCCTATTAGAGTGCGAGAGGAGCGTCTCCTGAGTCTCATACCTTCCAAAAAGGTCAAAACAACAAGACAACAGCAGGTTAGTGGACGTTTGGCGCGGAGTTTCGCAGCGATCCTCGATTTGTTCCTGAAGCTATAAATACATCGTCCCCGGTGACCCCGAGGACCTCCTGAGATTAGAGAGAGGCTTCTAAACTTTTACTGATCCGCCATAAAGTACGGCTTCACTTTCCTAACAAGTATTCGCACTTTACCGCTTTTCCTAACGTTCCAAACACTCTTATTTCATTTAACCACTTGAGACCCGCGCTATAGACCAAAGACGTCTGCAGCGCGGCTCTCAAGTGCCTGGTAGACGTCCTCTTGTGTTTACATCCCCCCCCCGTAATGCTGCCAAAGGCGCGCGGCGGGGAACAGCTGTGCCCGCCGTAGGGTGACCACATTTCCAAACTCCCATTCAGGGACACCCTCCCTTTCCCAAAAATCAGCTTGTGCTGTAACGAATCACAGCACAGTGATTGGACACAAGAGGCGGGATTTATGATTTCTCCAATCACAAGCAGGGGGCGGGGATTGTGCTCCTCCAGGCATTCCCGGCCAGGACAAGTACTGTCAGTGAGTAAAGCGGTGATGTGGCGGCCTTTCCGGGACACTGTATTGTCCTGGAATGAATGTGCCCAGGACAGACCTGCAAAATGCGTGACTGTCCCGGGCAATCCGGGACATGTGGTCACCCTAGCCGGCCGCGTCACGTGATGCCGATGCGCGTGCCTGGCGGCCGCGATGTCCGCCAGGTACACGCGATCGGCTGTTACAGAGGCAGGACGTGGATCTCTGTGTGTTTAAACACAGAGATCCAGGTCCTGTCAGGGAGAGAGGAGACCGATGCTGTGTCCCTTGTACATAGGGACACAGATCGGTCACCTCCCCCAGTCAGTCCCCTCCCCCCACACAGTAAGAATCACTCCCTAGGGAACATATTTAACTTCTTGAGATCCGGGCCATATACAAATGACGGCCTCAAGGTGGATCTACAAATCCGGGAGGCTGGCAATAGACGGCCTCGGCTATTCCGGCCACTGGCGGCCACGATCTGAGGTCCCTAAAGGCCCGGAGGTCCCCATGGCCCCGGATGGCAACTCCCCCTTTTTTTATTTTTATTTTTTTTATAAATTCGTGGCACCCCCCACTTTCTCAATTCGTGGCACCGCCCGCTTCTCAATTCGTGGCACCGCCCGCTTCTCAATTCGTGGCACCCCCCGCTTCTCAATTGACGGCTGCCCCCCTGCTTCTCAATTTGCGGCGGCAGCACTCCTCCCGGTTCTCCTCTGCTCCAGGGGGCCCATGCCTGAAGCTGTGTAAGGGGCCCCAAAATTCCTGATGGCGGCCCTGGTCCTACATGTGTTGACATGGCTGCATTATGCAAAACTAACATTTTAGTTCTTTAAATTTTAGAATGGGGTGCCTTGAGATTGCGCAAAGTTTTAAAGGGCGCCTTGAATGAAAAAAGGTTGAGGAACACTGCTGTACAGGACCCAGTGTGGGAATGTACATGTTGGAATCTGAGAGACTCCCTATAAACTCCTCCTAGCGCCAGAAGTGCTGATCTTATTGGTAGTCAGAAAAGTGAAGGAAAGGTTTCCCATTTGTACACCGCTCAACACCTAACTTGAAATACTGTATAGAGTGTGATATCTAGCAGTGCAGTAGTTCTATTCAGCTGGACATGTTCTATAATGTTGAAGACATTTCATAGCTTGCCAAGCCATTTCCATAGTTCCCTATAGTGTCAGGAAGATACACAACATTTATAGACACACTATAGGACACCTTAATCTAATCAGCATGGACTATGTTGATCGTCAGACGAGCAGGATGGGACACTCTGCATACTGAAGAAAGAAGTGGCTTGGTAGGCTACGAAGTGCCTTCAACATTACAGAACCAGTTCATCTGAATCTGATACTACTACTACTAGATATACCCAGGCCCTTTGCGACAGGATAGGCAAACCAAGCAATTATTTGGGGCCCCGAGCTGGCCTGCTGCCCCCCCCCTCACTCGCTGCACGGGAGGAGGAAGGATGAGGGAGGAGTAAGAGCTAAGAAGTCGTTCTTGGTAGCGACCGTACCCCCTCCACCCCCCGCTTCTCAACTTGAAAAAAACTCAGTAGCACCCCCAAATTCCTTCAAACGGCTCTGGATATACCAAGACCTGGATAAATGAGAACCTTCACAGATGTAGAGTGTGACAGTTCTGGGCAGGTTCAAAGATTGGCAGATGTCTCCCTGCCTATCATTCTTAATGAAACTTCTACTGTACATGTGGAAGAAAATGGGGGGGGGGGGGTGAATAAACACTTACGGACATTATTAAATATTATCAACATTATTGATTCACTCCCACTTCTCACCTTTCAGTCAGCAATGAAACACACATCACAAACTTCCTGATGTATGTATGGACAGCCATGACAATGCAGGGAAAGCTATAGCCTCTGTATTCTGAAGACCACAGTGAGCTGAGTCTCCTGGGAACTTGCAATCGTTGACAGAGGGCTTCACAATATACTTGTGGATGAAAGCAGTAAGGGTTCCTCCTTATTATATGTGGATAACCTCATCCCCGAGCTGTGATGGTGCACTCTTGACATGATCGGATTTGACAGAATATAACCTCCACTGTTCCCCCTGAGGAAGTCCCTTTTGGGTGAAACGCGTCGGGTTTTGCTCTGCGGAATATTTATGGCTCTATCAACCAAATTGGGACAATTAAACATTTGGTGCCATATCTTAAGTATTGGGATTAAGCACTTTGAGTTCTGTGTAGTTTCATTGATTGATGTTCTGTATTGAATTCTGAACAATCGTGTCCTATGTTTTATTCTGAAGAAAGGGGTGCATACAGTACATGCCCTATGTGTCTTTTAAATTAAATATTTATGGAATAAAGTTAATTGGTTTTAGAGGTTGGTTGCAATATTTTTCTGAGAGACCACCCACCTTTAAAGCCCTTTATTCTGAATATTTTGGGTTCACCCAAAAAAAGATAGTTTACAAACCATAGGTGAAAAAGATTGAGTGAGTGAATAACTTGTATAGCGCTACACATGCGAACTAAATCGCCTCAAGGTGCTTTGCATCCAGTGTCGTCCTGATCCATCAGAACAGGGGGGGTCTTAATTTTTTTCCCGAAGGCCCAATGGTTTTCTTCCATGAGGATGTCCGTGGGTAGAGCGTTCCATAGCCGTGGTCCTTGGACTGCAAATCTTCGTTCTCCCTTCGATTTGTAGTGGGACTTGGGGATGTATAAAGAATTAACATGAACAGCTCAGTTATTGATAATGACATATTACATAAAACAATACTCTGGAGGCGTAAAACCAAAGACAAAGATCTACAGAGATACAGTATACTAGTAAATAATGAAATATAGAAGACAAACAACCATAAAACCCAAGACAATTAGTTTAAACACTCACAGACTGGCTAACTAGTCAAAAGTATATAAAATATTACGGATGTAAGGGGATTAACAATAGTGGATCTCTCAGGTCCCCTCTATGTGTCTGCCCAAGTGCCCCCCCAGATGTCTCTCTGGTCAGATGTGGTCTCTCCTCCAGTCAGGGTCTCCTTTCCCATTATTATACTAGGTTCTTCCATTCACTCTCATTGAGGGATTCCTGATTGGTCCAAATGGCACAATCATATCTTTCTTAGGAAAGTGATTGGATGGAATTTAGGGTGTGATGACCCTTGCCTACTAATTACTATCTATGGTTGATGTTCGGTGACTGGCAAGTATCTTTTGGCCTTAAATTGTGTAATTGCCGGAGTTATTAACTACAACAAGCTGAGACTCTAAAACAATGCCAAACTTCTCTTTTAAAACTTTTTCCACTTCGTCGTCTTGTAGAGTTTTGAGTTCCACCAGATCCATGCCCTTTCGATAGTTGTATTTGGTTTCCGTGTATGTCCAGCCGACGAGTGTTCGGACACCGTGGCTGAATTGGAGAGAACACACGGACTTGTTGAAAAAGGCAGATTGTGGAGATGTTTGGTGGAACTTGCAGGATTCAAGAAAGTAGTCTATAGTCTTCTCCTGTAGAGTAAAATAATGGATCTTCCTATAACTCGATTTATCAAGCAGTTCAGTTTCTGAAAATGATCCATCGGGAACCATCTGGGTTCTTCTTATCTTGTCCAAGAACCACATTCCCTTGCTTTCCGTGAGACGAAATATGCCGGGAGTTTGCAGCTGGTCTATTCCACTCGTTAACTCTAGAGGCTGCCAAAGTTGAAGAGAAGAGCCATAGCCAGTGTCAGCAATGTACGTCTTGCTATCTATTGTCACCTTGAGAAGAAGATGAGTAGCGATTGGGTTGTATTCGTCCAGATGGGGCTGGTAAATGTGGGCTGCCAGCATGACCACGTCGTAGCCAATAGTCTTCAGAGCCCAGAAGAGGAGGTGGTTTTGTTCGGAACACCAACCACCTCTTTGCTTCATCACAAGCTTTTGAAAAGTGCTTTCTATGTCGAGAGAGATGGGTTCTCCGCAATGCACGCTGAGGTTCTCAAATGGTATCGCCATGAGGTGGTGGTACATTATCTCAGAAAGTGTTTCCTTGTTGGCCGGTTTACAGGAACCCTTGTATCCCAGCCTGGAGAAGTATTTGTTGATGTCCATTCTTGTACCCTAAATCACATGCACAAAAAATACTTCTTACCAGTTGTATTGTTAGAATATATATTTACATTCATGACTAAAAGCCACATTATCAAATCATTTCACTTGTGCAATACACACAATTCAATCAGTTTTATTTTGTTTAGGGGCTTCTAGGTGGGCTCTTGGGCTTTGGGAACTGAAGCCTCGTACACACGACCGGTTTTCTCGGCAAGAAAACTGCTGGGAGAGCTTTTTGCAGAGAAAACCGTTGGTGTGTATGGTTTCTCGGCAGGAAAACTGCCTGGAATCTCGACGAGAAAAATAGAGAACCTGCTCTCTATTTTTCTCGTCGGGATTCTCGGCAGAGTTTTCCTGCCAAGAAAAACGGTTGTCTGTATGCTTACCTGTTCCACAGTAAACCCGCGCATGCTCAAAAAGACTTTGGCGCATGTGCGGTAGCATACAAGGGCAGTGTAGGGTGTAGCAAGATGGCGGCGACGGCGGCATCGAATGTGACGAGCGGTGTGTATATATAAAAAAAAAAAAAACACACTACAGTGGCAAAACGACCAGGGTTGCAAAGGTCACACTTGAACCGGGCCCTGCGGCTTCACCCCCATAGAGTACAATACTGCAGAGCAATACTGATGTCATAATGCATTACCATAATTAGCCAAAGACTATTACACAGTTCCTGTACCTCCAGTATTAAATGCATGCATTGGCAAGGTTACTGGGGTATCTATTGTAGCTGGGGTTTTGGGGGGGTGCTATTGTTATGGCTGGTTTATTTTGCTTGGGTGGGGTCTATATTGCTGGTAGGGGATCTATTGTTGCTGGGGGTGATCTACTGGCGGTACTGGGTAGGGGCAGAGACAAGAGATGGTGCTCGAAGATGGGTGGGGGGCATAGATAAGGGATGGTGCCCGAAGATGGGTAAGGGGCAGAGACAAGGGATGGTGCTCGAAGGTGGGTAGGGGGCAGAGACAAGTGATGGTGCTTGAAGATGGGTAAGCGGCAGAGACAAGGGATGGTTCTCGAAGGTGGGTAGGGGGCGGAGACAAGGGATGGTGCCCGAAGATGGGTAAGCGGCAGAGACAAGGGATGGTGCTCAAAGGTGGGTAGGGTGCAGAGACAAGGGATGGTGCTCGAAGGTGGGTATGGGGCGGAGACAAGGGATGGTGCTCGAAGGTGGGTAGGGGGCAGAGACAAGGGATGGTGCTCAAAGGTGGGTAGGGGGCAGAGACAAGGGATGGGGCTTGAAGGTGGTTAAGGGCAGAGACAAGGGATGGGGCTTGAAGGTGGTTAAGGGCAGAGACAAGGGATGGTGTTCAAAGGTGGGTAAGGGCAGAGACAAGGGATGGTGCTCAAAGGTGGGTAGCGTGCGGAGACAAGGGATGGGGCTTGAAGATGGTTAAGGGCAGAGACAAGGGATGGTGCTCGAAGGTGGGTAATGGCAGAGACAAGGAATGGTGCTCGAAGGTGGGTAAGGGCAGAGACAAGGGATGGTGCTCGAAGGTGGGTAAGGGCAGAGACAAGGGATGGTGCTCGAAGGTGGGTAAGGGCAGAGACAAGGGATGGTGCTTGAAGGTGGGTAAGGGGGCTGAGACAAGGCTTGACTCATTCTCTGAGAAAAAAAGGCCTGATGGCCAGCTTTAGGCTAAGTTCACACTGGCGGCAGACGGGCAGTAAAAACACTTGGTTGATCCTTGTTTTTACTGTCCCCTCCTCACCCATCTCCAAATTTACTTGGCAGCCAGAGGCGTGAGCACATATCACTTTGACTGCAATGCTTCCAATTGAGGTATGGCAATTTTAACTCAACATGTCAAACTCACCAATGTAAAGTCAATGGGACGTCACCGGAACCACCATAGCCATTGACCTGATATAAGAGGAACTCTGAGAAGGACCTTGATTTAAGGGGGGATTCTGATGGGGTCTCTGATGTAAGGGGGACTATGATGAGGACCCTGATGTAAGGGGGAACTCTGATGGGGACTATGATGAGGACCCTAATGTAAGGGGGAACTCTGATGGGGACTATGATGAGGACCCTGATGTAAGGGGGAACTCTGATGGGGACTATGATGAGGACCCTGATGGGGATTATGATGAGGACTCTTATGTTGAACTCTGATGGAGATCCTGATGTAAGGGGGAACTCTGATGTAAGAAGGATGCTGATTGGGATTTTGATGTAAGGGGGAACTCTGATGGGGACTCTGAAGGGTTTGGGTAATGCATAAAACATACACATTAGGGGCACAGAGCCATCAGGGGGCACATCTTGTGATTTTAATGGGGGGTCAAAATCCATTCATTAACGTCATCCCGCTGAAGATTCATTGCGGTTTCTTTGATAAAATCCGCCTTCTTTTCCTTCACTATCGAATTTTAGCAAAAAAACAGGAAAGGGAAATCAGTAAATCGATGAAACGTCTCCCCCCCCCCCCCCCCTCCCTCCGAGGAGTTTTATTTTTTTCCGATCTCATTTATTGTGATTCGTGAAGCAGTCAGGAAAGTTTTTAATATCCTGTGCGTTGGCTACAATGATGTCATTGGCAGGATCGA
The DNA here is from genome assembly GCA_029206835.1 of Rana muscosa. Taxonomy (NCBI): domain Eukaryota; kingdom Metazoa; phylum Chordata; class Amphibia; order Anura; family Ranidae; genus Rana; species Rana muscosa. The sequence continues at coordinate 304,099,550 of CM055119.1, forward strand.
GCCGCTAAGTCACAGCAGAGCGACCGATGGAAAGATAAACAGTGGGAATGACTTCACCGCTCCGTGATAATGGATCAGCGCTGGAAGTAATAAAGTCTTAGAAGGTACCGGCAGATGTATTCATATTTTGTCATTACAAACCCAATGGAGCCGCAATCGCCGCCAATCTGCAGATTTATTAAAAGTGTGAGACGTTTAATGCTCCCGGAGATATTTTACCCGGAGTAGCAGCAATAAAAGGGAATTCAGTAAAGCAGCTGGAATAGATGTACTGTACCTGAAGTGTTACCAGAGGAGTTGGAACTCTGTTCAGCCAGTCTTGTGATCCAGATATCCCTGCCAGACAACGCAGACAGGTCCTACACCTGTTGTCTGCAACATGTTCTGGTGTCTGGACCTGTTGCAACAGTACAATCAGGTCCAGGACACACCCACAGCCTGCTGATTGGGTAGTAAAGGATCAGCGGTTCACTGATGGATCATTGCTGGGCTCTCCCAGCTCTCTCCTTCTGTCAGCATGTTCCTTTTCAGGAACCCGCTACTAGCAAGGGGGACCTAATAAAGGGGGTCCAACCCGCTACTAGCAAGGTGGACCTAATAAAGGGGGTCCAACCCGCTACTAGCAAGCGGGACCTAATAAAGGGGGTCTAACCCGCTTCTAGCAAGGGGGACCTAATAAAGGGAGTCCAACCCACTACTAGCAAGAGGGGCCTAATAAAGGGGGTCCAACCCGCTTCTAGCAAGCGGGACCTAATAAAGGGGGTCCAACCCGATACTAGCAAAGGGGGACCTAATAAAGGGGGTCCAACCCGCTTCTAGCAAGGGGGACCTAATAAAGGGGGTCCAACCCGCTACTAGCAAGGTGGACCTAATAAAGGGGGTCCAACCCGCTTCTAGCAAAGGGGGACCTAATAAAGGGGGTCCAACCCGATACTAGCAAAGGGGGACCTAATAAAGGGGGTCCAACCCGCTTCTAGCAAGGGGGACCTAATAAAGGGGGTCCAACCCGCTACTAGCAAGGTGGACCTAATAAAGGGGGTCCAACCCGCTTCTAGCAAAGGGGGACCTAATAAAGGGGGTCCAACCCGCTTCTAGCAAGGGGGACCTAATAAAGGGGGTCCAACCTGCTACTAGCAAGGGGGGCCTAATAAAGGGGGTCCAACCTGCTCCTAGGAAGGGGGGCCTAATAAAGGGGGTCCAACCCGCTACTAGCAAGGTGGACCTAATAAAGGGGGTCCAACCTGCTACTAGCAAGGGGGGCCTAATAAAGGGGGTCCAACCTGCTCCTAGGAAGGGGGGCCTAATAAAGGGGGTCCAACCCGCTACTAGCAAGGTGGACCTAATTAAGGGGGTCCAACCCGCTACTAGCAAGGGGGGCCTAATAAAGGGGGTCCAACCCGCTACTAGCAAGGGGGACCTAATAAAGGGGGTCCAACCCACTACTAGCAAGGTGGACCTAATAAAGGGGGTCCAACCCGCTACTAGCAAGGTGGACCTAATAAAGGGAGTCCAACCCGCTTCTAGGAAGGGGGGCCTAAAAAAGGGGGTCCAACCCGCTTCTAGCAAAGGGGGCCTAATAAAGGGGGTCCAACCCACTACTAGCAAGGGGGACCTAATAAAGGGGGTCCAACCCGCTTCTAGCAAGGGGGACCTAATAAAGGGGGTCCAACCCGCTACTAGCAAGGTGGACCTAATAAAGGGGGTCCAACCCGCTTCTAGCAAAGGGGGACCTAATAAAGGGGGTCCAACCCGATACTAGCAAAGGGGGACCTAATAAAGGGGGTCCAACCCGCTTCTAGCAAGGGGGACCTAATAAAGGGGGTCCAACCCGCTACTAGCAAGGTGGACCTAATAAAGGGGGTCCAACCCGCTTCTAGCAAAGGGGGACCTAATAAAGGGGGTCCAACCCGCTTCTAGCAAGGGGGACCTAATAAAGGGGGTCCAACCTGCTACTAGCAAGGGGGGCCTAATAAAGGGGGTCCAACCTGCTCCTAGGAAGGGGGGCCTAATAAAGGGGGTCCAACCCGCTACTAGCAAGGTGGACCTAATAAAGGGGGTCCAACCTGCTACTAGCAAGGGGGGCCTAATAAAGGGGGTCCAACCTGCTCCTAGGAAGGGGGGCCTAATAAAGGGGGTCCAACCCGCTACTAGCAAGGTGGACCTAATTAAGGGGGTCCAACCCGCTACTAGCAAGGGGGGCCTAATAAAGGGGGTCCAACCCGCTACTAGCAAGGGGGACCTAATAAAGGGGGTCCAACCCACTACTAGCAAGGTGGACCTAATAAAGGGGGTCCAACCCGCTACTAGCAAGGTGGACCTAATAAAGGGAGTCCAACCCGCTTCTAGGAAGGGGGGCCTAAAAAAGGGGGTCCAACCCGCTTCTAGCAAAGGGGGCCTAATAAAGGGGGTCCAACCCACTACTAGCAAGGGGGACCTAATAAAGGGGGTCCAACCCGCTACTAGCAAGGGGGACCTAATAAAGGGGGTCTAACCCGCTACTAGCAAGGTGGACCTAATTAAAGTGGCTGGTGAGTTTATATTGAAGTAATGTAGCAACAGTTCACAACGAACCTGGTGGGCAGACTACCCAACAACATGGACATTGCTAGCAGACACCTTTATCCCATCTCAGCTAAGGAGATCCTATTACCCCATATTATCACTTCATGCAGACTTCACACATTACATATGCTCCAACTATTAAAGGGCCCCTACAATTGCCGGCAGAAGATTCAGCCTCAAGCATGAACTTATTCTTCTCAAAATATCTAGCAAAGACTCTGAGGGGCTTCCTCTCTACCAGTATAAAACAACTAACCTTCCCTCCATAATGGAACCACTTACAGTTTAGGTTTGGCATGTCCTAGGTATGCATGTTACCAAGCGGAACCTGTAGTAGTAGCAGGCCTTCTGCCATTGTCAGTCCCGCACCTCTAAGGGATACTGTTACAGCCTATGCTGCTCCCACCCAGTGGTCCATTTGTTACTTGTATTAGGTTGCCTACTTTTCTAACACCTGACTGAGTGCTGCTGCAAGCTGATTGTTTTCTATTATCAACCTGAACTACTCTGAAGTAATCAATACAATAGACTGAAGTCCATGTTTATTGCCTTTATATTGTACTTGGTATTACGTGTGGCAAGGTTGTTGCAACAACTTATGACTGAACCTCGAGTGTCAGAAGGATCGAAGTGAAGGTCAGAGAAGTTCCAGGGGACACGCGCCACTCAGTGGCCCTTACGGGGGCCAGTGCTAGAGTAACAAAACTAAAACAAAGCACTTTTCTCTACTTTGATCAGAATTACTATATATAAAAAGTATAAACGTTTATCCCAATAAAATGACACTACAATTGTTCTTTTTTTTAATGTGAAAAACAAAAAAATATGAAGCAAAACAAATAAAAATGAACAAAATGTAAATATTAATGGTTGGACAAATAGAAATAAAAAACTGAAAAATAACAGTTAAGGGGAGAAGGAGAATAAGGGATTAATTAGGGCCAATAGGGGTAAACTAAGGATTAATCAAAGGGTTAAATGGGAACAAATTTTATTTAGAAAGGGGGTTAGTGGAATAAATAGTACTCTTGTGTCAATGGTCAGTAGAAGGAATGGTACTCCTGTGGTCAGTGGGAGGAACTGTACTTCTGTGGTCAGTAGAAGGAAAAGTACTCCTATATCAGTGGTCAGTCGAAGGAAAGGTACTCCTATGTCTGTATATCTGTGGGAGGAATGGTACTTCTGTGTTAGTGGGAGGAATGGTAATCCTATGTCAGTGGGAGGAATGGTACTCCTGTGGTCAGTGGGAGAAATGGTACTCCTGTGGTCAGTGGGAGGAATGGTACTCCTGTGGTCAGTGGGAGGAATGGTACTTCTGTGGTCAGCGGGAGGCATGGTACTTTTGTGGTCAGTGGGAGGAATGGTACTTCTGTGGTCAGTGGAAGGAACAGTACTTCTGTGGTCAGTAGAAGGAAAAGTACTCCTATATCAGTGGTCAGTCAAAGGAAAGGTACTCCTATGTCTGTATATCTGTGGGAGGAATGGTACTTCTGTGTTAGTGGGAGGAATGGTAATCCTATGTCAGTGGAAAGAATGGTACTCCTGTGGTCAGTGGGAGGAACTGTACTTCTGTGGTCAGTAGAAGGAAAAGTACTCCTATATCAGTGGTCAGTCGAAGGAAAGGTACTCCTATGTCTGTATATCTGTGGGAGGAATGGTACTTCTGTGTTAGTGGGAGGAATGGTAATCCTATGTCAGTGGGAGGAATGGTACTCCTGTGGTCAGTGGGAGGAATGGTACTCCTGTGGTCAGTGGGAGGAATGGTACTCCTGTGGTCAGTGGGAGGAATGGTACTTCTGTGGTCAGCGGGAGGCATGGTACTCCTGTGGTCAGTGGGAGGAATGGTACTTCTGTGGTCAGCGGGAGGCATGGTACTTTTGTGGTCAGTGGGAGGAATGGTACTTCTGTGGTCAGTGGAAGGAACAGTACTTCTGTGGTCAGTGGGAGGAATGGTACTTCTGTGGTCATTGGGAGGAAAGGTACTAATATATCAGTGGTCAGTAGGAGGAATGGTACTCCTATATCAGTGGTCAGTGGGAAGAATGGTACTCCTGTAGTCAGTGGGAGGAATGGTACTCCTATATCAGTGGTCAGTGGGAAGAATGGTACTCCTGTGGTCAGTTGGAGGAATGGTACTCCTGTGGTCAGTGGGAGGAATGGTACTTCTGTGGTCAGTGGAAGGAACAGTACTTCTGTGGTCAGTGGGAGGAATGGTACTTCTGTGGTCATTGGGAGGAAAGGTACTAATATATCAGTGGTCAGTAGGAGGAATGGTACTCCTATATCAGTGGTCAGTGGGAAGAATGGTACTCCTGTGGTCAGTGGGAGGAATGGTACTCCTATATCAGTGGTCAGTGGGAGGAATGGTACTCCTGTGGTCAGGGGAAGGAACGGTACTTCTGTGATCAGTGGGAGGAATGGTACTTCTGTGGTCAGTGGGAGGAATGGTACTCCTGTGGTCAGTGGAAGGAACGGTATTTCTGTGGTCAGTGGAAGGAACGGTACTCCTGTGGTCAGTAGAAGGAATGGTACTCCTGTGGTCAGTGGGAGGAACTGTACTTCTGTGGTCAGTAGAAGGAAAGGTACTCCTATATCTGTGGGAGGAATGGTACTTCTGTGGTCAGTGGGAGGAATGGTACTTCTGTGGTCAGTGGGAGGAATGGTACTCCTGTGGTCAGTGGGAGGAATGGTACTCCTGTGGTCAGTGGGAGGAACGGTACTCCTGTGGTCAGTGGAAGGAACGGTACTTCTGTGGTCAGTGGAAGGAACGGTACTCCTGTGGTCAGTGGGAGGAATGGTACTCCTGTGGTCAGTTGGAGGAACGGTACTTCTGTGGTCAGTGGGAGGAACGGTACTTCTGTGGTCAGTTGGAGGAACGGTACTCCTGTGGTCAGTTGGAGGAACGGTACTTCTGTGGTCAGTGGGAGGAACGGTACTTCTGTGGTCAGTTGGAGGAACGGTACTCCTGTGGTCAGTTGGAGGAACGGTACTTCTGTGGTCAGTTGGAGGAACGGTACTTCTGTGGTCAGTGGGAGGAATGGTACTCCTGTGGTCAGTTGGAGGAACGGTACTCCTGTGGTCAGTTGGAGGAACGGTACTTCTGTGGTCAGTGGGAGGAACGGTACTTCTGTGGTCAGTGGGAGGAATGGTACTTATATGGTCAGTGGGAGGAACTGTACTTCTGTGGTCAGTCAAAGGAAAGGTACTCCTATATCTGTATATCTGTGGGAGGAATGGTACTTCTGTGGTCAGTGGGAGGAATGGTACTTCTGTGGTCAGTGGGAGGAACGGTACTTCTGTGGTCAGTGGGAGGAACGGTACTCCTGTGATCAGTGGAAAGAATGGTACTCCTGGGGTCAGTGGGAGGAACTGTACTTCTGTGGTCAGTAGAAGGAAAGGTACTCCTATATCAGTGGTCAGTCAAAGGAAAGGTACTCCTATATCTGTGGGAGGAATGGTACTCCTGTGGTCAGTGGAAAGAATGGTACTCCTGTGGTCAGTGGGAGGAACTGTACTTCTGTGGTCAGTAGAAGGAAAGGTACTCCTATATCAGTGGTCAGGCAAAGGAAATGGTACTTCTGTGGTCAGTGGGAAGAATGGTACTTCTGTGGTCAGTGGGAGGAATGGTACTCCTGTGGTCAGTGGGAGGAATGGTACTTCTGTGGTCAGTAGAAGGAATTGTACTCCTGTGGTCAGTGGGAGGAATGGAAATCCTGTGGTCAGTGGGAGGAATGGAAATCCTGTGGTCAGTGGGAGGAATGGAAATCCTGTGGTCAGTGGGAGAAATGGAAATCCTGTGGTCAGTGGGAGGAATGGTACTCCTGTGGTCAGTGGGAGGAATGGTACTCCTGTGGTTAGTGGGAGGAACGGTACTTTTGTGGTCAGTGGGAGGAATGGTACTTTTGTGGTCAGTGGGAGGAATGGTACTTCTGTGGTCAGTGGGAAGAATGATACTCCTGTGGTCAGTGGGAGGAATGGTACTCCTGTGGTCAGTGGAAGGAACGGTATTTCTGTGGTCAGTGGGAAGAATGATACTCCTGTGGTCAGTGGGAGGAATGGTACTCCTGTGGTCAGTGGGAGGAATGGTACTGCTTTGTCAGTGGTCAGTGCTCTTATACATATACATATTGGTAAGCTCACATACTATTGCTATGCTTCCATACATATTAGTACGGTCATATACATACTGCTATGCTCACATGCAAATTGTGGATTATGGAGAACACATAACTTTCCCACCTCAGTGAACAGATAGCGGTACCCTAAAAAAAAATACCTAAAAATAAATTGTTTACCTCAACTGTATTTGCTTAATTTACTATCCACATGAAGTATTTCATGCATTGCTAATAAAATAATTAACATCATTTTCTACATTGAGAGCACTAGGTGTATTTCATGCATTTACAAACACAACAAACCTTTCTTTGAAACAATCTACAAGGTTGGCTTGAACGAGCTCCTATGGAAGTCTATGCACAGCTCTTACTACAAAGAAACCTTTCAGAGGGTAAAATGCTTTCCCTCCAGGAACAAGGTTTGCTGCTTTGTCCATTACCATGACCCTAAAATATTTTTCTGAGATACCTACAAATCTTTAAAAGGGGACACCTGACCAATGGAGATGGTAGTGCACATCTGGTCCATCGGTCATCCAGCTGAACTATTTGGAAACAGTCCCCGTGTGATAATGAGAATCTCCGATGGAGCCAAGTCTATAATTGCAAGTGAGCATTGTTAGTAATTATCTGATCCTTCCTATATTGGTACTTGGTAAAGACCAAGCAGGGGTGACCTCATCTACATACAACATATTATTATAAACTATACATGGAAACAAAATCAATCAAACATCAACCACAACATAATAAAATAATCACATATCTGTATTATGATAAAAAAAAAAAAAAACTTTTGGAGTTATAAACCTAAAACTATTTAAACTTTTAAAATTATAGATCATTTCCATCTGAGGCCCCCAAACAACCGACTAAACCTAAAGCACGAATAGCTGCGTAATTCTGACCTGAGCGGCTCTCATGGATCTTTGTTCTGTACATGAAATCTTACTGTACAGGGAGTTCACCTTCCCACTTGTTGAATTAATGATATTGGATGCCTTCCAGCTTCTCACTAAATCCACCCCGCCAACTCTCCCGGATATCCTGGTGCTGTGCTCTCCTGTGCTGTGCTGTGCTGTGCTCTCCTGTGCTGTGCTCTCCTGTGCTGTGCTGTGCTCTCCTGTGCTGTGCTGTGCTCTCCTGTGCTGTGCTCTCCTGTGCTGTGCTCTCCTGTGCTGTACTGTGCTGTGCTCTCCTGTGCTGTGCTGTGCTCTCCTGTGCTGTGCTCTCCTGTGCTGTGCTCTCCTGTGCTGTACTGTGCTGTGCTCTCCTGTGCTGTGCTGTGCTCTCCTGTGCTGTGCTGTGCTCTCCTGTGCTGTGCTGTGCTCTCCTGTGCTGTGCTGTGCTCTCCTATGCTGTGCTGTGCTCTCCTGTGCTGTGCTCTCCTATGCTCTCCTGTGCTGTGCTCTCCTATGCTGTGCTGCGCTCTCCTATGCTGTGCTGTGCTCTCCTGTGCTGTGCTGTGCTCTCCTGTGCTGTGCTGTGCTCTCCTGTGCTGTGCTGTGCTGTGCTCTCCTGTGCTGTGCTCTCCTGTGCTGTGCTGTGCTCTCCTGTGCTGTGCTGTGCTCTCCTGTGCTGTGCTCTCCTGTGCTGTGCTCTCCTGTGCTGTACTGTGCTGTGCTCTCCTGTGCTGTGCTGTGCTGTGCTCTCCTGTGCTGTGCTGTGCTCTCCTGTGCTGTGCTGTGCTCTCCTGTGCTGTGCTGTGCTCTCCTGTGCTGTGCTGTGCTCTCCTATGCTGTGCTGTGCTCTCCTGTGCTGTGCTCTCCTATGCTCTCCTGTGCTGTGCTCTCCTATGCTGTGCTGCGCTCTCCTATGCTGTGCTGTGCTCTCCTGTGCTGTGCTGTGCTCTCCTGTGCTGTGCTGTGCTCTCCTGTGCTGTGCTGTGCTCTCCTGTGCTGTGCTCTCCTGTGCTGTGCTGTGCTCTCCTGTGCTGTGCTGTGCTCTCCTATGCTGTGCTGTGCTCTCCTGTGCTGTGCTGTGCTCTCCTGTGCTGTGCTGTGCTCTCCTGTGCTGTTCTCTCCTGTGCTATGCTCTCCTGTGCTGTGCTGTGCTGTGCTCTCTTGTGCTGTGCTCTCCTGTGCTGTGTTCTCCTGTGCTGTGTTCTCCTGTGCTGTGCTGTTCTCTCCTGTACTGTGCTGTGCTCTCCTATGCTGTGCTGTGCTCTCCTGTGCTGTGCTGTGCTCTCCTGTGCTGTGCTGTTCTCTCCTGTGCTATGCTCTCCTGTGCTGTGCTGTGCTGTGCTCTCTTGTGCTGTGCTCTCCTGTGCTGTGTTCTCCTGTGCTGTGCTGTTCTCTCCTGTACTGTGCTGTGCTCTCCTATGCTGTGCTGTGCTCTCCTGTGCTGTGCTGTGCTCTCCTGTGCTGTGCTGTGCTCTCCTGTGCTGTGCTGTTCTCTCCTGTGCTATGCTCTCCTGTGCTGTGCTGTGCTCTCTTGTGCTGTGCTCTCCTGTGCTGTGCTCTCCTATGCTGTGCTGTGCTCTCCTGTGCTGTGCTCTCCTATGCTGTGCTGTGCTCTCCTGTGCTGTGCTGTGCTCTCCTGTGCTGTGCTGTTCTCTCCTGTGCTATGCTCTCCTGTGCTGTGCTGTGCTGTGCTCTCTTGTGCTGTGCTCTCCTGTGCTGTGTTCTCCTGTGCTGTGCTGTTCTCTCCTGTACTGTGCTGTGCTCTCCTATGCTGTGCTGTGCTCTCCTGTGCTGTGCTGTGCTCTCCTGTGCTGTGCTGTGCTCTCCTGTGCTGTGCTGTTCTCTCCTGTGCTATGCTCTCCTGTGCTGTGCTGTGCTCTCTTGTGCTGTGCTCTCCTGTGCTGTGCTCTCCTATGCTGTGCTGTGCTCTCCTGTGCTGTGCTCTCCTATGCTGTGCTGTGCTCTCCTGTGCTGTGCTGTGCTCTCCTGTGCTGTGCTCTCCTGTGCTGTGCTGTTCTCTCCTGTGCTATGCTCTCCTGTGCTGTGCTGGGCTGTGCTCTCTTGTGCTGTGCTCTCCTGTGCTGTGTTCTCCTCTGCTGTGCTGTTCTCTCCTGTGCTATGCTCTCCTGTGCTGTGCTGTTCTCTCCTGTGCTATGCTCTCCTGTGCTGTGCTGTGCTATGCTCTCCTGTGCTGTGCTCTCCTGTGCTGTGTTCTCCTGTGCTGTGCTGTGCTCTCCTGTGCTGTGCTCTCCTGTGCTCTCCTATGCTGTGTTCGGTAAGGATAGAGCTCCACTCAACAAGGATAGAGCTCCTGGGGAACTAGTCTGGACAGACGTGTCAGTTTGTCTAGGTTGGTGACCTGATTTTTATCCCATAACTTTATCCACAAACGCTGTACTATGCGCTTTGAGTTTATAGGACACGGGGGGTTGTATCCTAGTTTCCAGCTTTCATAAGAGAACCATGGGAGTAATACATTGGGCAGTAATACACTAGAGTAATACATTGGGTAGTATCTCACTAAAGTAATATACTGGTATACTGGGCAATATCTTCCTGGACTAATTCATTGGGTAGCATCTCACTGGAGTAATATATTGGGCACTAATACTCTGGAGTAATACATTGGGGAGTATCTCACTGGAGTAATACATTGGTCAGTATCACCTTGGCATAATATATTGGGCAGTATGTCTCTGGAGTAATACATTGGGCAGTATCTGACTGGAGTAATAGATTAGGCATTATTTCACACTGGAGTAAAAGAATGAGCAGTATTTCCTTGGAGTAATACATTGGTCGGTATCCCCGCACAGTAATCAATTGGGCAGTATCTCCCTGGAGTAATACATTAAACAGTATCTTCTTGGAGTAATACATTGGGCAGTATCTTCTTGGAGTAATACATTGGGCACTATCTCCTTGGAGTAATACATTGGGTAGTATCTCACTGGAGTAATACATTAAACAGTATCTTCTTGGAGTAATACATTGGGCAGTATCTCCTTGGAGTAATACATTGGGCAGTATCTTCTTGGAGTAATACATTGGGCAGTATCTTCTTGGAGTAATACATTGGGCAGTATCTTCTTGGAGTAATACATTGGGCAGTATCTCCTTGGAGTAATACATTGGGCAGTATCTTCTTGGAGTAATACATTGGGCAGTATCTTCTTGGAGTAATACATTGGGTAGTATCTCACTGGAGTAATACATTGGTTGGGCAGTATCTGAATGGAGTAATTCATTGAGTAGTATCTCACTGGAGTAATTCATTAAGTAGTTTTTCATTGGAGTAATACATTAAACAGTATCTTCTTGGAGTAATACATTGGGCAGTATCTCCTTGGAGTAATACATTGGGCAGTATCTTCTTGGAGTAATACATTGGGCAGTATCTTCTTGGAGTAATACATTGGGCAGTATCTTCTTGGAGTAATACATTGGGCAGTATCTTCTTGGAGTAATACATTGGGCAGTATCTTCTTGGAGTAATACATTGGGCAGTATCTCCTTGGAGTAATACATTGGGCAGTATCTTCTTGGAGTAATACATTGAACAGTATCTTCTTGGAGTAATACATTGGGTAGTATCTCACTGGAGTAATACATTGGTTGGGCAGTATCTCAATGGAGTAATTCATTGAGTAGTATCTCACTGGAGTAATTCATTAAGTAGTTTTTCATTGGAGTAATACATTAAACAGTATCTTCTTGGAGTAATACATTGGGCAGTATCTCCTTGGAGTAATACATTGGGCAGTATCTTCTTGGAGTAATACATTGGGCAGTATCTTCTTGGAGTAATACATTGGGCAGTATCTCCTTGGAGTAATACATTGGGCAGTATCTCACTGAAGTAATTCATTGAGTAGTATATAACTGGAGTAATACATTTTGTAGTATCTCACTGGAGTAATACATTAGGTAGTATCTCACTGGAGTAATACATTGAGTAGTATCTAACTGGAGTAATACATTGAGTAGTATCTCACTGGAGTAATACATTTTGTAGTATCTCACTGGAGTAATACATTGAGTAGTATCTCACTGGAGTAATACATTGAGTAGTATCTAACTGGAGTAATACATTGGGTAGTATCTCACTGGAGTAATACATTTTGTAGTATCTCACTGGAGTAATACATTTTGTAGTATCTCACTGGAGTAATACATTGGGTAGTATCTCACTGGAGTAATACATTGGGTAGTATCTCACTGGAGTAATACATTTTGTAGTATCTCACTGGAGTAATACATTAGGTAGTATCTCACTGGAGTAATACATTTTGTAGTATCTCACTGGAGTAATACATTGAGTAGTATCTCACTGGAGTAATACATTGGGTAGTATCTCACTGGAGTAATACATTGTGTAGTATCTCACTGGAGTAATACATTGAGTAGTATCTCACTGGAGTAATACATTGGGTAGTATCTCACTGGAGTAATACATTTTGTAGTATCTCACTGGAGTAATACATTGTGTAGTATCTCACTGGAGTAATACATTGAGTAGTATCTCACTGGAGTAATACATTGGGTAGTATCTCACTGGAGTAATACATTTTGTAGTATCTCACTGGAGTAATACATTGAGTAGTATCTCACTGGAGTAATACATTGGGTAGTATCTCACTGGAGTAATACATTGGGTAGTATCTCACTGGAGTAATACATTTTGTAGTATCTCACTGGAGTAATACATTGAGTAGTATCTCACTGGAGTAATACATTTTGTAGTATCTCACTGGAGTAATACATTGAGTAGTATCTCACTGGAGTAATACATTTTGTAGTATCTCACTGGAGTAATACATTGAGTAGTATCTCACTGGAGTAATACATTGGGTAGTATCTCACTGGAGTAATACATTGAGTAGTATCTCACTGGAGTAATACATTTTGTAGTATCTCACTGGAGTAATACATTGAGTAGTATCTCACTGGAGTAATACATTGGGTAGTATCTCACTGGAGTAATACATTGGGTAGTATCTCACTGGAGTAATACATTGGGTAGTATCTCACTGGAGTAATACATTTTGTAGTATCTCACTGGAGTAATACATTTTGGAGTAATACATTGAGTAGTATCTCACTGGAGTAATACATTTTGTAGTATCTCACTGGAGTAATATATTGAGTAGTATCTCACTGGAGTAATACATTGGGTAGTATCTCACTGGAGTAATACATTGTGTAGTATCTCACTGGAGTAATACATTGAGTAGTATCTCACTGGAGTAATACATTGGGTAGTATCTCACTGGAGTAATACATTGGGTAGTATCTCACTGGAGTAATACATTGGGTAGTATCTCACTGGAGTAATACATTGTGTAGTATCTCACTGGAGTAATACATTGAGTAGTATCTAACTGAAGTAATACATTGAGTAGTATCTCACTGGAGTAATACATTTTGTAGTATCTCACTGGAGTAATACATTTTGGAGTAATACATTGAGTAGTATCTCACTGGAGTAATACATTTTGTAGTATCTCACTGGAGTAATATATTGAGTAGTATCTCACTGGAGTAATACATTGGGTAGTATCTCACTGGAGTAATACATTGGGTAGTATCTCACTGGAGTAATACATTTTGTAGTATCTCACTGGAGTAATACATTGAGTAGTATCTCACTGGAGTAATACATTGTGTAGTATCTCACTGGAGTAATACATTGAGTAGTATCTAACTGGAGTAATACATTTTGTAGTATCTCACTGGAGTAATACATTTTGGAGTAATACATTGAGTAGTATCTCACTGGAGTAATACATTTTGTAGTATCTCACTGGAGTAATACATTGAGTAGTATCTCACTGGAGTAATACATTGGGTAGTATCTCACTGGAGTAATACATTTTGTAGTATCTCACTGGAGTAATACATTGAGTAGTATCTCACTGGAGTAATACATTTTGTAGTATCTCACTGGAGTAATACATTGGGTAGTATCTCACTGGAGTAATACATTGGGTAGTATCTCACTGGAGTAATATATTGAGTAGTATCTCACTGGAGTAATATATTGAGTATTATCTCACTGGAGTAATACATTGAGTAGTATCTCACTGGAGTAATACATTGGGTAGTATCTCACTGGAGTAATACATTGGGTAGTATCTCACTGGAGTAATATATTGAGTAGTATCTCACTGGAGTAATACATTAGGTAGTATCTCACTGGAGTAATACATTAGGTAGTATCTCACTGGAGTAATACATTGGGTAGTATCTCACTGGAGTAATACATTGGGTAGTATCTCACTGGAGTAATACATTGAGTATTATCTCACTGGAGTAATATATTGAGTAGTATCTCACAGGAGTAATACATTAGGTAGTATCTCACTGGAGTAATACATTAGGTAGTATCTCACTGGAGTAATACATTAGGTAGTATCTCACTGGAGTAATACATTGGGGAGTATCTCACTGGAGTAATACATTGGGTAGTATCTCACTGGAGTAATACATTGAGTATTATCTCACTGGAGTAATATATTGAGTAGTATCTCACTGGAGTAATACATTAGGTAGTATCTCACTGGAGTAATACATTGAGTAGTATCTCACTGGAGTAATACATTGGGTAGTATCTCACTGGAGTAATACATTAGGTAGTATCTCACTGGAGTAATACATTGGGTAGTATCTCACTGGAGTAATACATTAGGTAGTATCTCACTGGAGTAATACATTGGGTAGTATCTCACTGGAGTAATATATTGAGTAGTATCTCACTGGAGTAATACATTGAGTAGTATCTCACTGGAGTAATATATTGAGTAGTATCTCACTGGAGTAATACATTGGGTAGTATCTCACTGGAGTAATACATTGGGTAGTATCTCACTGGAGTAATACATTAGGTAGTATCTCACTGGAGTAATACATTAGGTAGTATCTCACTGGAGTAATACATTAGGTAGTATCTCACTGGAGTAATACATTGGGTAGTATCTCACTGGTGTAATACATTGGGTAGTATCTCACTGGAGTAATACATTGAGTAGTATCTCACTGGAGTAATATATTGAGTAGTATCTCACTGGAGTAATACATTGGGTAGTATCTCACTGGAGTAATACATTGGGTAGTATCTCACTGGAGTAATACATTAGGTAGTATCTCACAGGAGTAATACATTGGGTAGTATCTCACTGGAGTAATATATTGAGTAGTATCTCACTGGAGTAATACATTGAGTAGTATCTCACTGGAGTAATATATTGAGTAGTATCTCACTGGAGTAATACATTGGGTAGTATCTCACTGGAGTAATACATTGAGTAGTATCTCACTGGAGTAATACATTAGGTAGTATCTCACTGGAGTAATACATTAGGTAGTATCTCACAGGAGTAATACATTGGGTAGTATCTCACTGGAGTAATACATTAGGTAGTATCTCACTGGAGTAATACATTAGGTAGTATCTCACAGGAGTAATACATTGGGTAGTATCTCACTGGAGTAATACATTAGGTAGTATCTCACAGGAGTAATACATTGGGTAGTATCTCACTGGAGTAATACATTAGGTAGTATCTCACAGGAGTAATACATTGGGTAGTATCTCACTGGAGTAATACATTAGGTAGTATCTCACTGGAGTAATACATTAGGTAGTATCTCACAGGAGTAATACATTGGGTAGTATCTCACTGGAGTAATACATTGGGTAGTATCTCACTGGAGTAATATATTGAGTAGTATCTCACTGGAGTAATACATTGAGTAGTATCTCACTGGAGTAATATATTGAGTAGTATCTCACTGGAGTAATACATTGGGTAGTATCTCACTGGAGTAATACATTGGGTAGTATCTCACTGGAGTAATACATTGAGTAGTATCTCACTGGAGTAATATATTGAGTAGTATCTCACTGGAGTAATACATTAGGTAGTATCTCACTGGAGTAATACATTGGGTAGTATCTCACTGGAGTAATACATTGAGTATTATCTCACTGGAGTAATATATTGAGTAGTATCTCACAGGAGTAATACATTAGGTAGTATCTCACTGGTGTAATACATTAGGTAGTATCTCACTGGAGTAATACATTAGGTAGTATCTCACTGGAGTAATACATTGGGGAGTATCTCACTGGTGTAATACATTAGGTAGTATCTCACTGGAGTAATACATTAGGTAGTATCTCACTGGAGTAATACATTGGGTAGTATCTCACTGGAGTAATACATTGAGTATTATCTCACTGGAGTAATACATTGAGTATTATCTCACTGGAGTAATATATTGAGTAGTATCTCACTGGAGTAATACATTAGGTAGTATCTCACTGGAGTAATACATTGGGTAGTATCTCACTGGAGTAATACATTGAGTATTATCTCACTGGAGTAATATATTGAGTAGTATCTCACAGGAGTAATACATTAGGTAGTATCTCACTGGAGTAATACATTAGGTAGTATCTCACTGGAGTAATACATTGGGTAGTATCTCACTGGAGTAATACATTAGGTAGTATCTCACTGGAGTAATACATTAGGTAGTATCTCACAGGAGTAATACATTGGGTAGTATCTCACTGGAGTAATACATTAGGTAGTATCTCACTGGAGTAATACATTAGGTAGTATCTCACTGGAGTAATACATTGGGTAGTATCTCACTGGAGTAATGTATTGAGTAGTATCTCACTGGAGTAATACATTAGGTAGTATCTCACTGGAGTAATACATTAGGTAGTATCTCACTGGAGTAATACATTGAGTATTATCTCACTGGAGTAATATATTGAGTAGTATCTCACTGGAGTAATATATTGGACGGAATCTCCCTTGAGTAATACTTTGGGTGGTGTCTCCTTGGAATAATACATTATGAGAGGAAAGTTTGGGACTTTATATGAGGCCTTTGATACTTAAATTAAGATTACCTCCATCCCGGGTTTACAGGCAAACAAGGGGGGGGGGGTTTGGGACTCTGAGTGAAGCATGCATCTGGAGAGCAAAAAGACACTAAGAATTGTAAACATTAATTTATTCCATGAATGTAACATACATTAAAATACAATCAATTGGCACAGTAATTCATTGTAACCTGCAACCCATCTTTTCTTGAATTTCGTATAATAGTAATATGCGGTACAAATAAGTAAAAAATCTACACACATCGTTGTACACATCCCACACGTAGGTGGAGAGATGGCCTCTGAATGTAAACACATGATAGTAAAAATTGTAGCTCAAACAACTGAATGTGAACTCATGATTGTAGCATCTGAAGCTCGACGCGTTTCGTGGCTCACTGTCACTCATCAGGAGCAGACGCAGAGGGGATGTCTAAAAAGTATAAAAGTGAACAGTGGGTAAAACTGAACACAAAGAGATGTGTTGTGCCCTGGGCCAGTCTGGATGAAGTCCAGGGCCACATTTTTGTCCCAGTCCAGCCCTGGTGGTCCCTGTACCTGCTGGGACCTATGGAGTCTGATCTCTGATGGAAGGCAGCAGGGGGTTTTACACAGAAGCCGGCTGTTGGCTTTCTCTGACCCTAAGAAGTGTGTCCC
Organism: Rana muscosa; assembly: GCA_029206835.1. NCBI lineage: Eukaryota > Metazoa > Chordata > Amphibia > Anura > Ranidae > Rana > Rana muscosa. The sequence continues at coordinate 304,116,688 of CM055119.1, forward strand.
CCCCCCACCTTGTGTGACCCCTTCCCCTGCCATGCATCTAAAGCTCTGCTATCCTACCTGTGGGGCCCGGGACCCGAGCAGCAGGTGTCGCCAGGTGGAAGGGAGGTAGACCAGCAAACGTCCATTCACTGATCTCCCCTAGCTGCAAAGAACCCAGAAGTGACACGCATAACGTAACCTCTGGTTCCAGGTGTCGCGTTCCCCAGCCGCTTTGGTGATCTGCACTCCATTAGCTTCAGTGGGAGGCAGGTGAGACATCAGGGGTCTTAACAGAACCCGTCACAAAGAAATTATATCATATATTATATTATATTTGTTCCCTATGTGATAAAATGAAAGTCTTATGCCGCGTACGCACGATCGGAATTTCCGTTGGAAAAACCTTGGATGGTTTTTCCGACGGAATTCCGCTCAAGCTTGGCTTGCATACACACGGTCACACAAAAGTTCTCTGAAATTTCGACCGTCAAGAACGCGTGGTGACGTACAACACTACGACGAGCCGAGAAAATGAAGTTCAATGCTTCTGAGCATGCGTCAGAATTTTGCGTGTCGGAATTGCTACAGACGATTGGATTTTCCGATAGGAATTTTTTTACGTCGGAAAAATAGAGAACCTGCTCTCAATCTTTTGCTGGCGGAAATTCTGACAGCAAAAGTCCGATGGAGCCTACACCCGGTCGGAATTTCCGACCAAAAGCTCACATCAGACTTTTGCTGGCGGAATTTCCGATCGTGTGTACGCGGCATAAGTGTCCAAAAGTAAATTTACACCCAAGCACCTAAAATCCCCCCCCCCAGATAATTTCAAGCCCCCATATACACATAGAAATGTAAATACACCAGCTGGGCAGGGGATTTATCCAAATATATAGTGTAAGATTTATTTATTTAATAATTATATTACATTTAATAATTGTATGCTTGTCAATTTTTGTAATTATTTTTATTTTATTTGTTGTTATTATTATAATAATATTATTAAAGAAATGAGATTGGCATGTGTCATACCGAGCAATGATGATTATTGTTAATCAATGCCTAGCAAAGGGCGACCGCGGTATAGGTTTATGTACCTGGTTGTCGTGCCTGATTTGTTGCTCCGTGCCTGGCTGTGCTCGGTGTGCTGTGAATTTTTCCACACGCGGATTAACTGGAGGACTTGGCACAAGGCATCGCCTTAGCCGCCAGGTCTTGACGACCTATTAACTGAGGCAATATGGTCTAAACATAATAAACAACAATAAATAGCAGGTGGGAGGCGGATCACATTGGGATTTTATGTGCATAAAGAATATGTTGTGGTACCTATAAAAAAATCTGTATATTATTTATTTTCTTTTTATTTCTTTTTTCTTTTACTTTTCTTTATTCTTTTACTACTCTATTATTTTCTTTTCTTTTGCTTTTTTTTTCTGTTTCTTTTTTCTTTTCCTTCTCCTTTTTTTTTTTTTCTCTTTTACTACTCTTCTTTTCTTTTTTCTTTTCCTACTTACATAGTTACATATAGGGATGAGCTTCGTGTTCGAGTCGAACATACGTTCGACTCGAACATCGGCTGTTCGATCGTTCGACGAAGATCGAACGATTTGGGCCGTTCGCGCCAAATTCGAGTGACGCGAACGGCCCACAATGCACTACGCCATCGCAGTGTCATCCAGGCGCTGTGATTGGCCAAGCATGCACTGTGACCCCGCAAGCTTGGCCAATCACAGCGCCGGCAGCGAGGAGAGCAATGATTGGCCACAGGCAGGATGCCTGTGGCCAATTATTGCTGAGGGTGTTTAGTACACGCCCCACACTATAAAAGGCCGCCAGCACGGCAGCCTAGTGTAGTGTGTTCCGGAGCAGGGAAAGAGAAGCATAGGCAGGGACAGTGACATTTATTTTTTCTTCCTTAACCTGGATTCCTTTAGTTTAGGGAAAGAGAAGGATAGGTAGGGAGAGTGTCAGTGTGTTTTACTGTGCGAATCCTTGTTTCTAGGGACAGGGAAGGACAGTGAGGGAATTCTCCTTGTGCTATAGTGTGCTTTAAAAAAACTTTTTTTCTAGGGACAGAAAACTATAGGTAGGGAGAGTGTCAGTGTCTTTTACTGTGCGAATCCTTGTTTCTAGGGACAGGGAAGGACAGTGAGGAAATTCTCCTTGTGCTATAGTGTGCTTTAAAAAAACATTTTTTCTAGGGACAGAAAACTATAGGAAGGAAGAGTGTCAGTTTCTTTCACTGTGATAATCCTTGTTTCTAGGGACAAAGAAGGACAGTGAGGGAATTCTCCTTGTGCTATAGTGTGCTTTAAAAAAACATTTTTTCTAGGGACAGAAAACTATAGGAAGGAAGAGTGTCAGTTTCTTTCACTGTGATAATCCTTGTTTCTAGGGACAGGGAAGGGCAGTGAGGGAATTCTCCTTGTGCTATAGTGTGCTTTAAAAAAACATTTTTTCTAGGGACAGAAAACTATAGGTAGGGAGAGTGTCAGTGTGTTTTACTGTGCGAATCCTTGTTTCTAGGGACAGGGAAGGACAGTGAGGGAATTCTCCTTGTGCTATAGTGTGCTTTAAAAAAACATTTTTTCTAGGGACAGAAAACTATAGGTAGGAAGAGTGTCAGTTTCTTTCACTGTGATAATCCTTGTTTCTAGGGACAAAGAAGGAAAGTGAGGGAAATTCTCCTTGTGCTATAGTGTGCTTTAAAAAAACATTTTTTCTAGGGACAGAAAACTATAGGTAGGAAGAGTGTCAGTTTCTTTCACTGTGATAATCCTTGTTTCTAGGGACAAAGAAGGAAAGTGAGGGAAATTCTCCTTGTGCTATAGTGTGCTTTAAAAAAACATTTTTTCTAGGGACAGAAAACTATAGGAAGGAAGAGTGTCAGTTTCTTTCACTGTGATAATCCTTGTTTCTAGGGACAAAGAAGGACAGTGAGGGAATTCTCCTTGTGCAATAGTGTGCTTTAAAAAAACATTTTTTCTAGGGACAGAAAACTATAGGTAGGGAGAGTGTCAGTGTGTTTTACTGTGCGAATCCTTGTTTCTAGGGACAGGGAAGGACAGTGAGGGAATTCTCCTTGTGCTATAGTGTGCTTTAAAAAAACATTTTTTCTAGGGACAGAAAACTATAGGTAGGGAGAGTGTCAGTGTGTTTTACTGTGCGAATCCTTGTTTCTAGGGACAGGGAAGGACAGTGAGGGAATTCTCCTTGTGCTATAGTGTGCTTTAAAAAAACATTTTTTCTAGGGACAGAAAACTATAGGTAGGAAGAGTGTCAGTTTCTTTCACTGTGATAATCCTTGTTTCTAGGGACAAAGAAGGAAAGTGAGGGAAATTCTCCTTGTGCTATAGTGTGCTTTAAAAAAACATTTTTTCTAGGGACAGAAAACTATAGGTAGGAAGAGTGTCAGTTTCTTTCACTGTGATAATCCTTGTTTCTAGGGACAAAGAAGGAAAGTGAGGGAAATTCTCCTTGTGCTATAGTGTGCTTTAAAAAAAAAAAATTCTAGGGACAGAAAACTATAGGTAGGGAGAGTGTCAGTGTCTTTTACTGTGCGAATCCTTGTTTCTAGGGACAGGGAAGGACAGTGAGGGAATTCTCCTTGTGCTATAGTGTGCTTTAAAAAAACATTTTTTCTAGGGACAGAAAACTCTAGGTAGGGAGAGTGTCAGTGTCTTTTACTGTGCGAATCCTTGTTTCTAAGGACAGGGAAGGACAGTGAGGGAATTCTCCTTGTGCTATAGTGTGCTAAAGCATTCCTCATCAACCATCTTTGAAATCCTTGTTTTTTTGGACAGTCAGGGAAATTGTCGTTGTGCTATTCTGTGCAAAAGCAATCATCCTCAACCATATTTAGAAATCCTTAAGTAAAGGGACAGAGAAGGACACCTGAAGGTAGCCCTTATTGCTTTTTCCCATCTCCCTGCAGGCCATCTATTAGAATGTCTGGAAGGCAAACAAGGAGAGGCAGACAGTCAGGAGGCAATAAAAGAGGGCAAGCAGGCTGTCAGGGAAATCCGTCCAACAGCGCCAATCAGCGCCCAATGCGCACGCGCGGCGGAATGATGCTTCCGCGCATGCGCGTGCGCGGGACGGCGCTTCTACGTTCTCGGGTGCACGCGCCGACGCAGCGGCGCGCGCGCATGCGCGGCGGCGCACCAATAGGAATCCAGGCGGGCCTATTTAAAGAGACCCAGTTGCACTGACAAGTTGCTGGTTTGTCAGCTTTCCTGTATTCCCAAGACTCTGGAAAACTATCCTGAAAATCTCCTTGTGACCCGGACTGGCTTGACTCCTCTGATCTCTCTCCTGGACCTGACCCTCGGCTTGTGATACGGACTTCTGCCTTCTCCTGTGTTTGACCCTCGGCCTGTGACTCGGATCTGCTGCCTGTCTCCAATCCTTGACCTCTGGCCTGTACCTTTTGGACTTCCGCGTTTCCTTTGAACCCCTGCCGGGTTCCCGGTACTCTCTGGACTTGTTACCTTTTACGGTGTTTGACCCCCAGCCGGGTCCGTCACCTAGCCATTACAACCCGGACTCAACCTGCACCGGCTTCCATTATCTCCTGCTGTTTGAACTTTACCAATCCGGCTAGTTCCTGCTTGAAGCCTGTTCTTCAGTCTACTCAGCTCTGCCGGACCGTCTACAAATACCCACCACCTGCCGGTAGCCGGTGCCGCTTCTCGCCATCCACTCCCTGTCTCAACTCCAGGGGGTGGAGTGCGTCAAGTCGCAAAGGTGAACCACTCTCGGCATCTCGGCCTCGGTAAGTACATACCCTTACACAGGCTCTGTGTCTGGGGGCAACAGTGCTGGTCGTGGACGCGGTGCATTGTCATCAGCACATGGCCATGGGACACGCTTGTCCTTCTTTTCGGCAGCTGGACATGTTGAGCCACATCATGCCGAAGACTTGGTAGAGTGGATGACCAAGCCCTCCTCCTCCTCCTCATCCTCTCTCACCCAGGCTCAGGGTACTGGAAAAGCAGCTGCCAAAGCGTCCTCTTCCCTGGTATCAATGTCAGACTCATCATCAGTCACTCCTTCCATAGACCCACCATGTCCTCCTCCTGAGGAGTCCCCCGAACTGTGTGAGCACAGTGTTGGGTACATGCTCCAGGAGGATGCCCAGCGTTTCAAAGGGTCTGATGATGAAACCCAGCTAGAGGAAGGCAGTAGCGTGAGAGCAGACAGAGGGGATGCTCAAGAAGGACACCAATCTGGCAGTCATGTTCCAGCAGCTGCAGCATACTGCCAGATTGGCTCCAGTGATGAGGAGGGAGGTGATGATGAGGTCACTGACTCCACGTGGGTGCCTAATAGGAGAGAGGAGGAGGAGGAGGATGAGGAGGAGGCACATCTCCAACGAGGCAGGATGCCCTTTGGTGGCCAGCGTAAGGGCAGTACACCGACGGAATCACACCGCAGAGCTCCGCCTGTGCAGGGCGCTGCCTCTGCCCGTCATTCAAAAAGTTCTTTGGTGTGGGCCTTTTTTGAGGCTAGTGCATCAGATCGCACAGCTGCTGTTTGCAACATATGTCTCAAGCGTATATCGCGTGGCCAAAACATCAGCCGCTTGGGTACCACATGCCTGACCAGACATATGTTGACCTGCCATGCAGCTCGTTGGCAAGCCTACCTCAAAGACCCACACCAAAGAACAAAGCGGACCTCTCCTTGCACCGCATCAGCTGGGATCTCCAACCCCACTATAACTTCAGTCCTCTCTGAAACATGCACTGAGAGGAATGAAGGTGTAGAATTAGGTGTGTCACAGCCAAGTACTTGCGGCCACTCTGCTAGCAGTACACCGACGTCCGATTCTAGCAGGCAAATTTCCCTGCCCCAGCTGCTGGACCGTCGAAAGAAGTTCACTCCCAGCCATCCACATGCCCAGCGGTTGAATGCTAGCTTGGCTAAATTGCTAGCGCTTCAACTGCTGCCTTTTCAGTTGGTAGACTCGGCCCCCTTCCGTGAGTTTGTGCAATGTGCGGTTCCTCAGTGGCAGGTTCCCAAACGCCACTTTTTCTCACGGAAGGCTATTCCGGCTCTCTACCGGCATGTGGAAGGCAATGTCTTGGCCTCGCTGGACAGGGCGGTCAGCGGTAAGGTGCATATTACCGCTGACTCATGGTCCAGCAGGCATGGACAGGGACGGTACCTTTCTTTCACGGCCCATTGGGTCACTCTTTTGGCAGCTGGGAAGGATGCAGGACAAGGTGCAGTAGTGTTGGAGGTTCCACCGCCACGCCTCCAAAATGCTACTACTGGTTGTGACACACCTCTCTCCTCCACCCCCTCCTCTTCTTCTTCCTCCATGGCCTCTTCCTGTGGTTTGTCCTCGGAACCAGCGGTGCTCCGTAGGCGTTCAAGGGGCTACGCAAGTACGCAGGCAAAAAGATGCCATGCCGTGCTTGCGCTGGTGTGTTTGGGGGACAGAAGCCACACTGGGGCAGAGGTCCTGTCTGCTCTGCAGGGCCAGGCCGAGAGGTGGTTGACGCCACGCCAGCTTAAGCCAGGAATGGTGGTTTGCGACAATGGCACCAACCTCCTCTCCGCCCTCCGACAGGGACAACTGACCCATGTGCCCTGTGTGGCTCACGTCCTTAACCTGGTGGTGCAGCGGTTCTTGGGCAGGTACCCGGGCTTACAGGATGTCCTGAGGCAGGCCAGGAAAGTCTGTGTGCATTTCCGCAGATCTTATAATGCCAGTGCTCGCCTGGCTGAGCTGCAAAAGGAGTTGAACCTGCCCAAGAACCGCCTTATATGTGACATGCCCACCAGGTGGAACTCAACGTTGGCCATGCTGCAGCGGCTGCACACGCAGCAGAGGGCCATCAATGAGTACCTGTGCGACTACGGCACCAGGACAGGGTCAGGGGAGCTTGGTTTTTTTTCTCCACGCCAGTGGGGCATGATCAGGGATGCATGCACTGTCTTGGCACCATTTGAGGAGGCCACGAGGATGGTGAGCAGTGACAGTGCATGCATCAGTGACACTGTACCTCTTGTCCACCTGTTGGAGCACACGCTGCGTGGAATAATGGACAGGGCACTTGAGGCAGAACAGAGGCAGGAAGAGGAGGACTTCCTTGCCTCTCAAGGCCTCCTTTACCCAGACAGTGTTCCTTCTGTCCCACCCATCGCACAGGAAGAGGAGGATTGTGTCAGCATGGAGGTGGAGGCTGGCACTCAGCATCATCAGCAGCAGTCTTTTAGGGATGATTTACAGTCCCAAGAAACCAGTGGACTTGTACGTGGCTGGGAGGAGGTGGCTGCGGATCATGTCGTCCTTAGTGACCCAGAGGACTCCGGAGCGAATGCCTCAGCAAACCTACGCTGCATGGCCTCCCTGATCCTGCAAAGTCTGCGGAAGGATCCTCGTATTCTTCGGATCAAGGAGAGGGACCATTACTGGCTGGCCACTCTCCTTGATCCACGGTACAAGGGTAAGGTTGCGGACCTTATGTTACCGTCGCAGAGGGAGCAGAGGATGAGACAACTCCGGGAGGCCTTGCAGAAAGGTCTGTGCAACGCGTTCCCAGAGACTGGGAGGTTACAAACTCCTGGTCCTGGACAACGAGTTGCTGAGGCTTCGGCCAGTCAAAGAAGGAGCGGTGGGGAAGGTGGCCGTCTGACCGATGCATTCAGACAATTCTTTAGTCCGCAGCCCCAAAGTATGATCGGTTCCAGCAACCATCGCCAGCGTCTGATAAACATGGTGCAGGAATATCTAGGGGCAAGGTCAGACTTGGACACCTTCCCCACCGAAAATCCTCTGGCTTACTGGGTCTTGAGGATGGATCACTGGCCAGAGCTTGCACAGTATGCAATTGAGCTACTGGCCTGTCCTGCATCCAGCGTTCTTTCGGAACGCACATTCAGTGCTGCTGGAGGATTTGTCACGGATCACAGGGTGCGCCTGTCCACCGACTCGGTTGATCGACTGACTTTCATCAAGATGAACCAGTCTTGGATCACCACCAGCTACCACACACCTGATGCTGATATAACAGACTAATTGATTTTAACATGTCACATCCCTTCAAGACTGATGCTGATGCTGAGTGCCTGTGCTGTTATGTTGACTGGCTATCCTCCTCCTCCGAGTCCTCAATGATACGATTGATGATGATAGCTTGGAAGATCATTTTTGTTTATGGGTGCCGCCACCCTAAGGCCCAATTTTACAGTTTAATTACAGTTTTTTTAGCAATAATTTGCCATAGGGCTCATTGCTGTGCTCCAAGTACAGTATCTGTGATGGGTTGGAGTGTTGTGGCACCAGTGCCTAAGGCCCAATTTTTCAGCCCCTGTTTAACAGGGGCGTGTCATTACAATTTTTGAAGCAATACTTTGTAACAGGGCTCATTGCTGTGCTCCAAGTACAGTATCTGTGAGGGGTTGTAGTGTTGTGCCACCAGTGCCTAAGGCCCAATTTTTCAGCCCCTGTTCAACAGGGGCATGCAATTACAATTCTTGATCTAATAATTCACAGCAGGGCCCATTGCTGCACCCACCAAGAGTAACTCTGAGGGCTTACAGTGTTGTGGCAACGCCACCACCACCACCACCACGAAAGGCCCAATTTTTCAGCCCCTGTTCAAAAGGGGCATGCAATTACAATTCTTGATCTAATAATTCACAGCAGGGCCCATTCCTGCACCCACCAAGAGTAACTCTGAGGGCTTACAGTGTTGTGGCAACACCACCACCACCACCACCACCACGAAAGGCCCAATTTTTCAGCCCCTGTTCAACAGGGGCATGCAATTACAATTCTTGATCTAATAATTCACAGCAGGGCCCATTGCTGCACCCACCAAGAGTAACTCTGAGGGCTTACAGTGTTGTGGCAACACCACCACCACCACCACCACCACGAAAGGCCCAATTTTTCAGCCCCTGTTCAACAGGGGCATGCAATTACAATTCTTGATTTAATAATTCACAGCAGGGCCCATTCCTGCACCCACCAAGAGTAACTCTGAGGGCTTACAGTGTTGTGGCAACACCACCACCACCACCACCACCACCACGAAAGGCCCAATTTTTCAGCCCCTGTTCAACAGGGGCATGCAATTACAATTCTTGATCTAATAATTCACAGCAGGGCCCATTGCTGCACCCACCAAGAGTAACTGTCAGGGCTTACAGTGTTGTGGCACCAGCACCACCATCAAAGGCCCAATTTTTACTACCACTGTTCAACAATTATATGTAATTAAAATTCCTGATATAATAGTTGACAGCAGGGCGTTCCAGCACCAACCAAGAGTAACTGTGAGTGCTTACAGTGTTGTGCCAACACCAACAACTAAGGGGCCTATTTCTGCAGAGTATATACGGCAGGTCCCTACTTTCAAACATCCAACTTACAAACGACTCCTACTTGCAAACGCAAGAAGACAACAGGAAGTGAGAGGAAATCTACCCCTAGGAAGGAAAATTCTCTCCTGTAAGAATAAATATGGGAGAAAGGTGGCTCCTCTGTACTGATGCTTTATCAGCAATCCTTGTTTCAAGAAAAACACCACATTTCAAAAACAGTTGTCATTGGGACGGAAAGTGAGGTGAAATGTTCTGAACAGGGGCACAGACAGCAAAACAAATGTTACAGGGGTGATAACCCTTACCTATGTTTCCCAAAAAGTTTAAAAATAGATTTTTGGGCTGGAGCTACACTTCAACAATGTACCTGTTCCAAATTACAAACACATTCTACATAAGAACAAACCTACAGTCCCTGTCTTGTATGCACCGCCTGTATACAGCTGTTCAGAGTATATAGGGCCTTTTTTATTTTATGTGCGGGGTTCCCCTTAATATCCATACAAGACCCAAAGGGGCTGGTAATGGGCTGGGGTAGGGGGGGGGGGTCATGGGGTAGCTATGCCATTTTTCTTAAAGATTTTCATCCATATTACCGGGACCAGACATTACATTAAAGCCGCAAGCAGTTTTAAATGGCTTTTTTTTCCTTTAGAAATGTAATTTTGTGCAGGGACAGTTCTAAACACGGGAAACACGTGGCACTTCACAGGCATACTTTAGACACCCCCCAGGTACGATATTTAAAGGAATATTTGACTTTTTTTTTTTCACTTTATGCATCATTAAAATGACTGCTCCCGAAAAACGACCGTTTTTAAAACTTATTTTTGCATTGATACATGTCCCCTGGTGCAGAACCCGGGTTCCCAAACCCTTTTTAGGACAATAACATGCATAATAGTTGTTATAATTAGCACTTTAGAATTCGAACGTTCGCATCCATTGTATTTAATAGGGTTCTAATGTTCGTACGAACTTTCGGTCCGTTCGCGGGTTCTGGTGCGAACCGAACCCGGGGGTGTTCGGCTCATCACTAGTTACATAGTAAGTAAGGTTGAAAAAAAGACACAAGTCCATCAAGTCCAACCTATGTGTCTTCTCTTCTTTCTTTTTTTTTCTCTTTTACTACTTTTCTTTTCTTTTTTTTTTGCTTCATATTCTTTTCCTTTTCTCTTTTCTTTTTTTTTTCTCTTTTATTACTCTTCCTTTCTTTTTTCTTTGCTTCTTTTTCTTTTACTTTTCTTTATTCTTTTACTACTCTATTATTTTCTTTTCTTTTGCTTTTTCTTTTTTGTTTCTGTTTCTTTTTTCTTTTCCTTCTCTTCTTTTTTTTTCTCTCTTTTACTACTCTTCTTTTCTTTTTTCTTTGCTGCTTTGCTTCTTTTTCTTTTCATTTTCTTTTTTTCTCTTTTATTACTCTTCCTTTCTTTTTTCTTTGCTTCTTTTTCTTTTACTTTTCTTTATTCTTTTACTACTCTATTATTTTCTTTTCTTTTTGCTTTTTTTTCTGTTTCTTTTTTCTTTTCCTTCTCTTCTTTTTTTTCTCTCTTTTACTACTCTTCTTTTCTTTTTTCTTTGCTTCTTTTTCTTTTTCTTTCAACCTCACCTACATAGTAGGTGAGGTTGAAAAAAGACACAAGTCCATCAAGTCCAACCTATGTGTCTTCTCTTCTTTTTTTTTTTCTCTTTTACTACTTTTCTTTTCTTTGCTTATTATTCTTTTCCTTTTCTCTTTTCTTTTTTTTTTTTTTCTCTTTTATTACTCTTCCTTTCTTTTTTCTTTGCCTTTTTCTTTTACTTTTCTTTATTCTTTTACTACTCTATTTTATTTTATTTTGCCTTTTTATTTTCTTTTTCTCTTTTTTTCTGTTTCTTTTTTCTTTTCCTTCTCTTCTTTTTTTTTCTCTTTTACTACTCTACTCTTCTTTTCTTTTTTCTTTGCTTCTTTTTCTTTTTTCTTTTCCTACTTACATAGTTACATAGTAGGTGAGGTTGAAAAAAGACCATCAAGTCCAACCTATGTGTCTTCTCTTCTTTCTTTTTTTCTCTTTTACTACTTTTCTTTTCTTTTTTCTTTGCTTCTTTTTCTTTTCCTTTTCTCTTTTCTTTTTTTTTCTCTTTTATTACTCTTCCTTTCTTTTTTGTTTGCTTTTTTCTTTTACTTTTCTTTATTCTTTTACTACTCTATTATTTTCTTTTCTTTTCATTTTTAATTTCTTTTTCTCTTTTTTTCTGTTTCTTTTTTCTTTTCCTTCTCTTCTTTTTTTTTCTTCTCTTTTACTACTCTTCTTTTCTTTTTTCTTTGCTTCTTTTTCTTTTCCTACTTACATAGTAAGTGAGGTTGAAAAAAGACACAAGTCCCTCAAGTCCAACCTATGTGTCTTCTCTTCTTTTTTTTTTTCTCTTTTACTACTTTTCTTTTCCTTTTTCGTTGCTTCTTTGCTTCTTTTTCTTTTCCTTTTCTCTTTTCTTTTTTTTTTTCTTTTATTACTCTTCTTTTCGTTTTTTCTTAGCTTAATTTCCTTTTCTTTTATTACTCTTCCTTTCTTTTATCTTTGCTTCTTTTTCTTTTCTCTTTTCTTTTTCTTTTTTCTTTTATTACTCTTCTTTTCTTTTTTCTTTGTTTTTTTTTTCCTTTTCCTTTTCTTTTTTTTTCTTTTAATACTCTTCTTTTCTTTTTTCTTTGCTTCTTTTTCTTTTCCTTTTCTCTTTTCTTTTTTTTTCCTCTTTTATTACTCTTCCTTTCTTTTTTCTTTGCTTCTTTTTCTTTTACTTTTCTTTTTCCTTATCTCTTTTTTTTTTTTTTCTCCAGACGCCAAAGCTGTGACAATGCCATTTTTCTTTAATAGCTGAACAAACTGTCTATTACTGAGTTACAGCCAAAATCAAAGTCCATTTTTTCAGAGCGGCAATGAGGTTTGATATGAAGCAATCAGAGAAGCACATTAAGAAATTCAATATTTTTAATGGAAAAAAAAAGTTTAATGGTCACCACGCCACCGAGCGCTCTGGCTCTGAGCTCAGATTTAGGGCTTGTTCACACTTGTGGCACCCCCTTGCCGCCCTCTGAGAAGCAATCTGTAGTGGATCACTTTTCAGAGGGAGGTTGACAGGCGACTGGGTGGGAGGGGGGGGATATGTCATCTCCTCACCACCTGTTTTTACCCTGAAATGCCTTCTCTGCATTGCCCATGGTTGCAAGGCAGTTGCAGTGTGGGTCATACGTTTGAAAGAAGGGACATCTACACTAGGGTGACCACATTTCCAAACTACCATTCAGGGACACCCCCCCTTCCCAAAAATCAGCTTGTGCTGTAACGAATCACAGCACAGTGATTGGACACAAGAGACGGGATTTATGATTTCTCCAATCACAAGCAGGGGGCGGGGATTGTGCTCCTCCAGGCATTCCCGGCCAGGACAAGTACTGTCAGTGAGTAAAGCGGTGATGTGGTGGCTTTTTTTGGGGGCAGTAGATTGGCCCGGGGGGTGGTGGCTGTGTCAGTTTCATTCCGGGACACTGTATTGTCCTGGAATGAATGTGCCCGGGACAGATCTGCAAAATGCGGGACTGTCCCGGGCAATCCGGGACATGTGGTCACCCTAATCTACACTGATTATCAGGGCACTGATGATCATCAGTGTTATGATTATCAGTGCTGCCCATCATTGTTGCCAATCAGTGATGCCAACTAGTGCCTATCAGTGCCTCCTCATTAATGCCCCCTATCAATGCCCATCAGTGTTGCCTATCAGTGCCACCTATCAATGCAGCCTATCAGAGCCCTTCAGTGCTGTCTATTAGTTTCCATCAGTGCCACCTATCAGTACCTATCAGTGATACCTTTCAGCACTCATCAGTGCCGCATATCAGTTTGGCCTCATCAGTGCCTCCTCATCAGTGCTGCCAATCAGTGCTACCAATTATTGTCCATCAGTGCCACCAATCAGTGCCGCCTATCAGTGCCCATCATTTACCATCAGTGCTGCCAATCATTGCCCATCAGTGCCGGCTATTAGGTCAGCCTATCAGTGCTGCCTATTAGTGCCCATCAGTGCTTCCTATCATTTCAGCCTCATCAGTGCCACTTCATCAGTGCCCATCAGTGCAGCCTATTAGTGCAGCCTATCAGTGCCCTCTTCAGTGCTGCCTATTAGTGCCGTTAGTGCTTCCTATCAGTTCAGCCCCATCAGTGCCCACCAGTGCCACTTCATCAGTGCTGCCTATCAGTGCTGTCAATGAGTGCCCATCAGTGCGGTCTATCAGCACCCTTCAGTGCCGTATATCAGTTCTGTCTCATCCGTGCCCATCAGTGCATCCATTCAGTGCCCGAAATTACAATAATTACTTAAAATATACTGTATATATTGAAAACACAACAAATCTTCACCCCCCATGGCGTGATGCCGGCGATGCTATTGGGTCATATAGAAGAGCGGGACGTCAGTGAACTTTCATTGCAGCGGGCTGATGGAATAACTCCAGAATCGGGAGATGGGAGACGGAGGGGGGATCAGAACAAAAAGAACAACATTGACTTTATTGAAGGTAGCTGCTATACTAATAGAACAAAGTCTAATTACAGGCTGGCAATCATTTTTATTCAGTTGCTTGTCTGTCATACCCGGGAGCTCGGTGCCCATGAATCCATGTCAGAGCTGTAACTCAAACTGACACCCAGCGAGCGACACGCTGCACAGACAATCGCACACACATACGCAAAAATCATCTATTTAACGCCTTCATTGCCACTTCACTTAAAGCCCAGGTGAAATTTCCTTTAAATCGGCTAAATGAATCCCAGGAACATTAATGCCTCGTACACACGACCGGTTTTCCCGGCAGGAAAAAAAAAAAACGACGCCTTTCCCAACGGGATTCCTCTCAAGCCCGCCTTGCATACACACGGTCACACAAAAGACCGCTGAACTTTTGTCTGCCAAGAACGCGGTGACATCAAAGACGACGACGAGCCGACAAAATGACGTTCTATGCTTCCGCGCCTGCGTCCAATTGTTCACGAGCGTGCGCGTTTTTTTTTTCCCCTCGGAAAAGCATACACACCAGCGGGTTTTTTTTTCGCGACGGGAAAAAGACCGCCGGGAATCATGACGGGTGTAAAAAAGAGAGCTGGTTCTAATTTTTTTTGCGGGCAGTTTTCTCGTCGGGAAAACTGCCATGGAGCGCACACACGGCCGGTTTTCCCGACAAAAAGCAAACATGGCAGTTTTCCCGTCGGGGAAACCCGGTCGTGTGGACGAGGCATGAGGTTTCGCTCACACTTGTGCGATTTGTCATGCGACTTTGGACATCAAAGTGGCATGACAAACGGCACCCCAGTCTTTTCAATGGCACCCCTTCATAGTAAAGTCTAAAGTCGCAGCGACTTTAAATGAGGCGCCTGCACTACTCCAATGCGACTTTTTGATCCATAGAATGTAGAGTCGCACCAAAAGTCGCACCAAAAGTCGCATCAAAGTCACGCTCCAAAGTTGCCAATGTATTTCTTCAAAAAACTCCATCTCACTGAAATCCCCCAATTCTCACACAAATTTTACCAAATTTGAAGGTTCCCAACTTAGACCCCTCTCACACTGGAGGCGTTTTGCAGGCGCTATAGCGTTAAAAATAGCGCCTGCGAACCGCTCTAAAACAGCTGCTCCATTCACTCCAGTGTGAAAGTCTGAGGGCTTTCACACTGGAGCGGTGCGCTGGCAGGGCGTCAGAAAAAGTCCTGCCAGCAGCTTCTTTGGAGCGGTGAACTCACTTCTCCTAATGCCCTCCTGCCCATTGAAATCGATGGGCAGCGCCGCTGTACCGCCGGAAAAATGCCACTGTAGCGGCGCTTTGCGAGTGGTTATAACCCTTTTCGGATGCTAGCGGGGGTTAAAAGCACTCCGCTAGCGGCCAAAAAGCGCCGCAAATCCGACGGTAAAGTGCCGCTAAAATGGCGGTATAGTGTAAAAGGGCTCTTAACTTATCCCTACCGGCTATATGTGAGCTGTCATACACAGAATAATACACAGGGGAACTTCTGAACTGATAACTGATTTCCAGTATGTTTTTCTAAATGGCAGCAGGGGCGGATTGGGCTGGGGGCAACTGCCCCCTCGGCTACTCTGATACCCCATAAAAAAAAGGCTGTACCGCTTTCACCACAGACATGGCTAAATGCAAACAAACCTCATACCGGGTGCGGGAGGAGGACGAGGACAGAGCATCGGCCATCCTCCCCCAGTATAGATGGTGTATGCCGTGTCCGAGCAAAGGCTGGCTCTGTGCCCTACCAGAGACTCTCCTCCACCAGCCAGCCCTGACCGTGCCCCCCCCGGCTCCCCCCCTCCCCTACTGGCCAGTTCGGGAACCCAAACCCACCCAGTGAGCGGAGAGTACCTTCAGCCTGGGATGGGGGTTGGGAGGAGGCAGGGAAGAGGGAGAGCGGGAGCCAAGTCGCTGGGGGCCAAGTCGCTGGGCGCCAAGTCACTGCACCATGGGCCTCTGGGGTTGTTCTTGCACCTGGGCCAAAAGTTGCCAGTCAGCCCCTGACTGGCAGCGATGGAAATCCCCCATGGATCCCCTATGAGATATAAGAAACCCCCTTACAACATTGGCCCAAAACTCAAAATACCAGTTTTGGCTTTTCCTGACCCTTCAACACGACCCGGTACTTCTCCCAGTAAGCGCCGAATCCCGTCTCCTTTTTTTTTTTTTTTGCCGGGAACAGAATATCACTACCTTGACTTGAACGGCAAATGACTATTTCTCTATTTGTTAAATTTATTTCCCGTTTTATAGTCGGGCGGCTATAAAGCTCTAATTTGCAATGCGAGTTGTTATGGGATCTTGTTCACATTCCGCGTCCGCGGGAGAATAAAATTATTGTACAATTAATTTTGCAGAGAGCAAATGTTTGGTTCGTGTTCCTAAATTTTTTGAAGAGCGGCATCACAATTTCAGTTGATGTTCCCGACTCGTTCAAGGTTATCTCTTTTCAGTCACTCCATAAAGGGCATTATTAGGTTTTATTCACTGTATTCCTCAGTCATTCAATGCTAGGAACTCACTATTTTTTTTTTTTTTTTTTATGACTTAGATTAAATCGCTGATGTTGTACAGGAACTTTGATAATAATAGCACTAAAAAAAAAAAAAAAATTAAAAGAGGGAAACAAGGATAGAAAAAATACTTAAAGTGAAACTGCACTCCATTTTTAATTTAAAAAAAATGTTCTGAAATTATTGAAAATGAAATGTTTAAACTCGCTATTTTTTATGACTTCGATTAAATTGCTAATGTTGTACAGGAACTTTGGAAATAATACAACTAAATAGAATAAATAATAATAGAACTAAAAAATTGAATAAAAATAAGAGAAAAAAGAAAAGAAAAAACAGAAAGTAAATATATATATATATATGTATATATATTTTTACCAAGACATGTAGCGAATACACTTTGGCCTAAAATTATGAAGAAATTCGATTTTTTTACATTTTTTATTGGATATGTTTTATAACAGAAAGCAAAAAATATTGTTTTTTTTTTTTTTACCAAAGATATGTAGCAAAATACACTTTGGCCTAACATAAAGAAATTCGATTTTTTACATTTTTTTTACTGGATATGTTTTATAACAGAAAGTAAAAAATATTGTTTTTTTTTTGTTTTGTTTTTTTACCAAAGACACGTAGCGAATACATTTTGGCCTAAAATTATGAAGAAATTCGATTTTTAATTAGTTTTTATTGAATATGTTTTATAACAGAAAGGAAATATATATATATTTTTTTTTTACCAAAGATATGTAGCAGAATACACTTTGGCCTAACATGAAGAAATTAGATTTTTTTTAAAATGTTTATTGGATATGTTTTATAACAGAAAGTAAAAAATATTCTTTTTATTGACTATCACAGTCATACTATAATTTGCAGATCGGCACCATTACTAGTATAAATAAAATAATAAAAAAATTCCAGTATATATACGATGGTTTGTAGACGCTATAACTTTCACACAAACCAATTAATATAAACTTTTTGGTATTTTTTTTTCTACCAAAGATATGTAGCACTTTGGCCTAAAATGATGAAGAAATTAGATTTCTTAAATTTCTTACTGGATATTTTTTATAACAGAAAATTTATAACAGAAAATAAAAAATGTTTTTTTTTGTTTGTTTGTTTTTTTTTTTTTTTTTTACCAAAGACATGTAGCAGAATAGATTTTGACCTAAAATTCTAAAGACATTTGCTTTTAAAAAAAAAAAATTATTTGGGGATTTTTTTATAACAGAAGGCAAAAACTATTGTTTTTTTTTTTGTTTTTCTTTTAACCAAAGACATGTAGTGAATACATGTTGGCCTAAAATTATGAAGAAATTCGATTAGTTTTTTTTTGTTTGATATGTTTTAAAATAGAAAGTAAAAAACATTGGGGAGGTTTTTTAAAATGTATGCTCTTTTTTTCATTTATAACCAGCGGCGGCTGGTGCTTGAGGATTTTGGGGGAGCTTGTGGGCGGGTCCCTCTAGGTCCGCACTCACCCTACGGTCCAGCGGTCACGGCTCCCCAATGTTGACCCCCGTCTTCTTTACGGGTTCTGGGTCTTTGGCCTCCTGTCCTGATTGGCCGGGAAGCTGGAAGCTCGATGCCGATTCGCTGGTCATCTCAGGGTGGGAGGGTTTCAGGGCGCTGTGCTCTTCGCCCTGAGGACAACATGAAACTAGCCAATTGGGGCCTCGGGCTGTGGTCATGTGGTTCTGAGGGGGTGATGGCCCTGGTAGAGACCTGTTTGTCTGGCGCCCCTGCACAGTGCACAGCCACACAGATGGTTTGGTCTGAGGGGGAGGGACAAGCCCTTCGCCCCTTGTGGACCGACCACCAGTGTTTACAGCGCAAAAAAAAAAAATGATGATAAAATACCACCAAAAGAAATCTCTCTTTGTGTGAAAAAAAAAAAATATTATATAAATTTAATTTGGGTACAGCGTCGCATGACCACGCAACTATCAGTTAACCACTTCAGATGGCATTTGATCACCTCCTGCGGTTTTTATTTTTTGCGCTGTAAACAAAAAAAGAGCGTCAATTTTGAAGAAAACACAATCTTTTTTACTTTTTTCTATAATAAATATAACAATTTTTTTTTTAAAAAACTATTTTTTTTCTCAGTTTAGGCCGATACGTATTCTTCTACATATTTCTGGTAAAAAAAAATCGCAATAAGCGTTTATTGATTGGTTTGCGCAAAAGTTATAGCGTTTACAAAATAGGGGGACGTTTTAAGGCATTTTTTTTTACTAGTAATGGCGGCGATCTGCGATTTTTGTCAGGACTGCGATATTGCGGCGGACACATCGGACACTTTTGACACATTTTTGGGACCATTGTCATTTATACAGCGAACTGTGCTATAAAAATGCACTGATTACAGTATAAATATGGCTGGCAGGGAAGGGGTTAACACTAGGGGGCGATCAAGGGGTTAAATGTGTTTCCTAGGGAGTGATTCTTACTGTGGGGGGAGGGGACTGACTGGGGGAGGTGACCGATGGTTGTCCCTATGTACAAGGGACACAGCATCGGTCTCCTCTCTCCCTGACAGGATGTGGATCTCTGTGTTTACACACAGAGATCCATGTCCCTGGCTCTGTGACTGCTGATCGCGGGTACCTGGCGGACATCGCGGCCGCCAGGCACGCGCATCGGCACCCACGTGACACGTAGGGTGCCCACGTGTCCCGGATTGCCCGGGACTGTCCCGCAATTGACATGTCTATCCTGGGTCCCGGGCACCTTCATTCCGGGACAATACAATGTCCTGGAATGAAATAGAGGACACAGTCACTCCCTACTAACTAATAACTACATTTCCAGAACTGGTTGCTGGGGTCAGCGCTGCCCGGCGTCTTGCAACCAGTGACAATTTACTCTCAGACAGTGAGACCGGGAGCGAGGCCTGCGCCTAGTGCAGCACTGCTGTCCCCACCCACCTCGGCACCTCCTCCTTCTCCGGCACCCAGCGGCAAGCAGCAGGGACTGGTGTGATCTTCACTCTCCAGATAGCAACGCCACTCCTTTCCTTCTACGCATGTGGCTCATGCAGAGGGAGTGACAGCGGCACTGCATCTGGTGGCAAGCGGCACTGCATCTGGTGGCAGGCTATGGGTGGCAAGCGGCACTGCATCTGGTGGCAGGCTATGGGTGGCAAGCGGCACTGTATCTGGTGGCAGGCTATGGGTGGCAAGCGGCCCTGTATCTGGTGGCAGGCTATGGGTGGCAAGCGGCACTGCATCTGGTGGCAGGCTATGAGTTGCAAGCGGCACTGCATCTGGTGGCAGGCTATGAGTGGCAAGCGGCACTGCATCTGGTGGCAGGCTATGGGTGGCAAGCGGCACTGCATCTGGTGGCAGGCTATGGGTGGCAAGCGGCACTGTATCTGGTGGCAGGCTATGGGTGGCAAGCGGCACTGTATCTGGTGGCAGGCTATGGGTGGCAAGCGGCACTGCATCTGGTGGCAGGCTATGGGTGGCAAGCGGCACTGCATCTGGTGGCAGGCTATGGGTGGCAAGCGGCACTGCATCTGGTGGCAGGCTATGAGTGGCAAGCGGCACTGCATCTGGTGGCAGGCTATGAGTGGCAAGCGGCACTGTATCTGGTGGCAGGCTATGGGTGGCAAGCGGCACTGCATCTGGTGGCAGGCTATGGGTGGCAAGCGGCACTGCATCTGGTGGCAGGCTATGGGTGGCAAGTGGCACATTCACCCAACAAATAACTTGCCGCCAAATTCCCCATCAACCCCGAGACTACATTTCCCCCCAACCCCCCCCCGTCATCTTTTTTGGGGGAGGTGAGAGAGGGGGTGTGTCCCTGAATGGCAGTTTGGAAATGTGGGTCACCCTAGTGACATGGCGGGCACAGCTTTTCCCCGATGCGCGCCCGCGGCGGTGCGCAAGGAGGAAGTAAACAGGAGGACGCCCTGCCGGCAATTGAGCGCTGCGCTGTAGGCGTTTTTTGTCTTTAGCGCGGGCGCGAAGAGGTTAAAAAAAAAACCTCTTGGCATCATACAAATTATTCCAGCGATGGTTCAGGATGCGCATGCGCTGCTACACTTGGAGGTGAAGCTTTAAGAAGATTTGGATGTTTTTTGAAGATGAAATATTTTTGATAATTCTTCATCTAACGCAGAGATCGGGGGAGGTGTGCGCAGAGATCATTCAGCTCACGTTACCTTGGAGTCAAGGACGGCGGCGATCCTCTGCGATGGCGTTCGGGCGCCTGCCGCCTTTTCTAACAATTTGTTAAAATTCCACAGAAAGCGGCGCTGGCGGCGAGTGTAATGAAGGAGGCTTCGGGGGAAGTGCAGCAAATTAATAAATCGCCGGGTTATCCTTCTACAGCGTCCAGAAAATTGACATGAACTGCGTCTGAGACACAATGCCCCTGAAGAGCGACGCACCAACCGGCTTTATTTATAGGCAAGTACAGTAAATTGCTGGCCCATTGTAGGCAGAGGCGTTTCCTCAGGTACGTCATAGATGATGGGATGTTACAGGAGATTAAAAACAACTGACTTACTGGCAGGATCACCAGGTGAAAGTAAAGGAAGCTAAAAAAAAAAGGAAAACTAATGCAACCACCATATATAGGAATTGGTAAGCTGCGTGTTTGTTTTTGGGTTCATTTATCACTTTAACCCCTTCAATACCGGGCACTTTCACCCCCTTCCTGCCCAGGACAATTCTCAGCTTTCAGCGCTCTCACACTTTGAATGACGATTGCGCGGTCATGTGACACGGCACACATGTGACATTTTTATTTTTTTCACACACATAGAGCTTCATTTTGGTGATATTTTATTACCCCCGGGCTTTATTTTTTGCTAAACAAACAAAAAAAAAATCAATTAAAAAAACTAAAATATTTCTTAGTTCATGTTATAAAATTTTGCAAGCAGGTAATTTTTTCCTTTCATTGATGGGAACTGAGAGGCGGCACTGATTGGCATCTCTGATGGACACTGATTGGCATCTCTGATGGGCACTGGGAGGTAGCACTGATGGGCACTGATTGGCATCTCTGATGGGCACTCAGAGGCAGAACTGATGGGCACTGATTGGCATCTCTGATGGGCACTGAGAGGTAGCACTGATGGGCACTGATTGGCATCTTTGATAGGAACTGAGAGGCAGCACTGATGGGCACTGATTGGCATCTCTGATGGGCACTGATTGGCATCTCTGGGCACTGAAAGGCAGCACTGATTGGCATCTCTGATGGTAACTGAGAGGCAGAACTGATGGGCACTGATTGGCATCTCTGATGGGCACTCCGAGGCAGAACTGATGGGCACTGATTGGCATCTCTGATGGGAACTGAGAGGCAGAACTTATGGTCACTGATTGGCATCTCTGATGGGCACTGAGAGGTAGCATGATGGGCACTGATTGGCATCTCTGATGGGCACTAAGAGGTAGCACTGATGGGCACTGATTGGTATCTCTGATGGGAACTGAGAGGCAGCACTGATGGGCACTGATTGGCATCTCTGATGGGCACTGAGAGGCAGCACTGATTGGCATCTCTGATGGGCACTGAGAGGCAGAACTGATGGGCACTGATTGGCATCTCTGATGGGCACTGTTGTGGCTGCACTGATAATCAGTGTAGATGTGCCCTTCCACAATAGCCGGTCACCGGGGAAAGGAATGCCGATAACCAGCAAGTGTGTTTACATCGTGATCAGCTGTGATTGGACACAACTGATCATGTGATTGGCTCTTTACTCCAATCTGTGTTCAGCTCTGTCTGAAAGACACGACCATCACAGAGCGCAATGTGTTTGCGTGACGCAGCAGGTGTGCAGGGGGCGTGGTCCTGGGAGGACGTCCTATGACTACCCTCCCAGAACTGGATGACCGCCTTGCATTTGGCTACAGTGCGGTCAGCGAGTGGTTAATCATCAGGACATTGCACTTTGTCCGATTCCTACAATCAGTAATAAGATTAATTAGTCCATCTTCACCGCAGGGTGACGGTTCAGAGATTTCTCAGAAGATATCCCCACACCCGTGTCCGACGTTCTACCTTCTATGATTAACACAGAACATCCACTCAGACACCCAACTGTCCCTGATTTGGAGCAATGTCCCTCTGTCCCTCTGTCCTCTGTCCCTCTGTCCCTCTGTCCCTTTGTCCCTCTGTCACTCTGTCCCCTGTCCCTCTGTCCTCTGTCCCCTGTCCCACTGTCCCTCTGTCCCTTTGTCCCTCTGTCCCTCTGTCCCCTGTCCCTCTGTCCCACTGTCCCTCTGTCCACTGTCCATCTGTCCCCTTTGTCCCTCTGTCCCCTTTGTCCCTCTGTCCCTTTGTCCCCTCTGTCCCTTTGTCCCTTTGTCCCTCTGTCCCTTTGTCCCTCTGTCCCTTTGTCCCTCTGTCCCTTTGTCCCTCTATCCTCTGTACCCTCTGACCCACTGTCCCTCTGTCCTCTGTCCCTCTGTCCTCTATCCTCTGTCCCTCTGTCCCTTTGTTCCTCTGTCCCTCTGTCCTCTGTCCCTCTGCCCCTCCGTCTCTCTGTCCCCTGTCCCTCTGTCCCACTGTCCCTTTGTCCCTCTGTCCCTTTGTCCCTCTGTCCATCTGTCCCACTGTCCCTTTGTCCCTCTGTCCCTTTGTCCCTCTGTCCCCTTTGTCCCTCTGTCCCTTTGTCCCCTTTGTCCCTCTGTCCCATTTGTCCCTCTGTCCCCTTTGTCCCTCTGTCCCTTTGTCCCTCTATCCCTCTGTCCCCTTTGTCCCTCTGTCCCTTTTTCCCTCTGTCCCTTTGTCCCTCTGTCCTCTGTACCCTCTGACTCACTGTCCCTCTGTCCTCTGTCCCTCTGTCCCTTTGTTCCTCTGTCCCTCTGTCCTCTGTCCTTCTGTCCCTCTGTCCCTTTGTCCCTCTGTCCCTCTGTCTCTCTGTCCTCTGTCCCTCTGTCCCTCTGTCCCTTTGTCCCTCTGTCCCTTTGTTCCTCTGTCCCTCTGTCCTCTGTCCTTCTGTCCCTTTGTCCCTTTGTCCCTCTGTCCCTTTGTTCCTCTGTCCCTCTGTCCCCTGTCCCTTTGTCCCTCTGTCCCTTTGTTCCTCTGTCCCTCTGTCTCTCTATCCTCTGTCCCTCTGTCCCCTGTCCTTCTGTCCCTTTGTCCTTCTGTCCCTTTGTTCCTCTGTCCCTTTGTCCCTCTGTCCCTCTGTCTCTCTGTCCTCTGTCCCTCTGTCCTTCTGTCCCTCTGTCCCTTTGTCCCTCTGTCTCTCTGTCCTCTGTCCCTCTGTCCTCTGTCCCTTTGTCCCTCTGTCCCTTTGTTCCTCTGTCCCTCTGTCCTTCTGTCCTCCTCATTTGTCCCTCATGTTGGTCTGATCTATAAAGTTGTATATAAAATGCACTTTTTATCTTTCAAATATATTTCCCGGTGCCAAACCTTTCATCTGATTTATAAATTGCTGCATTATATATAAAGGAAGAGTTGTGATAATATAAAGCACTTAACAGTGCCCATCAGTACTGCTAATCAGTGCCCATCACTGCCTCATTATCAGTGCCACCTATCAGGGCTGCCTATCAGTACCCATCAGTGCCACCTATCAGTGCCCTTTGGTGCCACCTATCAGTTCCACCTATCAGTGCCACCTATCAGTGCCCATCAGTTACACCTATCAGTGCCCACCAGTGCCATCTAACAGTGCCCATCAGTATTGTTAATCAGTCCCCACCAGTGCCACCTATCAGTGCCCATAACTGCCTCATCATCAGTGCCACCTATCAGTGGCCTTCAGTGCCACCTACTATGAGTGCCTATCAGTTCCACCTATCAGTGCCTCCTGATCAGTACCCACCAGTGCCGCTTCAGCAGTGCCACCTATTAGTGTCCATCAGTGTGGCCTTATCAGCGCACATCAGTGAAGAAGAAACATTACATGTTTTCAAAATTTTAAAACAAAATATTATTATTTTTTTCCAAATTTTTGGGCTTTTTTCGGGTGATTAAATGCCGCCAAAATCAATCTCTGTTTGTGTGAAGGAAAAAATAATAATTTGGGGTTCAGTGTCACATGACCGCGTAATTCTCATTCATAGTGTGACAGCGCTGAAAGCTGAAAATTGGCCTGGGCAGGAGGGGGGTAAAAGTGCCCAGTAAGCAAATGGTTATGGACTACTTTGCTTTTTATTCTATGATAAGGTGAACTAAGAATGATATTTCTGCGATATATTGTGACGTATCAGGAATGTATCCTCCATATTGTGACATTTATACTTTGCAGGAATATTTTCTATGATCCCAAAACAACCAGCTGAAGGAAACAATCACATCATCATTTTCAGAATTTACAAATGAATAAAGCAAAATGCATTCAGAAAGGTCCTGAAAATCTAAAACACCTGAATTATAAAAATATATTCCTTGGTCTTCAACTGCCAGCAACATGTAATGTGTTAGATGTACTAAGTATGGATATGAAGCGCAAGTATAACGATGTCCACTAGAGGGAGCCGCCTTCTCTGTAATTCTCTCTAAGTCCAGACTGCTCCTGATTTGGTAGTTTAATCACAATCTATATTTTCACTAATAAATTATCTACAGAAGAAAATGCAGAGAGGGGGGGATGGGGGGTCACTCAGAATCCATTACTAGTGATAGTAGTGATTAGGGATGAGCTTCGTGTTCGAGTCGAACATACGTTCGACTCGAACATTGGCTGTTCGATCGTTCGACGAAGATCGAACGATTTGGGCCGTTCGCGCCAAATTCGAGTGACGCGAACGGCCCACAATGCACTACGCCATCGCAGTGTCATCCAGGCGCTGTGATTGGCCAAGCATGCACTGTGACCCCGCATGCTTGGCCAATCACAGCGCCGGCAGCGAGGAGAGCAATGATTGGCCACAGGCAGGATGCCTGTGGCCAATTATTGCTGAGGGTGTTTAGTACACGCCCCACACTATAAAAGGCCGCCAGCACGGCGGCCTAGTGTAGTGTGTTCCGGAGCAGGGATAGAGTAGCATAGGCAGGGACAGTGACTGTTATTTCTTTCTTGCTTAACCTGGATTCCTTTAGTTTAGGGAAAGAGAAGGATAGGTAGGGAGAGTGTCAGTGTGTTTTGTGCTTCTGCTATAGTGTGCTTAAAAAAAAACATTTATTCTAGGGACAGAAAACTCTAGGTAGGGACAGTGTCAGTTTCTTTCACTCTGCAAGTCCTTGTTTCCAGGGACCTGTAAGGACAGTGAGTGAATTGTCCTTTTGCTATATTGTGATTAAAAAAAACATTTATTCTAGGGACAGAAAACTCTAGGTAGGGACAGTGTCAGTTTCTTTCACTCTGCAAGTCCTTGTTTCCAGGGACCTGGAAGGACAGTGAGTGAATTGTCCTTTTGCTATATTGTGATTAAAAAAAACATTTATTCTAGGGACAGAAAACTCTAGGTAGGGACAGTGTCAGTTTCTTTCACTCTGCAAGTCCTTGTTTCCAGGGACCTGGAAGGACAGTGAGTGAATTGTCCTTTTGCTATATTGTGATTAAAAAAAACATTTATTCTAGGGACAGAAAACTCTAGGTAGGGACAGTGTCAGTTTCTTTCACTCTGCAAGTCCTTGTTTCCAGGGACCTGGAAGGACAGTGAGTGAATTGTCCTTTTGCTATATTGTGATTAAAAAAAACATTTTTTTCTAGGGACAGAAAACTGTAGGTAGGGAGAGTATTTTTTTTCTTTCACTCTGCAAGTCCTTGTTTCCAGGGACCTGTAAGGACAGTGAGTTAATTGTCCTTGTGCTATATTGTGCTGAAAAAAACATTTATTCCAGGGACAGAAAACTCTAGGTAGGGACAGTGTCAGTTTCTTTCACTCTGCAAGTCCTTGTTTCCAGGGACCTGGAAGGACAGTGAGTGAATTGTCCTTTTGCTATATTGTGATTAAAAAAAACATTTTTTTCTAGGGACAGAAAACTGTAGGTAGGGAGAGTGTTTTTTTTCTTTCACTCTGCAAGTCCTTGTTTCCAGGGACCTGTAAGGACAGTGAGTTAATTTTCCTTGTGCTATATTGTGATTAAAAAAAACATTTATTCTAGGGACAGAAAACTCTAGGTAGGGACAGTGTCAGTTTCTTTCACTCTGCAAGTCCTTGTTTCCAGGGACCTGGAAGGACAGTGAGTGAATTGTCCTTTTGCTATATTGTGATTAAAAAAAACATTTTTTTCTAGGGACAGAAAACTGTAGGTAGGGAGAGTATTTTTTTTCTTTCACTCTGCAAGTCCTTGTTTCCAGGGACCTGTAAGGACAGTGAGTTAATTGTCCTTGTGCTATATTGTGCTGAAAAAAACATTTATTCCAGGGACAGAAAACTCTAGGTAGGGACAGTGTCAGTTTCTTTCACTCTGCAAGTCCTTGTTTCCAGGGACCTGGAAGGACAGTGAGTGAATTGTCCTTTTGCTATATTGTGATTAAAAAAAACATTTTTTTCTAGGGACAGAAAACTGTAGGTAGGGAGAGTATTTTTTTTCTTTCACTCTGCAAGTCCTTGTTTCCAGGGACCTGTAAGGACAGTGAGTTAATTTTCCTTGTGCTATATTGTGATTAAAAAAAACATTTATTCTAGGGACAGAAAACTCTAGGTAGGGACAGTGTCAGTTTCTTTCACTCTGCAAGTCCTTGTTTCCAGGGACCTGGAAGGACAGTGAGTGAATTGTCCTTTTGCTATATTGTGATTAAAAAAAACATTTTTTTCTAGGGACAGAAAACTGTAGGTAGGGAGAGTATTTTTTTTCTTTCACTCTGCAAGTCCTTGTTTCCAGGGACCTGTAAGGACAGTGAGTTAATTGTCCTTGTGCTATATTGTGCTGAAAAAAACATTTATTCCAGGGACAGAAAACTCTAGGTAGGGACAGTGTCAGTTTCTTTCACTCTGCAAGTCCTTGTTTCCAGGGACCTGGAAGGACAGTGAGTGAATTGTCCTTTTGCTATATTGTGATAAAAAAAAACATTTTTTTCTAGGGACAGAAAACTGTAGGTAGGGAGAGTGTTTTTTTTCTTTCACTCTGCAAGTCCTTGTTTCCAGGGACCTGTAAGGACAGTGAGTTAATTTTCCTTGTGCTATATTGTGATTAAAAAAAACATTTATTCTAGGGACAGAAAACTCTAGGTAGGGACAGTGTCAGTTTCTTTCACTCTGCAAGTCCTTGTTTCCAGGGACCTGGAAGGACAGTGAGTGAATTGTCCTTTTGCTATATTGTGATTAAAAAAAACATTTTTTTCTAGGGACAGAAAACTGTAGGTAGGGAGAGTGTTTTTTTTCTTTCACTCTGCAAGTCCTTGTTTCCAGGGACCTGTAAGGACAGTGAGTTAATTTTCCTTGTGCTATATTGTGATTAAAAAAAACATTTATTCTAGGGACAGAAAACTCTAGGTAGGGACAGTGTCAGTTTCTTTCACTCTGCAAGTCCTTGTTTCCAGGGACCTGGAAGGACAGTGAGTGAATTGTCCTTTTGCTATATTGTGATTAAAAAAAACATTTATTCTAGGGACAGAAAACTCTAGGTAGGGACAGTGTCAGTTTCTTTCACTCTGCAAGTCCTTGTTTCCAGGGACCTGGAAGGACAGTGAGTGAATTGTCCTTTTGCTATATTGTGATTAAAAAAAACATTTTTTTCTAGGGACAGAAAACTGTAGGTAGGGAGAGTATTTTTTTTCTTTCACTCTGCAAGTCCTTGTTTCCAGGGACCTGTAAGGACAGTGAGTTAATTGTCCTTGTGCTATATTGTGCTGAAAAAAACATTTATTCCAGGGACAGAAAACTCTAGGTAGGGACAGTGTCAGTTTCTTTCACTCTGCAAGTCCTTGTTTCCAGGGACCTGGAAGGACAGTGAGTGAATTGTCCTTTTGCTATATTGTGATAAAAAAAAACATTTTTTTCTAGGGACAGAAAACTGTAGGTAGGGAGAGTGTTTTTTTTCTTTCACTCTGCAAGTCCTTGTTTCCAGGGACCTGTAAGGACAGTGAGTTAATTTTCCTTGTGCTATATTGTGATTAAAAAAAACATTTATTCTAGGGACAGAAAACTCTAGGTAGGGACAGTGTCAGTTTCTTTCACTCTGCAAGTCCTTGTTTCCAGGGACCTGGAAGGACAGTGAGTGAATTGTCCTTTTGCTATATTGTGATTAAAAAAAACATTTTTTTCTAGGGACAGAAAACTGTAGGTAGGGAGAGTGTTTTTTTTCTTTCACTCTGCAAGTCCTTGTTTCCAGGGACCTGTAAGGACAGTGAGTTAATTTTCCTTGTGCTATATTGTGATTAAAAAAAACATTTATTCTAGGGACAGAAAACTCTAGGTAGGGACAGTGTCAGTTTCTTTCACTCTGCAAGTCCTTGTTTCCAGGGACCTGGAAGGACAGTGAGTGAATTGTCCTTTTGCTATATTGTGATTAAAAAAAACATTTATTCTAGGGACAGAAAACTCTAGGTAGGGACAGTGTCAGTTTCTTTCACTCTGCAAGTCCTTGTTTCCAGGGACCTGGAAGGACAGTGAGTGAATTGTCCTTTTGCTATATTGTGATTAAAAAAAACATTTTTTTCTAGGGACAGAAAACTGTAGGTAGGGAGAGTATTTTTTTTCTTTCACTCTGCAAGTCCTTGTTTCCAGGGACCTGTAAGGACAGTGAGTTAATTGTCCTTGTGCTATATTGTGCTGAAAAAAACATTTATTCCAGGGACAGAAAACTCTAGGTAGGGACAGTGTCAGTTTCTTTCACTCTGCAAGTCCTTGTTTCCAGGGACCTGGAAGGACAGTGAGTGAATTGTCCTTTTGCTATATTGTGATTAAAAAAAACATTTTTTTCTAGGGACAGAAAACTGTAGGTAGGGAGAGTGTTTTTTTTCTTTCACTCTGCAAGTCCTTGTTTCCAGGGACCTGTAAGGACAGTGAGTTAATTTTCCTTGTGCTATATTGTGATTAAAAAAAACATTTTTTCTAGGGACAGAAAACTGTAGGTAGGGAGAGTGTTTTTTTTCTTTCACTCTGCAAGTCCTTGTTTCCAGGGACAGAGAAGGACACCTGAAGGTAGCCCTTATTGCTTTTTTCCCATCTCCCTGCAGGCCATCTATTAGAATGTCTGGAAGGCAAACAAGGAGAGGCAGACAGTCAGGAGGCAATAAAAGAGGGCAAGCAGGCTCTGTGTCTGGGGGCAACAGTGCTGGTCGTGGACGCGGTGCATTGTCATCAGCACATGGCCATGGGACACGCTTGTCCTTCTTTTCGGCAGCTGGACATGTTGAGCCACATCATGCCGAAGACTTGGTAGAGTGGATGACCAAGCCCTCCTCCTCCTCCTCATCCTCTCTCACCCAGGCTCAGGGTACTGGAAAAGCAGCTGCCAAAGCGTCGTCTTCCCTGGTATCAATGTCAGACAAATCATCAGTCACTCCTTCCCTAGACCCACCATGTCCTCCTCCTGAGGAGTCCCCCGAACTGTTTCAGCACAGTGTTGGGTACATGCTCCAGGAGGATGCCCAGCGTTTCGAAGGGTCTGATGATGAAACCCAGCTAGAGGAAGGCAGTAGCGTGAGAGCAGACAGAGGGGATGCTCAAGAAGGACACCAATCTGGCAGTCATGTTCCAGCAGCTGCAGCATACTGCCAGATTGGCTCCAGTGATGAGGAGGGAGGGGATGATGAGGTCAATGACTTCACGTGGGTGCCTAATAGGAGAGAGGAGGAGGAGGAGGATGAGGAGGAGGCACATCTCCAACGAGGCAGGATGCCCTTTGGTGGCCAGCGTAAGGGCAGTACACCGACGGAATCACACCGCAGAGCTCCGCCTGTGCAGGGCGCTGCCTCTGCCCGTCATTCAAAAAGTTCTTTGGTGTGGGCCTTTTTTGAGGCTAGTGCATCAGATCGCACAGCTGCTGTTTGCAACATATGTCTCAAGCGTATATCGCGTGGCCAAAACATCAGCCGCTTGGGTACCACATGCCTGACCAGACATATGTTGACCTGCCATGCAGCTCGTTGGCAAGCCTACCTCAAAGACCCACACCAAAGAACAAAGCGGACCTCTCCTTGCACCGCATCAGCTGGGATCTCCAACCCCACTATAACTTCAGTCCTCTCTGAAACATGCACTGAGAGGAATGAAGGTGTAGAATTAGGTGTGTCACAGCCAAGTACTTGCGCCCACTCTGCTAGCAGTACACCGACGTCCGATTCTAGCAGGCAAATTTCCCTGCCCCAGCTGCTGGACCGTCGAAAGAAGTTCACTCCCAGCCATCCACATGCCCAGCGGTTGAATGCTAGCTTGGCTAAATTGCTAGCGCTTCAACTGCTGCCTTTTCAGTTGGTAGACTCGGCCCCCTTCCGTGAGTTTGTGCAATGTGCGGTTCCTCAGTGGCAGGTTCCCAAACGCCACTTTTTCTCACGGAAGGCTATTCCGGCTCTCTACCGGCATGTGGAAGGCAATGTCTTGGCCTCGCTGGACAGGGCGGTCAGCGGTAAGGTGCATATTACCGCTGACTCATGGTCCAGCAGGCATGGACAGGGACGTTACCTTTCTTTCACGGCCCATTGGGTCACTCTTTTGGCAGCTGGGAAGGATTCAGGACAAGGTGCAGTAGTGTTGGAGGTTGTCCCACCGCCACGCCTCCAAAATGCTACTACTGGTTGTGACACACCTCTCTCCTCCACCCCCTCCTCTTCTTCTTCCTCCATGGCCTCTTCCTGTGGTTTGTCCTATGAACCAGCGGTGCTCCGTAGCCGTTCACGGGGCTACGCAAGTACGCAGGCAAAAAGATGCCATGCCGTGCTTGCGCTGGTGTGTTTGGGGGACAGAAGCCACACTGGGGCAGAGGTCCTGTCTGCTCTGCAGGGCCAGGCCGAGAGGTGGTTGACGCCACGCCAGCTTAAGCCAGGAATGGTGGTTTGCGACAATGGCACCAACCTCCTCTCCGCCCTCCGACAGGGACAACTGACCCATGTGCCCTGTGTGGCTCACGTCCTTAACCTGGTGGTGCAGCGGTTCTTGGGCAGGTACCCGGGCTTACAGGATGTCCTGAGGCAGGCCAGGAAAGTCTGTGTGCATTTCCGCAGATCTTATAATGCCAGTGCTCGCCTGGCTGAGCTGCAAAAGGAGTTGAACCTGCCCAAGAACCGCCTTATATGTGACATGCCCACCAGGTGGAACTCAACGTTGGCCATGCTGCAGCGGCTGCACACGCAGCAGAGGGCCATCAATGAGTACCTGTGCGACTACGGCACCAGGACAGGGTCAGGGGAGCTTGGTTTTTTTTCTCCACGCCAGTGGGGCATGATCAGGGATGCATGCACTGTCCTGGCACCATTTGAGGAGGCCACGAGGATGGTGAGCAGTGACAGTGCATGCATCAGTGACACTGTACCTCTTGTCCACCTGTTGGAGCACACGCTGCGTGGAATAATGGACAGGGCACTTGAGGCAGAACAGAGGCAGGAAGAGGAGGACTTCCTTGCCTCTCAAGGCCCCCTTTACCCAGACAGTGTTCCTTCTGTCCCACCCATCGCACAGGAAGAGGAGGAGGAGGAGGAGGAGGAGGAGGATTGTGTCAGCATGGAGGTGGAGGCTGGCACTCAGCATCATCAGCAGCAGTCTTTTAGGGATGATTTACAGTCCCAAGAAACCAGTGGACTTGTACGTGGCTGGGAGGAGGTGGCTGCGGATCATGTCGTCCTTAGTGACCCAGAGGACTCCGGAGCGAATGCCTCAGCAAACCTACGCTGCATGGCCTCCCTGATCCTGCAAAGTCTGCGGAAGGATCCTCGTATTCTTCGGATCAAGGAGAGGGACCATTACTGGCTGGCCACTCTCCTTGATCCACGGTACAAGGGTAAGGTTGCGGACCTTATGTTACCGTCGCAGAGGGAGCAGAGGATGAGACAACTCCGGGAGGCCTTGCAGAAAGGTCTGTGCAACGCGTTCCCAGAGACTGGGAGGTTGCAAACTCCTGGTCCTGGACAACGAGTTGCTGAGGCTTCGGCCAGTCAAAGAAGGAGCGGTGGGGAAGGTGGCCGTCTGACCGATGCGTTCAGACAATTCTTTAGTCCGCAGCCCCAAAGTATGATTGGTTCCAGCAACCATCGCCAGCGTCTGATAAACATGGTGCAGGAATATCTAGGGGCAAGGTCAGACTTGGACACCTTCCCCACCGAAAATCCTCTGGCTTACTGGGTCTTGAGGATGGATCACTGGCCAGAGCTTGCACAGTATGCAATTGAGCTACTGGCCTGTCCTGCATCCAGCGTTCTTTCGGAACGCACATTCAGTGCTGCTGGAGGATTTGTCACGGATCACAGGGTGCGCCTGTCCACCGACTCGGTTGATCGACTGACTTTCATCAAGATGAACCAGTCTTGGATCACCACCAGCTACCACACACCTGATGCTGATATAACAGACTAATTGATTTTAAAATGTCACATCCCTTCAAGACTGATGCTGATGCTGAGTGCCTGTGCTGTTATGTTGACTGCCTATCCTCCTCCTCCGAGTCCTCAATGATACGATTGATGATGATAGCTTGGAAGATCATTTTTGTTTATGGGTGCCGCCACCAGTGCCTAACGCCCAATTTTTCAGCCCCTGTTTAACAGGGGCGTGTAATTACAATTTTTGAAGCAATACTTTGCAACAGGGCTCATTGCTGTGCTCCAAGTACAGTATCTGTGAGGAGTTGCAGTGTTGTGCCACCAGTGCCTAAGGCCCAATTTTTCAGCCCCTGTTTAACAGGGGCGTGTCATTACAATTTTTGAAGCAATACTTTGCAACAGGGCTCATTGCTGTGCTCCAAGTACAGTATCTGTGAGGGGTTGCAGTGTTGTGCCACCAGTGCCTAAGGCCCAATTTTTCAGCCCCTGTTCAACAGGGGCATGTAATTACAATTCTTGATCTAATAATTCACAGCAGGGCCCATTGCTGCACCCACCAAGAGTAACTGTCAGGGCTTACAGTGTTGTGGCACCAGCACCACCATCAAAGGCCCAATTTTTACTACCACTGTTCAACAATTATATGTAATTAAAATTCCTGATATAATAGTTGACAGCAGGGCGTTCCAGCACCAACCAAGAGTAACTGTGAGTGCTTACAGTGTTGTGCCAACACCAACAACTAAGGGGCCTATTTCTGCAGAGTATATACGGCAGGTCCCTACTTTCAAACATCCAACTTACAAACGACTCCTACTTGCAAACGCAAGAAGACAACAGGAAGTGAGAGGAAATCTACCACTAGGAAGGAAAATTCTCTCCTGTAAGAATAAATATGGGAGAAAGGTGTCTCCTCTGTACTGATGCTTTATCAGCAATCCTTGTTTCAAGAAAAACACCACATTTCAAAAACAGTTGTCATTGGGACGGAAAGTGAGGTGAAATGTTCTGAACAGGGGCACAGACAGCAAAACAAATGTTACAGGGGTGATAACCCTTACCTATGTTTTCCAAAAAGTTTAAAAATAGATTTTTGGGCTGGAGCTACACTTCAACAATGTACCTGTTCAAAATTACAAACAGATTCTACATAAGAACAAACCTACAGTCCCTGTCTTGTATGCACCGCCTGTATACGGCTGTTCAGAGTATATAGGGCCTTTTTTATTTTATGTGCGGGGTTCCCCTTAATATCCATACAAGACCCAAAGGGGCTGGTAATGGGCTGGGGTAGGGGGGGGGGTCATGGGGTAGCTATGCCATTTTTCTTAAAGAATTTCATCCATATTACCGGGACCAGACATTACATTAAAGCCGCAAGCAGTTTTAAATGGCTTTTTTTTCCTTTAGAAGTGTCATTTTGTGCAGGGACAGTTCTAAACACGGGAAACACGTGGCACTTCACAGGCATACTTTAGACACCCCCCAGGTACGATATTTAAAGGAATATTTGACTTTTTTTTTTTCACTTTATGCATCATTAAAATGACTGCTCCCGAAAAACGACCGTTTTTAAAACTTCTTTTTGCATTGATACATGTCCCCTGGTGCAGAACCCGGGTTCCCAAACCCTTTTTAGGACAATAACATGCATAATAGTTGTTATAATTAGCACTTTAGAATTCGAACGTTCGCATCCATTGTATTTAATAGGGTTCTAATGTTCGTTCGAACTTCCGGTCCGTTCGCGGGTTCTGGTGCGAACCGAACCCGGGGGTGTTCGGCTCATCACTAGTAGTGATCATACATTGTGCAATGCAGAGAGGCATGGACCAATATTACTATGTATATACCATACCATGCTCCTGGAAGCTGAAATCACTGAAGTAGACACTGCACTTACACCACTACTTCACCTGCTACTACATCACTACTACCCCGCTACTACTCCGCTTATACACCGCTACTACTCCGCTACTACACCACTACTACTCCGCTACTACACCACTACTACCCCGCTACTACACCACTACTACCCCACTACTACACCACTACTTCACCTGCTACTACACCACTACTACCCCGCTACTACTCCACTACTACCCCACTACTACACCACTACTACACCACTACTACTCCACTACTACCCCACTACTACACCACTACTACTCCGCTACTACACCACTACTTCACCTGCTACTACATCACTACTACCCCGCTACTACTCCGCTTATACACCGCTACTACTCCGCTACTACACCACTACTACTCCGCTACTACACCACTACTACCCCGCTACTACACCACTACTACCCCACTACTACACCACTACTTCACCTGCTACTACACCACTACTACCCCGCTACTACACCACTACTACACCACTACTACACCACTACTTCACCTGCTACTACACCACTACTACCCCGCTACTACACCACTACTACCCCACTACTACACCACTACTTCACCTGCTACTACACCACTACTACCCCGCTACTACACCACTACTACCCCACTACTACCCCACTACTACACCACTACTACTCCGCTACTACACCACTACTACTCCGCTAATACACCACTACTACATCACTACTACCCCGCTACTACACCAATACTACATCACTACTACCCCGCTACTACACCACTACTACACCACTACTACCCCGCTACTACACCACTACTACCCCTCTACTACACCAATACTACTCCGCTACTACACCACTACTACCCCGCTACTACACCACTACTACCCCACTACTACACCACTACATCACCTGCTACTACA
The DNA here is from genome assembly GCA_029206835.1 of Rana muscosa. NCBI lineage: Eukaryota > Metazoa > Chordata > Amphibia > Anura > Ranidae > Rana > Rana muscosa. The sequence goes on from CM055119.1 coordinate 304,152,207, forward strand.
CCACTACTACCCCGCTACTACACCACTACTACCCCACTACTACCCCACTACTACACCACTACTACTCCGCTACTACACCACTACTACTCCGCTACTACACCACTACTACCCCGCTACTACACCACTACTACCCCACTACTACACCACTACTTCACCTGCTACTACACCACTACTACCCCGCTACTACCCCACTACTACCCCACTACTACCCCACTACTACACCACTACTACTCCGCTACTACACCACTACTACTCCGCTACTACACCAATACTACATCACTACTACCCCGCTACTACACCAATACTACATCACTACTACCCCGCTACTACACCAATACTACATCACTACTACACCGCTACTACACCACTACTACCCCGCTACTACACCAATACTACATCACTACTACCCCGCTACTACACCGCTACTACACCACTACTACCCCGCTACTACACCACTACTACCCCGCTACTACACCAATACTACTCCGCTACTACACCACTACTACCCCGCTACTACACCACTACTACCCCACTACTACTCTGCTACTACACCACTACTACCCCACTACTACTCCGCTACTACACCACTACTACCCCGCTACTACACAATTACTACCCCACTACTACCCCACTACTACTCCGCTACTACACCACTATTACACCACTACTACTCCGCTAATACACCACTACTTCCCCCGCTCCTACACCACTACTACTCTGCTACTACACCACTACTACATCACTACTACACTGCTTATACACTGCTACTACACAACTACTACCCACCTACTACACCACTTCTTCCCCCGCTACTACACCACTACTACTCCGCTTATACACCGCTACTACTCCGCTTATACACCGCTACTACTCCGCTACTACACCACTACTTTCTCCGCTACTACACCACTACTACACCGCTACTACACCACTACTTTCTCCGCTACTACACCACTACTACTCCGCTACTACTCCACTACTACACCACTACTACTCCGCTACTACACCACTACTACTCCGCTACTACTCCGCTACTACCACCACTACTCCGCAGTCAACCTCCAGCGTTCAGAATGCATCAGGTGGGCCGCCCGGCGTGTTGCCAGGGAGCAAGTGGATGTAGTAGCAGCATAATAGTGGTGTAATAGTTGTGTAGTAGTGGTGTATTAGCGGTGTAGTAGTGGTGTATTAGTGGTGTAGTAGTGGTGTAGTAGCGGTGTAGTAGTGGTGTAGTAGCGGTGTAGTAGCGGTGTAGTAGCGGTGTAGTAGTGGTGTAGTAGTGGTGTAGTAGTGGTGTATTAGCGGTGTAGTAGTGGTGTATTAGTGGTGTAGTAGTGGTGTATTAGCGGTGTAGTAGTGGTGTATTAGTGGTGTAGTAGTGGTGTAGTAGTGGTGTAGTAGTGGTGTAGTAGCGGTGTAGTAGTGGTGTAGTAGTGGTGTATTAGCGGTGTAGTAGTGGTGTATTAGTGGTGTAGTAGTGGTGTATTAGCGATGTAGTAGTGGTGTAGTAGCGGTGTAGTAGTGGTGTATTAGCGGTGTAGTAGCGGTGTAGTAGCGGTGTAGTAGTGGTGTAGTAGTGGTGTAGTAGCGGTGTATTAGTGGTGTAGTAGCAGTGTAGTAGTGGTGTAGTAGTGGTGTATTAGCGGTGTAGTAGTGGTGTATTAGTGGTGTAGTAGTGGTGTAGTAGTGGTGTAGTAGTGGTGTATTAGTGGTGTAGTAGTGGTGTAGTAGTGGTGTATTAGTGGTGTAGTAGTGGTGTAGTAGTGGTGTAGTAGCAGTGTAGTAGTGGTGTAGTAGTGGTGTATTAGCGGTGTAGTAGTGGTGTATTAGTGGTGTAGTAGTGGTGTAGTAGTGGTGTATTAGCGGTGTAGTAGTGGTGTATTAGTGGTGTAGTAGTGGTGTATTAGCGGTGTAGTAGTGGTGTATTAGCGGTGTAGTAGTGGTGTAGTAGTGGTGTAGTAGTGGTGTATTAGTGGTGTAGTAGTGGTGTATTAGTGGTGTAGTAGTGGTGTAGTAGTGGTGTATTAGTGGTGTAGTAGTGGTGTAGTAGTGGTGTATTAGTGGTGTAGTAGTGGTGTAGTAGTGGTGTATTAGCGGTGTAGTAGTGGTGTATTAGCGGTGTATTAGTGGTGTAGTAGTGGTGTAGTAGTGGTGTAGTAGTGGTGTATTAGCGGTGTAGTAGTGGTGTATTAGCGGTGTAGTAGCGGTGTAGTAGTGGTGTATTAGTGGTGTAGTAGTGGTGTAGTAGTGGTGTAGTAGTGGTGTATTAGTGGTGTAGTAGTGGTGTAGTAGTGGTGTATTAGCGGTGTAGTAGTGGTGTAGTAGTGGTGTAGTAGTGGTGTATTAGCGGTGTAGTAGTGGTGTATTAGCGGTGTAGTAGTGGTGTAGTAGTGGTGTAGTAGTGGTGTATTAGTGGTGTAGTAGTGGTGTAGTAGTGGTGTATTAGTGGTGTAGTAGTGGTGTAGTAGTGGTGTATTAGCGATGTAGTAGTGGTGTAGTAGCGGTGTAGTAGTGGTGTATTAGTGGTGTAGTAGTGGTGTAGTAGTGGTGTATTAGTGGTGTAGTAGTGGTGTATTAGTGGTGTAGTAGTGGTGTATTAGCGGTGTATTAGCGGTGTAGTAGTGGTGTAGTAGTGGTGTATTAGCGGTGTAGTAGTGGTGTATTAGCGGTGTAGTAGTGGTGTAGTAGTGGTGTATTAGTGGTGTAGTAGTGGTGTATTAGTGGTGTAGTAGTGGTGTAGTAGTGGTGTATTAGCGGTGTAGTAGCGGTGTAGTAGTGGTGTAGTAGTGGTGTAGTAGTGGTGTAGTAGTGGTGTATTAGCGGTGTAGTAGTGGTGTATTAGCGGTGTAGTAGCGGTGTAGTAGCGGTGTATTAGCGGTGTAGTAGTGGTGTAGTAGTGGTGTATTAGTGGTGTAGTAGTGGTGTAGTAGTGGTGTATTAGCGGTGTAGTAGCGGTGTATTAGCGGTGTAGTAGTGGTGTAGTAGTGGTGTAGTAGTGGTGTATTAGTGGTGTAGTAGTGGTGTAGTAGTGGTGTAGTAGTGGTGTATTAGCGGTGTAGTAGTGGTGTAGTAGCGGTGTAGTAGCGGTGTAGTAGCGGTGTAGTAGCGGTGTAGTAGCGGTGTATTAGCGGTGTAGTAGCGGTGTATTAGCGGTGTAGTAGTGGTGTATTAGTGGTGTAGTAGTGGTGTATTAGTGGTGTAGTAGTGGTGTAGTAGTGGTGTATTAGCGGTGTAGTAGTGGTGTATTAGCGGTGTAGTAGCGGTGTATTAGCGGTGTAGTAGCGGTGTATTAGCGGTGTAGTAGCGGTGTAGTAGTGGTGTAGTAGCGGTGTAGTAGCGGTGTAGTAGCGGTGTAGTAGCGGTGTAGTAGCGGTGTAGTAGTGGTGTAGTAGTGGTGTAGTAGTGGTGTATTAGCGGTGTAGTAGCGGTGTAGTAGCGGTGTAGTAGCGGTGTATTAGCGGTGTAGTAGTGGTGTAGTAGTGGTGTATTAGTGGTGTAGTAGTGGTGTAGTAGTGGTGTATTAGCGGTGTAGTAGTGGTGTATTAGCGGTGTAGTAGCGGTGTAGTAGCGGTGTATTAGTGGTGTAGTAGTGGTGTAGTAGTGGTGTATTAGTGGTGTAGTAGTGGTGTAGTAGTGGTGTAGTAGCGGTGTAGTAGCGGTGTAGTAGCGGTGTATTAGCGGTGTAGTAGCGGTGTATTAGCGGTGTAGTAGCGGTGTAGTAGTGGTGTATTAGTGGTGTAGTAGTGGTGTAGTAGTGGTGTATTAGTGGTGTATTAGTGGTGTAGTAGTGGTGTAGTAGTGGTGTATTAGCGGTGTAGTAGTGGTGTATTAGCGGTGTAGTAGCGGTGTAGTAGTGGTGTAGTAGTGGTGTATTAGCGGTGTAGTAGTGGTGTATTAGCGGTGTAGTAGTGGTGTAGTAGTGGTGTATTAGCGGTGTAGTAGTGGTGTATTAGCGGTGTAGTAGTGGTGTAGTAGTGGTGTATTAGTGGTGTAGTAGTGGTGTATTAGTGGTGTAGTAGTGGTGTATTAGCGGTGTAGTAGTGGTGTAGTAGTGGTGTATTAGTGGTGTAGTAGTGGTGTATTAGTGGTGTAGTAGTGGTGTAGTAGTGGTGTATTAGCGGTGTAGTAGTGGTGTAGTAGCGGTGTAGTAGTGGTGTAGTAGTGGTGTATTAGCGGTGTAGTAGTGGTGTATTAGCGGTGTAGTAGTGGTGTATTAGTGGTGTAGTAGTGGTGTAGTAGTGGTGTATTAGTGGTGTAGTAGTGGTGTAGTAGCGGTGTAGTAGTGGTGTAGTAGTGGTGTATTAGCGGTGTAGTAGTGGTGTAGTAGCGGTGTAGTAGCGGTGTAGTAGTGGTGTAGTAGTGGTGTATTAGCGGTGTAGTAGTGGTGTATTAGCGGTGTAGTAGTGGTGTATTAGTGGTGTAGTAGTGGTGTAGTAGTGGTGTATTAGTGGTGTAGTAGTGGTGTAGTAGTGGTGTATTAGTGGTGTAGTAGTGGTGTATTAGCGGTGTAGTAGTGGTGTAGTAGTGGTGTATTAGCGGTGTAGTAGTGGTGTAGTAGCGGTGTAGTAGCGGTGTAGTAGTGGTGTAGTAGTGGTGTATTAGCGGTGTAGTAGTGGTGTATTAGCGGTGTAGTAGTGGTGTAGTAGTGGTGTAGTAGTGGTGTAGTAGTGGTGTATTAGTGGTGTAGTAGTGGTGTATTAGCGGTGTAGTAGTGGTGTATTAGCGGTGTAGTAGTGGTGTAGTAGTGGTGTATTAGCGGTGTAGTAGTGGTGTAGTAGTGGTGTATTAGTGGTGTAGTAGTGGTGTATTAGTGTGCGGGGACCGCCTAGTCATCCGCCGGCTCAGCGGGGATCAACGGAGCGATCCTCACTGAGCAAGCGGAGGTTCGCGGGGCGGATCATTACGGATCCGCCCCGTGTGAAAGAGCCCTTACACTGATGTCAGTTGGATTTATTGTTTTACTTTTATCTTTATATCTTTGTTTAGTGAAACACGTTTACTACAGAGACACATCCTGGTATTTGGGGTTCTCTGTAGTGAGAAGTGAGGAGTGTCCGGATTGGCCGGCTGATCTTTGTAATATTTCTATCAGAACATCAAATAAAAATAATAATTTGCTGTTAGTTGTGAATATAAAAGAGACGGGAACTCCACCCATTTCCTCCCCTAGGAGTCTCACCGGATTCCACCGGATTCCTTCATTCTTCATTTCCTGAGCGTCTCCTACAGATCTATCCTCGCACTGTGTCCATTCCTCCTTCCTCGAGAGGTGAACGTTGTGTCCATTCCTCCTTCCTCGCCGGCCCAACACTGAGAGGTGAACGTTGTGTCCATTCCTCCTTCCTCGCCGGCCCAACACTGAGAGGTGAACGTTGTGTCCATTCTTCCTTCCTCGCCGGCCCAACACTGAGAGGTGAACGTTGTGTCCATTCCTCCTTCCTCACCGGTCCAACACTGAGAGGTGAACGTTGTGTCCATTCCTCCTTCCTCGCCGGTCCAACACTGAGAGGTGAACGTTGTGTCCATTCCTCCTTCCTCGCCGGCCCAACACTGAGAGGTGAACGTTGTGTCCATTCTTCCTTCCTCGCCGGCCCAACACTGAGAGGTGAACGTTGTGTCCATTCCTCCTTCTTCGAGAGGTGAACATTGTGTCCATTCCTCCTTCCTCACCGGCCCAACACTGAGAGGTGAACGTTGTGTCCATTCCTCCTTCCTCACCGGCCCAACACTGAGAGGTGAACGTTGTGTCCATTCCTCCTTCCCCACCGGCCCAACACTGAGAGGTGAACGTTGTGTCCATTCCTCCTTCCTCGCCCGCCCAACACTGAGAGGTGAACGTTGTGTCCATTCCTCCTTCCTCTCAGGCCCAACACTGAGAGGTGAACGTTGTGTCCATTCTTCCTTCCTCGCTGGCCCAACACTGAGAGGTGAACGTTGTGTCCATTCCTCCTTCCTCGCCGGCCCAACACTGAGAGGTGAACGTTGTGTCCATTCCTCCTTCCTCATCGGCCCAACACTGAGAGGTGAACGTTGTGTCCATTCCTCCTTCCTCATCGGCCCAACACTGAGAGGTGAACGTTGTGTCCATTCTTCCTTCCTCGCTGGCCCAACACTGAGAGGTGAACGTTGTGTCCATTCCTCCTTCCTCGCCGGCCCAACACTGAGAGGTGAACGTTGTGTCCATTCCTCCTTCCTCATCGGCCCAACACTGAGAGGTGAACGTTGTGTCCATTCCTCCTTCCTCATCGGCCCAACACTGAGAGGTGAACGTTGTGTCCATTCCTCCTTCCTCTCTGGCCCAACACTGAGAGGTGAACGTTGTGTCCATTCTTCCTTCCTCACCGGCCCAACACTGAGAGGTGAACGTTGTGTCCATTCCTCCTTCCTCACCGGCCCAACACTGAGAGGTGAACGTTGTGTCCATTCCTCCTTCCCCACCGGCCCAACACTGAGAGGTGAACGTTGTGTCCATTCCTCCTTCCTCACCGGCCCAACACTGAGAGGTGAACGTTGTGTCCATTCCTCCTTCCCCACCGGCCCAACACTGAGAGGTGAACGTTGTGTCCATTCCTCCTTCCTCACCGGTCCAACACTGAGAGGTGAACGTTCTGTCCAATCCTCCTTCTTTGAGAGGTGAACATTGTGTCCATTCCTCCTTCCCCACCGGCCCAACACTGAGAGGTGAACGTTGTGTCCATTCCTCCTTCCCCACCGGCCCAACACTGAGAGGTAAACGTTGTGTCCATTCCTCCTTCCCCACCGGCCCAACACTGAGAGGTAAACGTTGTGTCCATTCCTCCTTCCCCACCGGCCCAACACTGAGAGGTAAACGTTGTGTCCATTCCTCCTTCCTCACCGGCCCAACACTGAGAGGTGAACATTGTGTCCATTCCTCCTTCCCCACCGGCCCAACACTGAGAGGTAAACGTTGTGTCCATTCCTCCTTCCTCACCGGTCCAACACTGAGAGGTGAACGTTGTGTCCATTCCTCCTTCCTCGAGAGGTGAACGTTGTGTCCATTCCTCCTTCCCCACCGACCCAACACTGAGAGGTAAACGTTGTGTCCATTCCTCCTTCCTCGCCGGCCCAACACTGAGAGGTGAACATTGTGTCCATTCCTCCTTCCTTGCCGGCAACACTGAGAGGTGAACATTGTGTCCATTCCTCCTTCCTCACCAGCCCAACACTGAGAGGTGAACGTTGTGTCCATTCCTCCTTCCCCGCCGGCCCAACACTGAGAGGTGAACGTTGTGTCCATTCCTCCTTCCTCGCCGGCCCAACACTGAGAGGTGAACGTTGTGTCCATTCCTCCTTCCTCGAGAGGTGAACGTTGTGTCCATTCCTCCTTCCCCACCGACCCAACACTGAGAGGTAAACGTTGTGTCCATTCCTCCTTCCTCTCCGGCCCAACACTGAGAGGTGAACGTTGTGTCCATTCCTCCTTCCTCGAGAGGTGAACGTTGTGTCCATTCCTCCTTCCCCACCGACCCAACACTGAGAGGTAAACGTTGTGTCCATTCCTCCTTCCCCACCGGCCCAACACTGAGAGGTGAACGTTGTGTCCATTCCTCCTTCCCCACCGACCCAACACTGAGAGGTAAACGTTGTGTCCATTCCTCCTTCCTCTCCTGCCCAACACTGAGAGGTGAACGTTGTGTCCATTCCTCCTTCCTCTCCGGTCCAACACTGAGAGGTGAACGTTGTGTCCATTCCTCCTTCCTCGCCGGCCCAACACTGAGAGGTGAACGTTGTGTCCATTCCTCCTTCCTCACCGGCCCAACACTGAGAGGTGAACGTTGTGTCCATTCCTCCTTCCTCACCGGCCCAACACTGAGAGGTGAACGTTGTGTCCATTCCTCCTTCCTCGCCGGCCCAACACTGAGAGGTGAACGTTGTGTCCATTCCTCCTTCCTCACCGGCCCAACACTGAGAGGTGAACGTTGTGTCCATTCCTCCTTCCTCACCGGCCCAACACTGAGAGGTGAACGTTGTGTCCATTCCTTCTTCCTCACCGGCCCAACACTGAGAGGTGAACGTTGTGTCCATTCCTCCTTCCTCACCGGCCCAACACTGAGAGGTGAACGTTGTGTCCATTCCTCCTTCCTCGCCGGCCCAACACTGAGAGGTGAACGTTGTGTCCATTCCTCCTTCCTCGCCCGCCCAACACTGAGAGGTGAACGTTGTGTCCATTCCTCCTTCCTCACCGGCCCAACACTGAGAGGTGAACGTTGTGTCCATTCCTCCTTCCCCACCGGCCCAACACTGAGAGGTGAACGTTGTGTCCATTCCTCCTTCCTCACCGGCCCAACACTGAGAGGTGAACGTTGTGTCCATTCCTCCTTCCTCGCCGGCCCAACACTGAGAGGTGAACGTTGTGTCCATTCCTCCTTCCTCACCGGCCCAACACTGAGAGGTGAACGTTGTGTCCATTCCTCCTTCCCCACCGGCCCAACACTGAGAGGTGAACGTTGTGTCCATTCCTCCTTCCTCTCCGGCCCAACACTGAGAGGTAAACGTTGTGTCCATTCCTCCTTCCTCACCGGTCCAACACTGAGAGGTGAACGTTGTGTCCATTCCTCCTTCCTCGAGAGGTGAACGTTGTGTCCATTCCTCCTTCCCCACTGACCCAACACTGAGAGGTAAACGTTGTGTCCATTCCTCCTTCTTCACCGGCCCAACACTGAGAGGTGAACGTTGTGTCCATTCCTCCTTCCTCGCCGGCAACACTGAGAGGTGAACGTTGTGTCCATTCCTCCTTCCTCGCCGGCAACACTGAGAGGTAAACGTTGTGTCCATTCTTCCTTCCTCACCGGCCCAACACTGAGAGGTGAACGTTGTGTCCATTCCTCCTTCCTCACCGGCCCAACACTGAGAGGTGAACGTTGTGTCCATTCCTCCTTCCTCTCCGGCCCAACACTGAGAGGTGAACGTTGTGTCCATTCCTCCTTCCTCACCGGCCCAACACTGAGAGGTGAACATTGTGTCCATTCCTCCTTCCTCACCGGCCCAACACTGAGAGGTGAACGTTGTGTCCATTCCTCCTTCCTCTCCGGCCCAACACTGAGAGGTGAACATTGTGTCCATTCCTCCTTCCTCACCGGCCCAACACTGAGAGGTGAACATTGTGTCCATTCCTCCTTCCTCACCGGCCCAACACTGAGAGGTGAACGTTGTGTCCATTCCTCCTTCCTCACCGGCCCAACACTGAGAGGTGAACATTGTGTCCATTCCTCCTTCCCCACCGGCCCAACACTGAGAGGTGAACGTTGTGTCCATTCCTCCTTCCTCACCGGCCCAACACTGAGAGGTGAACATTGTGTCCATTCCTCCTTCCTCACCGGCCCAACACTGAGAGGTGAACATTGTGTCCATTCCTCCTTCCTCACCGGCCCAACACTGAGAGGTGAACGTTGTGTCCATTCCTCCTTCCTCACCGGCCCAACACTGAGAGGTGAACATTGTGTCCATTCCTCCTTCCCCACCGGCCCAACACTGAGAGGTGAACGTTGTGTCCATTCCTCCTTCCTCTCCGGCCCAACACTGAGAGGTAAACGTTGTGTCCATTCCTCCTTCCTCGCCGTTTTTTTTTACCTGGTGATCATGTCAGTATATAAAGGAAACAGCAGAGGGCGCTAACTAGGTGCAGTATATAGGAAAAAGGCTTTATTAGAAATCAGAGTGGAAACTCACAAGATGCACAAAGATAAGAGCATGTAATCCACCCAGAGTGGTTTGCACTCCAGGGTGGCTCCAGAATTTCTAGTTTAATAATGGTGTAATAGTGGCGTATTAGTGGTGTAGTAGCTGTGTAATAATCGTGTAGTATTGGTGTAATAGTGGTGTAGTAAATTACACCACTACTACACCACTATTACACCACTATAACACCACTACTACATTACTATTACACCACTATAACACCACTACTACACCACTATTACACCACTATATCACCACTACTACATTACTATTACACCACTACTACACCACTACTACACCACTATTACACCACTATAACACCACTACTACATTACTATTACACCACTACTACACCACTATTACACCACTATTACACCACTATAACACCACTACTACATTACTATTACACCACTACTACACCACTACTACACCACTATTACACCACTATAACACCACTACTACATTACTATTACACCACTATTACACCACTATAACACCACTACTACATTACTATTACACCACTACTACACCACTATTACACCACTATATCACCACTACCACACCACTACTACACCACCATTACACCACTACCACACCACATTCACACCACTGCTGCACCACTATTACACTACTACTACGCTATTATTACACCACTACTGCACCACTATTACACCATTATTACATCACCATAGCTCCCAACTGTCCCTGATTCCGAGGGACTGTTCCTGATTTGGAACAATGTCCCTCCGTCCCTCATTCCTCCTCATTTGTCCCTCATTTTCATCTGATCTATATAGTTCTATATAAAATGCACTTTTTATCTATCAAAAACAGTTTCCCGGTGCTAAATCTTTCATCCAAATTCTAAATTGCTGCATTTATCAATTTTAAAAGCCAATATAAAGGAATAGTAGAGGTAAAAAAAGCCCTTATGGATTTACTTTTTGGTTAATTTTCCTTAAAGGGGGTGTGGCAGGAGGCGTGTCCTATGCCTAAATACGTTTGCTAGTAGGTGTCCCTCATTCCCATCTCAAAATGTTGAGAGGTATGTACACTACTACACCACTATTACACCACTAGTACACCACTCTTACAACACTATCACACCACTACTACACCACCATTACACTCTGTAATAGTGGTGTAGTAGTGGTGTAATAGTAGTGTAGTAGTGGTGTAAAAGTGGTGTACCGTGTAGTAGTGGTGTTATAGTGGTGTAGTAGTGGTGTAATAGTAATGTAGTAGTGGTGTTATAGTGGTGTAATAGTGGTGTAGTAGCGGTGTAATAGTAGTGTAGTAGTGGTGTTAAAGTGGTGTAATAGTGGTGTTATAGTGGAGTTATAGTGGTTTAGTAGTGGTGTAAAGGTGGTGTAATAGTGGTGCAGTAGTGGTGTAATAGTGGTGTAATAATAGTGTAGTAGTGGTGTAATAGTGGTGTAATAGTGGCGCAGTAGTGGTGCAGTAGTGGTGCAGTAGTGGTGTAATAGTGGTGTAGTAGTGGTGAGTGAGTGAGTGAGTGAATAACTGAGTGAATAACTTGTATAGCGCTACAAATGCGAACTAAATCGCCTCAATGGTGTAATAGTGGTGTTGTAGTGGTGTAGTAGTGGTGTAGTAGAGGCAGGGGCGGATCCAGGGGGGCAACAGGGCAATTGCCCCTCCCCCCAGACCATCTGTCACACTCACTTGCTTGCTCTGTTTCTTTTTTTTTGTGCCTGATCTCCCGGACTTTGGGGACCCGGTACCGGCTGGCCGTAGGTCCCCTGGACCCCAAACTTGGCCCACATGTAGCCCCATGTCTTCCCTACAAATGTGCACAGTTTTTTGTCCGGGGGACCTACGGCTGGGGAGCACCGATTTTTCAAATCCGGGCACCCCTTCCATAGACTCTCATGTTAAACATCAGTCTAGTCATGGGCACAGTGAGGCACAGTGAGGTATGCAGATGGACACCCTAGGCTTATACTCGAGTCAATAAGTTTTCCCATTTTTTTGTGGTAAAATTAGGTGCCTCGGCTTATATTCGGGTCGGCTTATACTCGAGTATATACAGTACTTGTTCTGCGGCTGCCGCTGCCTCTCTGAGTCTCTCTCTCAGTTTCTCACATCAGCCGATCAGCGGCGCCGAGAGAGAGACTCGTCTAATGTAGTTACGCGGCGCACTGACACGACACCAGGAGCGGAGGAGGAGGTGGGTGGAGCCTCTTCCCTGCACTCGGTGCTAACGCCTGGGCCGCTTGGCATCTAGCAATGAGTGACGTCAGTGAGTCACGTCGGGCCGCTCTGCGGGCAGGTGCGATAGCGTGCGGCTCCACAGACGGGTAAGAAAGCGGGCGGCTCCGCTATGCGGCGCGGTTTGTGGGCGGGCAGCGCGGTTCGTGGGCAGACCGTGCTGCTCAGTGTGTTGGCAGCGCAGGTGAGAGTGAAAGAGCAGGCTCAGTGTGGCAGCTGGCCAATCAGCTAGCCGGGAGCGGGGGAGCAGAGAGATGAGATCATCTCTCACAGCCCGTGCCTGCCCTGCATTCCTGCAGTGACTTCCGCCCTCACTGTGCAGGCAGCAGAGAGATTACATTATCTCTGGGAGTCTGGGACACAGCAAGAGACAACCTAAACTACACCTTAGCAGGCAAGTTAGTGACAATCCACAAGGTGTGGCAGGCGACGTGGCAAGTGACAATCTGCATCTGGTGACGTGGCAAGTGACAATCAGCAAGGTGTGGCAGGTGACGTGGCAAGTGACAATCCACAAGGTGTGGCAAGTGACACGCTCAGGGCTCCCACTAATTGCAGGCGATGGTGGCAAGTGACACGCTCAGGGCTCCCACTAATTGCAGGCGATGGTGGCAAGTGACACGCTCAGGGCTCCCACTAATTGCAGGCGATGGTGGCAAGTGACACACTCGGGGCTCCCACTGATTCTGCATTGAACTATTTCATTTTATATTACAATGTAATAATAGAAATAATGCGCTTCAATCATCCTGACACCATAACAACCATGGTGCCGGGATGATTGAAGCGCCGACACCAGCCATTTCCCCGATAAATTTCCCACAAAAAAAACATTTTTTTTGGCAGTGCCCCTCCCGAGAAACGACTCTGGATCCGCCCCTGAGTAGAGGTGTAGGGAGAATGCTAGTTCACCGCAAGACGAGTCAACTGACCTGAAAGAAGAATTATCCCTCAAACAAGGGTGGCGTGCCGTACCTGGACCCCACATATCCACTACAAAGATCTCTAAAGGGCCGGCAGTGTCTCTGACAATATGGCATCGGGAAGAAGGAGCCATTAGCTGCTCTTAGGAGTTGCGTTTCCTCAAGGCACTGCGGTATGGACACTGCGGGGCCCTCACAGGGTCCTCACACTTACGAGGGGCTCCAGAAGTTCTCTTCAGAGTTGTTCTGCTGGGTTTTGTCATTCCTGGATTGGGGTCTGGAGTCCAGGGGCTTCGGAGAGCTTTGGGAAGGAAGAAGCCTCCCTCCCCCCACTCTGTCCAGGTCGTGTTGCCACCTGTTCAGGATTCACCTGGACAGTCTGGGTTTTGAACCATGTATCCAGATTTTAGTCCGCCTGAAAACCGGACACATTATTCAGACCGGACTGTGGCCCTAAGATAGCTGGAGAGAAAATTAGGAGTTCTGCTCTCTCCAGCCTGCAGGGGGGCGATAGAGAGCTCACCTCAGACTCAGCGCGGCACCGCAGGGGAGTGAAGACTGGAGAGAGGACGGAGGGGATTTCTTTGCAGTTTGTTATCTGTGAGTACAGAGGGAAAGGGGGGACAAGTCTGATGTGTGGAGGGACTCTGATGGGGACACCACATGTAGGGGGGAATCTATTGGGGACCCCTGATGTGTAGGGGGACTCTAATGGGGACACCAGATGTATAGGGAGACTTTGATGGGGACACCTGATGTAAGGGGGACTCTGATGGGGACACCTGATGTATAGGGGGACTCTGATGGGGACACCTGATGTATAGGGGGACTCTGATGGGGACACCTGATGTAAGGGGGACTCTGATGGGGACACCTGATGTAAGGGGGACTCTGATGGGGATACCAGATGTATAGGGGGACTCTGATGGGGACACCTGATGTAAGGGGGACTCTGATGGGGATACCAGATATATAGGGGGACTTTGATGGGGACACCTAATGTATAGGGGGACTCTGATGGGGACACCTGATGTAAGTGGGACTCTGATGGGGACACCAGATGTAAGGGGGACTCTGATGGGACACCAGATGTAAGGGGGACTCTGATGGGGACACCAGATGTAAGGGGGACTCTGATGGGGATACCAGATGTATAGGGGGACTCTGATGGGGACACCTGATGTAAGGGGGGCTCTGATGGGGATACCAGATGTATAGGGGGGCTCTGATGGGGACACCAGATGTAAGGGGGACTCTAATGGGACACCAGATGTAAGGGGGACTCTGATGGGACACCAGATGTAAGGGGGACTCTGATGGGGATACCAGATGTAAGGGGGACTCTGACGGGACACTAGATGTAAGGGGGACCCTGATGGGACACTAGATGTAAGGGGGACCCTGATGGGACACTAGATGTAAGGGGGACTCTGATGGGACACCAGATGTAAGGGGGACTCTGATGGGGACACCTGATGTATAGGGGGACTCTGATGGGGACACCTGATGTAAGGGGGACTCTGATGGGGACACCTGATGTAAGGGGGACTCTGATGGGGATACCAGATGTATAGGGGGACTCTGATGGGGACACCTGATGTAAGGGGGACTCTGATGGGGATACCAGATATATAGGGGGACTTTGATGGAGACACCTAATGTATAGGGGGACTCTGATGGGGACACCTGATGTAAGGGGGACTCTGATGGGGACACCAGATGTAAGGGGGACTCTGATGGGACACCAGATGTAAGGGGGACTCTGATGGGGACACCAGATGTAAGGGGGACTCTGATGGGGATACCAGATGTATAGGGGGGCTCTGATGGGGACACCAGATGTAAGGGGGACTCTAATGGGACACCAGATGTAAGGGGGACTCTGATGGGACACCAGATGTAAGGGGGACTCTGATGGGGATACCAGATGTAAGGGGGACTCTGACGGGACACCAGATGTAAGGGGGACTCTGATGGGGACACCTGATGTAAGGGGGACTCTGATGGGGATACCAGATGTATAGGGGGGCTCTGATGGGGACACCAGATGTAAGGGGGACTCTAATGGGACACCAGATGTAAGGGGGACTCTGATGGGACACCAGATGTAAGGGGGACTCTGATGGGGATACCAGATGTAAGGGGGACTCTGACGGGACACCAGATGTAAGGGGGACTCTGATGGGGACACCAGATGTAAGGGGGACTCTGATGGGGACACCAGATGTAAGGGGGACTCTGATGGGACACCAGATGTAAGGGAGACTCTGATGGGGACACCAGATGTAAGGGGGACTCTGATAGGGACACCAGATGTAAGGGGGACTCTGATGGGACACCAGATGTAAGGGGGACTCTGATGGGACACCAGATGTAAGGGGGACTCTGATGGGGACACCTGATGTAAGGGGGACTCTGATGGGGACACCAGATGTAAGGGGGACTCTGATGGGGACACCTGATGTAAGGGGGGACTCTGATGGGGACACCAGATGTAAGGGGGACTCTGATGGGACACCTGATGTAAGGGGGACTCCTGAGACATGACAGGTGCGGTGCCCATATCAAGCTTTACAAAGGCGCTTTGTCTTCAGGGTAGAAAGACAACAGAAAAGGCAGCCGGTGCCAACCAGACGGCTAAAGCCTCGGACACACGGCCGGTTTTTTCGGCAGGAAAACTGCGGGAATCTCGATGAGAAAAATAGAGAACCTGCTCTCTCTTTTCTCGTTGGGATTCTCGGCAGAGTGTTTCCTGCTGAGAAAACCGGTCATCTGCATGCTTACCTGTCCCCAGGTAAACCCGCGCATGCTCGATGAGACTTCCACGCATGCGCGGTAGCATACAAGGGTAGTGTAGGGTGTAGCAAGATGGCGGCGACGGCATCGAATGTGCGGCTCGCCGGCTCGTCTCAGTCGATGACGTCACCACGTTCTTGCCATTGAAAAGAACGGCGGTTCTTTTGAATGGCTGCTTGTGTACACAGGGCTTGGCAAGACAAGCTTGCCGGGAATCCCGTCGAGAAAACCAAGGTTTTTTTTTTTTTTTTCCGACGGGATTCCCGCCCCGGGTGTACAGGGGCTTGAGAACGGAATCCGGAGCTGGGGTTACGGTGACCTGCTCACTCTGCTTATAATAAAAAAATAATAGTTATTTTATCCGGTGTAAATCCGTCAGCGACCCAAGACAAAGTGATTCAGCCGCCAGATTTATACATGAGAAATGCGGCGCTTTAAAAGTCAAAATATTGCCGTTATTAATATCTACCGTGCGCCGTTTCAAGGTTGGCGGAGCTCAGCGGTTACAAGTGCCGCAGATTCTCCTTGTCTCCGATTCCAAGGCTCTGACCAAGAACATGAATGACAAAGTCAATTGTCTGAGCGTTCACGCAATCTGGGAGACGAGGGTATAAATCCAGCATGTGAGGGAAGAGGAGCGCGGAAGGGAATACGCCCGGAGATAAGAGACATTCTATAGATGTTCATGAAGGTCACAAACAGGAAGTATTCACAAAAGTGTGCCAATAAAAGGTGCAGCTATGTATTTTGGCACTTACAACCAGGACTGTTTTATCCATAATAAAAATGTGGTGGTTGTCCCGGGCCCTCCGGGTTACTAGACCACTCAACCAGGGGCGGCCCATCTATTAAGGGCGCACGGGCGCCGCCCCCCCTCTATCCACCCCACCCCCCTATATGACTAATGGATAGATTCATGTGTAGCGAGGTCCCAGCCCCCCATTCGATCTAATTCAGAACCTCCAGGGCCAGAGATGGCTGACATCCTTCT
The DNA here is from genome assembly GCA_029206835.1 of Rana muscosa. NCBI lineage: Eukaryota > Metazoa > Chordata > Amphibia > Anura > Ranidae > Rana > Rana muscosa. Next base: position 304,168,848 of record CM055119.1, read on the forward strand.
GTATATGGCGGGTTGCATGGCATAGTGGGCGTAATGCAAGGTAGATTCGTTGGGCGCCAGACACTTCTTGAATGCAAAGAGATTTTTATTTCTCTTAAAGTGATTGATTGATATGTAAACTTATATCGCGCCAAATACTGTCTTGGAGGACTGCAACTAAGCGCGCTGTACCACAAATTCACCAATCAGCCTTGGGAAAAGAAAAAACAATTTGAGAAAAAGGGAGGGGAGGAAAAAAAAAAGGCTCGCGAGGGGAGTCGAAAAACAAAGTGGTAAACCCACTTTGACAACTTGCACCTACAGGTAAGTCTAGATTTAAGACTTACCTGTAGGTGCAAGAAATATCTCCTTAACCACTTGCCGCCCGCCCTATAGCAAAATGACGGCGGCAAAGTGGTTTCAATATCCTGACTGGACGTCATATGACGTCTTCAGGATATTGAGCCCCGGGGGCGCGCATTGCGGCGATCGTTGTTGCGGGATGTCAGTCTGACACCCCCGCAACACCGATCTAGGTAAAGAGCCTCCGACGGAGACTCTTTACCACGTGATCAGCCGTGTCCAATCACGGCTGATCACGATGTAAACAGGAAAAGCCGGTGATCGGCTTTTCCTTACTCGCGTCTGTCAGAGCCGATCGGCTGCTCCTCTGACAGGGGGGGTTATGCTGATCGATTATCAGCGCAGCCCCCCCCCCCCCGAGGATGCCCACACTGGACCATTAGGGATGCCACCAGACCACCAGGGATGCCCACTATAAGGTAAGCCACCCTAGACCACCAGGGATGCCAATCAGTGCCCACTAGAAATGCCTAATGGATGCCAATCAGTGCCCACAATGGATGCCAATCAGTGCCCACAATGGGCACCACTGATTGGCAGGCATTATTGTTTGGCACTGATTGGCATCCATTAGGTGGCACTGTACTGTAATGTGTTGTACTATCTGTGCCCATCCATGCCACCTATCAGTGCCCATCCGTGCCACCTATCAGTGCCCATCCATGCCGCCTATCAGTGCCCATCCGTGCCACCTATCTGTGCCCATCCGTGCCGCCTATCTGTGCCCATCCGTGCCGCCTATCTGTGCCCATCTGTGCCCCTACCAGTGCCCATCCGTGCCGCCTATCGGTGCCCATCAGTGCCACCTCATCAGTGCCCATCCGTGCCACCTCATCGGTGCCCATCCGTGCCACCTCTTCGGTGCCCATCAGTGCCGCCTCATCAGTGCCCATCAGTGCCGCCTTATCGGTGCCCATCAGTGCAGCCCCATCAGTGCCCTTCCGTGCCGCCTATCGGTGCCCATCCGTGCCGCCTCATCGGTGCCCATCAGTGTCACCTCATTGGTGCCCATCAGTGCCGCCTCATCGGTGCCCATCAGTGCAGCCCCATCAGTGCCCATCAGTGAAGGAGAAAACGTACTTATTTACAAAGTTTTGTAACTGAAACCAAAAAAAACTATTTTTTTTCAAAATTTTCGGTCATTTTTTTTTTTGCAGAAAATAAAAATCGCAGAGGTGATCAAATACCATCAAAAGAAAGCTCTATTTGTGGGGAAAAAATGATAAAAATTTTGTTTGGGTACAGTGTAGCACGACAGCGCAAATGTCATTTAAAGTGCAATAGCGCAGAAAGCTGAAAATTGGGCAATTGGGCAGGAAGGTGTATAAGTGCCCGCCGGTATGGAAGTGGTTAACCTACACGGTTAAGGAGATATTTGCTGAAAACACTGCGCCGATGTCTACGGCGCATGCGCACTAGCGGGCCGTGTGCATGAATGGGATCACGCCGGTTTTTCTGAATAGGATCGTGCCGGCCTCGCGCGCATGCGTGTGACGTCATCGCCGCTCCGGACAATCACAGCGCCGGAGCGGCAATACCAGGAAGAAGCTCCGGGGGGACATGGCGGCGGAGAACGAGGAGGACTTCGGGGGCTTCGATTTCATGTAAGTGCCACATATTGAGCTAGTATGCTGGTTATACTAGCTCATTACGGCTTTGTCTTGCAGGTTTTTTTTTTCTGGGTTTACAACCACTTTTACAGAACTGTGGGAGAGAGGGTTAGGGCCAGGATACCCTTAGGTAGTTGCAAGATTAATTGGCAGACTCCGAGACTTCTACAGGAGGACAGCCATGCAGGGAAAGGCCTCCAGCAAGACGCCACATCTGCATGTGTAGGAATGCTGTCTCCTATGGCAACAGTCTTTAATAGTTTCTAACACAAAGTGTAACAGTTCCTTCACTTCCACTACAATCACTTCTTGTAGTTCTTCAGCCCACTGAGCTCCCAGTCTCTCTCTCACTACACTAGATGATTCACTGCCACTGAATCCCTTGAGCTCCTCCAATCTTCACGGTGGTATCTTCCTCAAGCGTCACCCCCGCTTCCCTGCTGGGTCCCTGGCTTGGCACTCAAGATACTTCTCAAGCTTCACCCCTGCTGACCGGCTCGGTCCCTGGCTTGACACACAAGGCTGCTCTGCAAGCGTCACCTCCGCTGGTTGGGTCCCTGGCTTGATCACGGCCTGAAGTTTCCCGATTCTTCATCGTCCCCGGTTGGTAAGAACTCTGCTTCAGCTACTCGCTGTGGATGGTAGATGGTCTCTTAGTGGCAACAGCTTCCCCTCTACCTCCGACCACGACAGGTTGTCCCGCCGGCAGAACCGTCACTTCTGGTTGGACTGCAAGCCGCAATCCATACCCTGCGGCTGCTCTCTTGCTTCTGGATAGGCCCTCAGACAGCCTAGCAGCCAATAGGATAGGCCCAATCTCTGGCTTAGCAGCCCGGGCAATACAACACACGTCCACACGTCCACCTAGACCGCCGTCCAGGTGGCACAGATCATCGATCACCTGACTCCACCCAAATATATAGGTTCTCCCAGCAGGCCAAGGGATTCAAGAAAAACCCCTGCCCATTGGCTGGGATACCGCATATACCCATAATCTGACCTTGCATTTCCCTTCTCATATCTAATGCCACCAAGTACCCGGCCACCTAGCGGCAAAAGAGAGAAGTGCAGCAATTACAGACTTAGCGTGAAATCGATTGATCCCTAACATCAGGGTATACCTGGCAGGTAAATTTAAGAGAAACCCTGCCTAAACCCCATGGTGCTACACATGCATGGCATGAATATAGCCACCGCCGCCACCTCCTATTCATGCGTCTGGCCCTTTTCAGGCGCAGGAATTACAGAGGCGGGGGTGTTTTTTTTAAGCGCCTGATTAGGGCCATAGGCTCTAATAGGCTTCAAAATAGGGTGGGCTCGTGGCGCGGAGAATTGTGCTCAGAGCCCACTCAAATGAATATTTGCTTTTCTAACACTAAATCGCCTCTCCGCCAATCAGGAAGAGTGGGTCTAATACCCATTTCCCGATTGTCTGAAAGGTCAGGCCTAGGAGGAGGAGGAAGGGGGTGCATGGTGGAAGCCGTGATCCACACCACAGGAGGAGGAAGAAATCTGCCGGACACGCTTCCCACCCGCTTCCTAGATGCCGCCGCCACCGACCGGGGTACGGGGGGTGGGTGTTTGCCACCCCCCCCAAAAGAAAAAAACACCAGCCGCCACTGCACTGAACAGTCCTGGATTCTGGGGACAATGCCCAAAGTCCTCTGCCCATTACGATCACCTCTCGGCCTTTTGGATAAGCTCAGATGTAGTATCTGTTCTTATCATTGTCCAGTAAGGGTGCTGCACCATCATTCTGCCCTTTTGGTAGGAATGGCTGGCTATATAGTGTCCCTGCTGATATGATGGGGGCTCCTAAGGGTAGTACCGGCTGGAACAGAAATCAGGGCGCCCCACGGGATGTGGGACACGAGAGTAATTCCCCCCTGGAAGACTGGAGGGGCCCAGTGCCTCCTGATTTGCATTAGTCTACCTTGTCTGGCCTTGGGCTGGAAAGGCAGAGAATCCAAGGTGCTGCGCCATCAGTTTCCTTTCTCCCTTGAAACAGGGGATGGGGGTCTCTCTTCGGGAGAGCCCCCTCACCTAGTACTCGTTGGGCTGACCATGGGGAGTGGGGTCCGCCAGGCCTTTTGGCTAGGTGGAGCAAGTCATGTGTGTGTTGTTCACATGCACTTTTTTTGTACACTTTTTGCTTTTTCGCACCACCGCAGATCACAATCGAAACAGTGGGACCCCTCTGCTTAAAGTGGAACTAAACCCATCGATTTAACTGTTTGCTAAAACAGTTACTTTCAAGGCATGCTTTGAATTATAATTGGTACAGTTACAAGTGTGCTTATGTTAGCTCTCAACCAAACTGTCAAGCCATCAAATGGCTGGTGTCACAGCTGATCACATGTGCAGCATCAAGGCAGCTGAAGATCAAACAGAATGTCAGGAAGCCAATAGCCATGCACATGCGCCAGCAAGTAGATGGAGGAATTTTGCATTGTGCGTTGTGCACTCACACGTCGGCGCATCTGCGTGCGGCCTCGTGCGCACATTGGTCTGGTAATGGCTGCATGTTCTCAAACTCCCCCTGTGATCCAAGTTCTTGCGTTCTTGCACTTGTTGACAAATCACCTGTTGCTGACCCAACTCATTCCTGACCTTGCTTTGTGAATTTCAGATGCTAGGCTCTGACCACGCTCTGTTTAATTCCTGGGTAATAACCTTGGCCTGCTGCTTGACTATGCTTTCTTCTGCCTATCCATGTATGATCCCGGCTTGCCTTGACTATGACTCTGATCCTGGCAGTTACCTGCATCTGTCTCTGATTGTACTCCTTCTCGTCTTCACACCATGTTCCCCAGGGTTCTTCCCCCGGGTGCCATCCTGCGGACTGACAAGCACGATCCTCTCCTGGTGTGCCCCAATGCTACCGGCTACAGTCCAGTGTCCTCCTACCACCTACTTCCTGGTTATCGGCGCCCATGCTACTTTGAGCCTTGTGCCTCTGTCACCATATTCAGGAGTGCTCAGGCCAGAGCCGCAAGGGGAGTCCTCTCCTCAACTTGGCTTCCAACCAAGGTATAGGAAACAGAGGCTAAGATGGCAGCCTCCATGGTTGTAATGGATAGGAGGGTTAAGTCCCGCTTTAAACTCTGTCTAGATAGTGATTCAGGTGAAGTTCAAGAGGAAGAGTTCTTGCTGGACCGGTAAGTCCTGCTGCTCATTGCTGTAATCATCACAGCAGGAACCTTCCTCATAAGTCGAAAAGTCCCATTGGGATTTATGCTGGGTATAGCAGGCTATGTCCTGGATCTGAACTTTTCTTGAAACAGCTCCAATTAGAAACCCCACTTTGGTTGGTGTCCATTTTTATAAATTATGGCTCTGTTTGTTCCTTTTCTTCTGAACTGTACAAACTATAGCACTAAACTCTTTCCCACCAACTTCCTCCTAGCTCTCTCCAGTGAGCTTCTCCAGACCCAACTTGATTCCTGGACTCAAGCTTGCAAATAGCCCCCCCAGCTAAGCCTATCTGGGACCTCACTGTCTTCCTAGCAGCTTCTTCTAACAATCTACCCCAGGGGAAGAATCCTTCTCTGCCCAGGGGTTTCCTCCTGCAGGACTGGGACCAGGAACTTTGCACCCTGCTGCTCGGACCTCAGACTATTTATGGGCTCTCTCACCAACTACCGGGCAAACCTCCCCAGGGATTGGCTGGAGTCAGGGCAGCCATCACAAATTTTGGGGCCCCTTACACAGCTTTAGGCAGGGCCCCCCTGGAGCAGAGAACAGGGCTGGGGGCTGACGAAAAAAAAACAAGTGTAATCTTATCTCTCCTCTCTCCTGACGCAAGATGATAAGCGGGGGGGGGGGGGGCCTGGGGACCATCGGGCCCCTTACATGTGTAATGCAAAAAATAAAAAATAAATTAAAAAAATGGGAAGGGGGCTCAGCCGGGCCTGTAAGGGGCCCTGGGGACCATCGGGCCCCTTACAGGTATAATGCAAAAGAAAAAAAACGGATGGTGGGCCAGCGCTTGTGTCATTAATGGCTCTGTGTCTTTTGATGATGTGCGAGCGCTTGTGTCATTATTCAGCATGCAAACAATGGTCCCAATACTCGTGGATGAGTACGAGCACCTATGTCAGTATCCATTGTATGAAAGTTTTGTGTGTACAGTCCCTTTGGTCCAACCTTGTGGGTGTCGCCGTCCAGCTTGCATTGGTTCATTGGTGTAGCAGGAGTTTGCCCCTTGCCCCGGCTTGTGCTGGAGCTCGCATGTCCATGTGCCTATAAATAGGGTGTAGTATGAGGTGAAGGCACTGCTAGGCTCTGAAGAAGAAGCTTTGAGCATCGAAACGCGTAAGCCGACAGTGGCCCTCATTTTATCCTCAGGGATTCTGTGGAGTGTGGTTCCGAGTTCTACCTTCAGCTGCCATCTACATGAAACATCATTGTACTGCGATTTTCTCTGCTACACTTGTGAGTAGCATTGATGTTTTCTTTATTCAATAAAATCTATCCCAAAGATAATACACCAGGCTGGTGCACCCTTGTTTCTCTTCTTCTGTGGGCCAGCCGGGCCCCTGGGGACCATCGGGCCCCTTACAGGTGTAATGCCTGTACCCCCCTGATGGCGGCCCTGGCTGGAGTCCCATAAATATTCAGGCTGCATGCCCTGTTCTTCCTTTCACTATGATAATAGAATCTTCTAGAACAGGGGTCTGCAAACTTTCTAAACAAAGGGCCAGTTTACTGTCCTTCAAACTTTAGGGGGGGCAGACTGTGGCCAGTGGAAGAAGAAAATGTCCTGGCATCATTGGGAGTAAACAGTGCCCCATGATTGGTATTAGGGTGGGGGGTAATAGTGGCCCATCATTGGTGTTAATGGGAGGAATAGTGCACAGAGAAATTGTGCCCCATAATTGGTGTCAATTTGGGGAATAGTACACCATCATTGGTGTCAGTGAGAAGAATAGTACCCCATCATTGGTGTCAGTGAGAAGAATAGTACCCCATCATTGGTGTCAGTGAGAAGAATAGTACCCCATCATTGGTGTCAGTGAGAGGATCGTGCCCCATTGTCGGTGTCAGTGGCATGTCCCTCTGTTGCTGACAGTGGGGGGAATAATGCCCCAAGGGCCAGGTAATAGCAAGCAATGGACCACATCCAGCAGTTTGGAGATCACTGTTCTAGAAGAAAGGGGGAAGTAACAGAGCAGACACTGAGCACCCCCAATTTATCACCCCCTGCTCCTTTGACTACAGTGGAGCCAACTAAATTTACCTAGCAGCCCACTCTACTCTAGGAGGGTGCCACGGGACTTGTGGAAGGTATGTCCGGGTACCTGCAGCCCTGGCTGGTACATTTCTTCCCTGTTTTGCCCTCCTGAACCTGTGCCCGCACAATGGGTAAAAAAACCTCCAAGTCCCTGAAGACGGGAACATTGGGACTTTTCATGGCACCTGGAGGCCTTTCCATTGCTTGCACTTGACGTGTTACTTTTTTTTTATTTTTTATTATTTCAGTTTCGAAGAACCCCGAGGAACTTTGGAATACTGCCACACAGCAGCTAATAATAAAAACCTGAAATAACAATGTTAATCTGACCTGGAGCGACAGAGTTCTTAAGATATTTGTCATAATAAAAAGAACAAGTGACCCGGCCGGGGTACCTTTCCAGGTCAGTGAAATGCCAAAGTGTCTTTGAATTACACGACTTGGCGGGACCTGGAAATAATAAGACGGCTTTGAATGTTCTTTTGGTTACATCTAAAACACGACGCGGATTGGATTTCTGTTTTGTTTGAATTATTTGTGATATTTATTCCAAGTCAAATCTGTGAGCCAAGCCAGAGACAGTAACTAAACAGTTTTATTACTTAACTGTTTTTTTTCCCTTAGTTTTGAAGGCAGTTGAGTTAACCACTTAAGGACCGAGCCTTTTTCTGAGATTTGTTGTTTACAAGTTAAAAACAATTTTTTTTTTGCTGGAAAATTACTTAGAACCCCCATTTTTTTTCTAACACCCTAGAGAATAAAATGGCGGTCTTTGCAATACTTTATATGAATGAATGAGTGACTTGTATAGCGCTCACATGCGAACTGAATCGCCTCTAGGCGCTTTTTGCAGCCAGTGTCTGCTTGGCTGGTGCGGTCATTTCACACCGGATTTGCGCAGCGGTCTTACAAGCGCACTTTTTTTGGAAAAAGAACACTTTTTTGAATTAAAAAATAAGACAACAGTAAAGTTAGCCCAATTTATTTTTTTATATTGTGAAAGATAATGTTACGCCAAGTAAATTGATACCCAACATGTCACGCTTCAAAATTGCGCCCGCTCGTTCGAATGGCGACAAACTTTTACCCATACAAATCTCCATAGGCGACGTTTAAAAAATTCTACAGGTTGCATATTTTGAGTTACAGAGGAAGTCTAGGGCTAGAATTATTGCTCTCGCTCTAACGATCGCGGCGATACCTCACATGTGTGGTTTGAACACCGTTTTTATATGCGGGCACTCCTCACGTATGCGTTCGCTTCTGCACGGAAACTCGACGGGACGGGGCGCGTTTAAAAAAAAAAAATTCTTATTTATTTTAGCCTTTTATTTTTATTTTTTACACTGTTCTTTTTTTTTTAAAAAAAAAAAGGTGTCACTTTTATTCCTATTACAAGGAATGTAAACATCCCTTGTAATAGAAAAAAGCACGACAGGTCCTCTTAAATATAAGATCTGGGGGGTCAAAAAGGCCTCACATCTCATATTTACACTAAAATGCAATAAAAAAAAAAAATTGTCATTTGAAAAAAAAAAGAAAAAAAAAAAAGACCCTTTAAGAGGTATGGGTGGAAGTGACGTTTTGACGTTGCTTCCGCCCTGCTATGGTATGGAGACGATGGGGGCCATCTTCTCCCTCACTCGTATCCATACCCAGCCACAGGAAAGACCCGATCGCCTCCGCCGCTGCCGACGGCTCCAATAAGCGGCGGAGGGCACGGGAGAGCGGCGGGAGGGGGGGCCCTCTCCTGCCGCCGATAACGGTGATCTCGCGGTGAATCCGCCACAGAGACCACCATTATCAGAAACCAGACCGCCGGCTGAAGATGAGGATACCGGGGTTATGGCAGCTAGCTGCTGCCATAACAGAGATATCTCTCTTTAAACAGCCAACGTATATCGGCGTGCGGCGGTCCGGAAGTGGTTAAAATTAAAATCGCTATGGGGTCTTCATTACTGACCCCAATGGGGAGTGTTTCCCTCGCTTCTTGTCCCCCTGATACCCATACAAGAACTGTGAAAGTGCAGACAGCTGTAGCGCTCAACCCCATAGGGGTCTGCTGATTGGCCGCAGGTTCCTCTCCTGGGTTAATGCAACGGCAGCCAGGCACACAGCAACAGTCACTCTTTCTTGCTCAATGAACAGCCTAGGGGATGTCCTTTAGAGATTTATTGCTGAATAAACTTGGATCGGGTACAGGGAGCTGTGGGATACTCCATGAACAGTGCCAGGTTTAGACCTGGAGAGGCCCTTCAAGTTGGGTGGCCCCCTCTACATAGAAATTAAATTCCCATGTAGAGGGGGCCTCCCGACTTGAAGTGCCCCGGGCCCCCCAAAGTGTGAACCGAAATGAATGATAAACCCCACACCTGTCCTGAGCAGTGCCGGATTTACACCCTGAGGGGGCCCAGGGCACTTCAAGTTAGGGGGCCCGCCCTCTACATAGAAATTAAATTCCCATGTAGAGGGGGCCTCCCGACTTGAAGTGCCCCGGGCCCCCCAAAGTGTGAACCGAAATGAATGATAAACCCCACACCTGTCCTGAGCAGTGCCGGATTTACACCCTGAGGGGGCCCAGGGCACTTCAAGTTAGGGGGCCCGCCCTCTACATAGAAATTAAATTCCCATGTAGAGGGGGCCTCCCGACTTGAAGTGCCCCGGGCCCCCCAAAGTGTGAACCGAAATGAATGATAAACCCCACACCTGTCCTGAACAGTGCCGGATTTACACCCTGAGGGGGCCCAGGGCACTTCAAGTTAGGGGGCCCGCCCTCTACATAGAAATTAAATTCCCATGTAGAGGGGGCCACCCGACTTGAAGTGCCCCGGGCCCCCCAAAGTGTGAACCGAAATGAATGATAAACCCCACACCTGTCCTGAGCAGTGCCGGATTTACACCCTGAGGGGGCCCAGGGCACTTCAAGTTAGGGGGCCCGCCCTCTACATAGAAATTAAATTCCCATGTAGAGGGGGCCTCCCGACTTGAAGTGCCCCGGGCCCCCCAAAGTGTGAACCGAAATGAATGATAAACCCCACACCTGTCCTGAACAGTGCCGGATTTACACCCTGAGGGGGCCCAGGGCACTTCAAGTTAGGGGGCCCGCCCTCTACATAGAAATTAAATTCCCATGTAGAGGGGGCCACCCGACTTGAAGTGCCCCGGGCCCCCCAAAGTGTGAACCGAAATGAATGATAAACCCCACACCTGTCCTGAGCAGTGCCGGATTTACACCCTGAGGGGGCCCAGGGCACTTCAAGTTAGGGGGCCCGCCCTCTACATAGAAATTAAATTCCCATGTAGAGGGGGCCTCCCGACTTGAAGTGCCCCGGGCCCCCCAAAGTGTGAACCGAAATGAATGATAAACCCCACACCTGTCCTGAACAGTGCCGGATTTACACCCTGAGGGGGCCCAGGGCACTTCAAGTTAGGGGGCCCGCCCTCTACATAGAAATTAAATTCCCATGTAGAGGGGGCCTCCCGACTTGAAGTGCCCCGGGCCCCCCAAAGTGTGAACCGAAATGAATGATAAACCCCACACCTGTCCTGAGCAGTGCCGGATTTACACCCTGAGGGGGCCCAGGGCACTTCAAGTTAGGGGGCCCGCCCTCTACATAGAAATTAAATTCCCATGTAGAGGGGGCCACCCGACTTGAAGTGCCCCGGGCCCCCCAAAGTGTGAACCGAAATGAATGATAAACCCCACACCTGTCCTGAACAGTGCCGGATTTACACCCTGAGGGGGCCCAGGGCACTTCAAGTTAGGGGGCCCGCCCTCTACATAGAAATTAAATTCCCATGTAGAGGGGGCCACCCGACTTGAAGTGCCCCGGGCCCCCCAAAGTGTGAACCGAAATGAATGATAAACCCCACACCTGTCCTGAACAGTGCCGGATTTACACCCTGAGGGGGCCCAGGGCACTTCAAGTTAGGGGGCCCGCCCTCTACATAGAAATTAAATTCCCATGTAGAGGGGGCCTCCCGACTTGAAGTGCCCCGGGCCCCCCAAAGTGTGAACCGAAATGAATGATAAACCCCACACCTGTCCTGAGCAGTGCCGGATTTACACCCTGAGGGGGCCCAGGGCACTTCAAGTTAGGGGGCCCGCCCTCTACATAGAAATTAAATTCCCATGTAGAGGGGGCCACCCGACTTGAAGTGCCCCGGGCCCCCCAAAGTGTGAACCGAAATGAATGATAAACCCCACACCTGTCCTGAACAGTGCCGGATTTACACCCTGAGGGGGCCCAGGGCACTTCAAGTTAGGGGGCCCGCCCTCTACATAGAAATTAAATTCCCATGTAGAGGGGGCCTCCCGACTTGAAGTGCCCCGGGCCCCCCAAAGTGTGAACCGAAATGAATGATAAACCCCACACCTGTCCTGAGCAGTGCCGGATTTACACCCTGAGGGGGCCCAGGGCACTTCAAGTTAGGGGGCCCGCCCTCTACATAGAAATTAAATTCCCATGTAGAGGGGGCCTCCCGACTTGAAGTGCCCCGGGCCCCCCAAAGTGTGAACCGAAATGAATGATAAACCCCACACCTGTCCTGAGCAGTGCCGGATTTACACCCTGAGGGGGCCCAGGGCACTTCAAGTTAGGGGGCCCGCCCTCTACATAGAAATTAAATTCCCATGTAGAGGGGGCCACCCGACTTGAAGTGCCCCGGGCCCCCCAAAGTGTGAACCGAAATGAATGATAAACCCCACACCTGTCCTGACCAATCTTGCAAATTTGGGTAAAACTTGCAGACAAAGTTTTACCCTATTCAAGATCTGGGAGTGTCAGATTCACCCCTTGACCCAACCAGGGTCAAGCTGTGATGGAGTTGGTAAAAATGACTATATTATATCTATGTTGTCTCTCTCTTCAAATATAATTTCTTTCCTTTCTTTCTTTTCTTTTTTTTATTATCTCTTTCCTTTCATGCTGCGATATATACATAGATATATAGATATATATATATTTTTTTTTCTTTTTTCTTTTTTTTCACTTCACTGACGCTCACTTAATAATTTTTTTACTTTTAGTCCATTCACTTCCCATTCTTTCACACATGATTCAAGTATCATTATCACTTAATTTACATTGACTTACCATATTATTGTAACCCTAGGACACCTTGATGCTTATACATTTATAGATAAGATCGCAGTTAGTCCATATACCGTATATACTCAAGTATAAGCCGAGTCTTTCAGCACATTTTTTTTTGTGCTGAAAATGCCCCCCACGGCTTATACTCGAGTCACCTTTTTGCGACTGATCTCCCGGAATTTGGGGACCCAGTACTGCCTGGCCGTAGGTCCTCTGGACCCCAAGCTTGGCACACATATAGCCCCACTCTTCCTATATAAGTGTCCAAAGTTTGTTGTCTGGGGGACCTACGGCCGGGGAGCACCGATTTTTCAAAGCCGGGCATCCCTTCCATAAACTCCCATGTTAAACGTCAGTCTAGTCATGGACACAGTGAGGCATGGGCACAGTGAGGCATGGACACAGTGAGGCATGGACACAGTGAGGCATGGGCACAGTGAGGCATGGGCACAGTGAGGCATGGACACAGTGAGGCATGGACACAGTGAGGCATGGGCACAGTGAGGCATGGGCACAGTGAGGCATGGGCACAGTGAGACACGGGCACAGTGAGGCATGGGCACAGTGAGACACGGGCACAGTGAGGCATTGGGCACAGTGAGACACGGGCACAGTGAGGCATTGGGCACAGTGAGGCATGGGCACAGTGAGGCATGGACACAGTGAGGCATGGGCCCAGTGAGGCATTGGTACAGTGAGGCATTGGGCACAGTGAGGCATGCACATGGACACAGTGAGGCATGGGCACAGTGAGGCATGAGCACAGTAAGGCACAGTGAGGCATGGGCACAGTAAGGCACAGTGAGGCATGGGCACATGGACACAGTGAAGCAAAGTGAGGCACACAGATGGACACCCTAGGCTTATACTCGAGTTAATAAGTTTCCCATTTTTTTTGTGGTAAAATTAGATGCCTCGGCTTATATTCGGGTCGGCTTATACTCGCACTCTTGCAATACAGCCAAGAGCTAACTTACCCGATCTCCTTATTCAATATATGGTCATTAATTTGGGAACTTGTTGCAGGTGTTTCTCCTGTCTCCAGGCGTCACCGGTGTGGCTTCTTGTAAGCCCAAAGGATCGGGCTCCTTCCCCCTGTGTGTGTGTGTGTGGGGTGGCGGCGGGCGACTACATGACCCTCCAGATTGCTCCACGGATTTCTGGCCATGCAACTGTCTACTCCATTTTTAAGCGGTAACCATATCGCCATTCCATACTTGTACCGTGATGTGTGATGATTATATTTATTTTTTTCGAATATTTGAAGTTATTTTATATGTCTCTTAGAGTCAACGATCCCCCTGAAGATGACCACCGAATGGTCGAAATGCGTCGGGTTTAACATTTGTTATGCAATCTTGTTTCACATTTGTGCGTGTATGGTAATATTGGAAAATGCAGGAATTTATCTGGCCAGACCGTTTTACGTGTTTCATTCATTGTAACCTAACTGTGTCTTTTGACAACTTTCAAATAAATTTGTTTTATACTTTTATTCGACATACAATTTTCCGATCACATTTATATTGCCGTCCAAAGCCCCATTGGGGGGAAAAACGTCCAATTATCATATATACCGGGGGGTTTGCAGCGCTTGCATCTGTCCCATGTGTGTTTCCATTTTCTGGTCATTCTCCTCTGACCTCAACAAGGCATTTTCCTCCACACAACTGCCGCTCACTGGATATTTTCTCTTTTCCCCACCATTCTCTGTAATCCAGAGAGATGGTTGTGTGTGTGTGTGTGTGTGTGAAAATTCCAGAAATACTCAGACCGGCCCGTCTGCCACCAACAACCATGACCACGTTCAAAGCCACTTTAATCCCCCTTTCTTCCCCATTCTGATGCTCGGCTTGAACTTCAGCAAGTCGTCTGCACCACGTCTAGATGCCGAAATGCATTGAGTTGCTGCCGTGTGATTGGCTGATTAGCAATTTGTGTTTTCAAGCAATTGAACAGCTAATAAAGCGTCCGGTGAATATATATCGATCTCCACCAAATGGCCTTGATCCAGTCTAATTTCTGGTAATCACAAATCCTTTTTTTTTTTTTACCAGCCCTTTAATGAAGTCTTTGTAAAGGCCATAGAACTAGTTTGACCACGAAAGCCTCTCAACCACTGCAATTTATCTTCATCTTAGGTTATTAAGAAGCCATTTTCAGCTGGTCAATCGCCTTTAACTTGCTGGCAAAGCCGGTATTTATAGCTGAAGGCGGCACAGCCTTGCACTTTATTCCCGTGACTTTTAGCAGTTCATTCTCCGAGCCGTCACCGCAGCTCATAAAAGAAGCGTAATGATGATACTTGCATGATAAGATAGAAAGATTTACAAGCGAATCGGAGGTACAAGAGGTTCTAGCAGACAATCGGATGAGTGAAAAAATTCTGGAATTTTTACAGTGTTGTTGCTTTAGAATAGAAGAGCAGTAAAAGGGAATTCTGGTGACCATGAAATATTTATGATAATATACTAAGCGCCTATAACCTACAGCAAGAGATAGAAGGATCGAAGTCTCCCGATGAGCGATGGATGAGGCTGGGGGGGGGGGGGGGCATCTGCTTCTTTGTAGCACCAAAACCCATCAGTGTTTTTCCTGAGACATGGAATATACAGTATTTCACACAAAAGTAAGTACACCCCCATTTTTGTAAAAAAAAATTGTATCTTTTCATGTGACAACCAGGGCCGCCATCTAGGGCAGGGATATGCAATTAGCGGACCTCCAGCTGTTGCCAAACTACAAGTCCCATGAGGCATAGCGAGACTCTGACAGCATCAAGCATGACACCCAGAGGCAGAGGCATGATGGGACTTGTAGTTTGGCAACAGCTGGAGGTCCGCTAATTGCATATCCCTGATCTAGGGGGTTACAGGCAGTACACCTGTAACGGGCCCGGAGATCCCCAGGGGCCCGGATGGCAACCCCCTTTTTTTTGTAAGGGGCCCAGAGGTCCCCAGGGCCCCGGATGGTAACCCCCCTTTTTTATGTATTTTTTTTATAAAAAAAAAATATATATATATATATATATATTTTTTTTTATTATTATTTTTTTTGTAAGGGGCCCAGAGGTCCCCAGAGGCCCGGAGGTCCCCAGGGCCCCGGATGGCAACCCCCCCTTTTTTTTGTAAGGGGCCCAGAGGTCCCCAGGGCCCCGGATGGTAACCCCCCTTTTTTATGTATTTTTTTTATAAAAAAAAATATATATATATATATATATATATATATATATATTTATTTATTTTTTATTATTATTATTTTTGTAAGGGGCCCAGAGGTCCCCAGAGGCCCGGAGGTCCCCAGGGCCCCGGATGGCAACCCCCCTTTTTTTTTATAAAAATAATAATTTTTCATTTTTTTATTTTTTTTTTATAATTTTTTTATTTTTTGTGAGGGGCCCAGAGGTCCCCAGGGCCCCGGATGGTAACCCCCCTTTTTTATGTATTTTTTTTATAAAAAAATATATATTTTATTTTATTTATTTATTTATTTGTAAGGGGCCCAGAGGTCCACAGGGCCCCGGATGGTAACCCCCCTTTTTAATGTATTTTTTTATTTAAAAAATATATATATATATTTTATTTTATTTTTATTTATTTTTTTTATTATTTTTTTGTAAGGGGCCTAGAGGTCCCCAGGGCCCCGGATAGTAACCCCCCTTTTTCATGTATTTTTTTATAAAAAAAAATAAATAAAAATTTTTAATTTCTTTTTTGTAAGGGTTTTTTTTTTTTGTTCTTTTTCTGTTCGTCAGCTCCCAAAGCCCCCCCGACCTCAACAATTCGTGGCAGCACCCCCCCACTTCTCAATTTGCGGCAGCACCCCCCCCCCCCCCGGTTCTCCTCTGCTCCAGGGGGCCCATGCCTGAAGCTGTGTAAGGGGCCCCAAAATTCCTGATGGCGACCCTGGTGACAACACTGAAGAAATGACACTTTGCTACAATGTAAAGTAGTGAGTGTACAGCTTGTATAACGGTGTAAATTTGCTGTCCCCTCAAAATAACTCAACACACAGCCATTAATGTCTAAACCGCTGGCAACAAAAGTGAGTACACCCACTAAGTGAAAATGTCCAAATTCGGACCCAAATAGCCATTTTCCCTGCCCCGTTGTCATGTGACTCGTTAGTGTTAAGGCCCGTACACACGGTCTGACTTTTTGGCAACAAACTTCAAAATAAGCACGTTTTCCCAAAAATCCGACCGCGTGTACGCTCCATAGGACAAACTTTTTCGTTTTTTCATCGGACAAAAGTTCGCTCTGCAAACGGACAAACTTTTCGGCAACAAAAGTCAGATGGTGTCAGGAAAGATGTTTCTGTAATCTGCCTAGCAACAGCAGTGTCAGGAGTATGCCTGTGCATGGAAGAACTGTTCGGCACGTGCGCGATAGCGGACGCGCGGGAGCGCGCCTACGCATGCTGTGACAGCGGTTGGCGCCAGAATATGCCATTTAAACTAGTCAGACACTTTGCTCCTTGCTGTCCGGTCTACAGCGTTCCTGAGACCCCTGCTACCTGAACTCCTGATCTGGCTCATCTCTGATTGCTGCCTGTCCTGATCCTGGCCTGTCCTGACTAAGCTCCTGATTACCCTCTAACCTGATTGCTGACCGCCTGATGAACTCACCCGGCCTGGACTTAACTATACGTGTACCCTGCTGCTGCAAACCAGCTCTGCACTACAGTGCACCTCCCTGCTGCTGCAAACCTGCTCT
Source organism: Rana muscosa (assembly GCA_029206835.1). NCBI lineage: Eukaryota > Metazoa > Chordata > Amphibia > Anura > Ranidae > Rana > Rana muscosa. The sequence goes on from CM055119.1 coordinate 304,185,844, forward strand.
GCACTACAGTGCACCTCCCTGCTGCTGCAAACCTGCTCTGCACTACAGTGCACCTCCCTGCTGCTGCAAACCTGCTCTGCACTACAGTGCACCTCCCTGCTGCTGCAAACCTGCTCTGCACTACAGTGCACCTCCCTGCTGCTGCACACCTGCTCTGCACTACAGTGCACCTCCCTGTTGCTGCAAACCTGCTCTGGACTACAGTGCACCTCCCTGTTGCTGCATCAGCCCTCTACACCAGCTTACCTGCCAGGCACTTGTGCCCCTTTGTCCTCTTGAGCTCCTGTCTACTCTACCAGGGGTTCTTGAGCCAGAGACTTACGAGAGGCCGCTCCCTGCACGTTGGGCTCCACTACCAGGTACGTGACAGATGGTGCAAAGTCCGACTGTGTGTACAGAAATCCATCAGACTTTTGTCCGAAGTACAAATACGCATGCCCAGAACCAATGTTAAAATCAACCAACAATAGCAGAAGTTGACCAAAGGGTGGCGGTAAAGAGCAGAAAAACCATGTGATGTTGGGAAAGTTTGCAGAAAAGTCCTGCTGTGTGTATGCTATGGGTGTTCCCAGCCAACTCCCTTCGGACAAAAACCCACAGAAAAGTTTGTTTGAAGTCTGACCGTGTGTACGAGGCTTTACAAGGTCTCAGGTGTGAATGGGGAGCAGGTGTGATAAATTTGGTGTTATCGCTCTCACTCTCTCATACTCTCACACTGGAAGTACAACATGGCACCTCATGGCAAAGAACTCTCTGAGGATCTGAAAAAAGAATTGTTGCTCTACATAAAGATGGCCGAGGCTATAAGAAGATTGCCAAGACCCTGAAACTGAGCTGCAGCACGGTGGCCAAGACCATACAGCGGTATAACAGGACAGGTTTCCCTCAGAACAGGCCTCGCTATGGTCCACCAAAGAAGTTGAGGTCACGTGCTCAGCGTCATATCCAGAGGTTGTCTTTGGGAAATAGACGTATGAGTGCTGCCAGCATTGCTGCAGAGGTTAAAGGGGTGGGGGGTCAGCCTGTCAGTGCTCAGACCATACGCTGCACACTGCATCAAATTGGTCTGCATTCCTGTTGTCCCAGGAGGAAGCCTCTTCTAAAGATGATGCACAAGAAAGAGCCGCAAACAGTTTGCTGAAGACAAGCAGACTAAGGACATGGATTACTGGAACCATGTCCTGTGGTCTGATGAGACCAAGATAAACTTATTTGGTGTCAGATGGTGTCAGGCGTGTGTGGCGGCAACCAGGTGAGGAGGACAAAGACAAGTGTGTCTTCCCTACAGTCAGGCATGGTGGTGGGAGTGTCATGGTCTGGGGCTGCATGAGTGCTGCCGGCACTGGGGAGCTACAGATCATTGAGGGAACCATGAATGCCAACATGTACTGTGACATACTGAAGCAGAGCATGATCCCCTCCCTTCAGAGACTGGACCGCAGGGCAGTATTCCAACATGATAACCACCCCAAACACACCTCCAAGACCACCACTGCCTTGCTAAAGAAGCTGAGGGTAAAGGTGATGGACTGGCCAAGCATGTCTCCAGACCTAAACCCTATTGATCATCTGTGGGGCTCCTCAAACGGAAGGTGGAGGAGCGCAAGGTCTCCAACATCCACCAGCTCCGTGATGTCATCATGGAGGAGGGGAAGAGGACTCCAGTGGCAACCTTTTAGACAAAGAGGCCAAACTCATTCAGATAAAGAACACCTTATCCCGTTTAATTAGTCCAAAGAATAATGGGAATATTGAGCACCGTGGGTGCCCAGGGACTTTTTAAACGGTGTTCAAATGGGAAAAGATAGAGATACACATAGGTGTATATATAGAAAAATTACAGTTTTATTAAACAATAAACACCTTTAAAACAAACAAGCATTAAATATAATGACCATCCACATAAAATACATGACACAGGAGTCACAAACATGATGAGCTGCCGTCAAGAGTCACTCGACTAGTTTCGCTCGAGTAGAGCTTCTTCAGGAGTTTTAATTGACAATGAGCGCAGATCATACTAGAAAATAGAAATTTACATATGTCAAGCAAACATGGATGTATGGCAAGTTTGTTGTATGTTAGAGAAAACATACTGTATATACTCGAGTATAAGCCGACCCGAATATAAGCCGAGGCACCTAATTTTACCACAAAAAAACTGGGAAAACGTATTGACTCGAGTATAAGCCTAGGGTGTCCATCTGCATGCCTCACTGTGCCTCACTGTGTCCATGTGCATGCCTCACTGTGCCTCACTGTGCCCATGCCTCACTGTGCCCATGCCTCACTGTGTCCATGCCTCACTGTGTCCATGTGCATGCCTCACTGTGCCTCACTGTGCCCATGCCTCACTGTGCCTCACTGTGCCCATGCCTCACTGTGTCCTTGTCTAGACTGACGTTTAACATTGGAGTCTATGGAAGGGGTGCCCGGCTTTGAAAAATCGGTGCTCCCCGGACGTAGGTCCTCCAGACAACAAACTTTGCACACTTATAGGGGGGAAATGGGGCTACATGTGTGCCAAGTGCAGAGTCCAGAGGACCTACGACTGGCCAGTACGGGGTCCCCAAATATTACTGGAGAAATTACCGTTTAACATGGGAGTCTATGGAAGGGGTGCCCGGGTTTGAAAAATTGGTACTCCCGGGCTGTAGGTCCCTCGGACAACCAACTTTGCAGACTTATAGAGAAAAAATGAGGCTAACTGTGTGCCACGTTTGGAGTCCAGGGGACCTACAGACAGCCAGTACCGGGTCCCCAAAGTCTGGGAGATCAGACATAAAAAGGTGACTCGAGTATAAGCCGAGGGGGGCATTTTCAGCACAAAAAAATGTGCTGAAAAACTTGGCTAATACTTGAGTATATACGGTAGGTATACATTAAGCAAATAAATTGCAAAGATAGCAGGTATTGGGAGAATAATATCTTAATGTTGATACATGTAGTTAGATAGCAAACCATGTGGCACAAAAATAATTATTACAAAAGTGATCAAACCAGTGACAACCTGTGAAGCTCTGGTGACCTCCATGCCCAAGAGGGTTAAGGCAGTGCTGGAAAATAATGGCCGCCACACAAAATATTGACACTTTGGGCCCAATTTGGACATTTTCACATTTTATACTGACTTTTGTTGCCAGCGGTTTAGACATTAATGGCTGTGTGTTGAGTTATTTTGAGGGGACAGCAAATTTACACCGTTATACAAGCTGTACACTCACTACTTTACATTGTAGCAAAGTGTCATTTCTTCAGTGTTGTCACATGAAAAGATACAAGAAAATACTTACAAAAAATGGGGTGTACTTACTTTTGTGAGATACTGTATATATGTATCTTAGGAGTGGTTTGAAAGTGAATATGAAAGATTATATTAGTGATAGGAGATGATAGCGCAGAGTCATTATGGATGGAGCTTCATATGAGGGCATCAATAATGGTGGGGGTATGTATGTTGTAGCCCCTCTAATATACATTGTATAAGATGAGAAATAGATTCCGCTCCTATCACAGACTGAGAAGCAGGGCGATGTTCTTAGTATGGGGGGGGGGGGGATTTCAATTACCCCGATTATTGATTGGGCTCATGGATCTGAACCTTCCACAAAGATTTGTCATTTCTTGAACCTATCGCAGGACAATTTCATGGGTCAGAGATGGTAAAAGCCCAACTAGAAAATAAATAAAAATGCTCTGTTGGATCTATTAATTTGAAATAAGACAAAGCTCATTACAGGCGTACAAATTACAGACAATTTAGGTAATAGTGATGATTATAATGTAATTACATTTGCTTTAAATTACAGGAAGGAGAAGCGTGTTGGTATGGCAAGAAGAGCACTCCATTTCAAAAAGGCCTAAATTCACTAAGCTGTGCTCTTCACTGCATACAATTCAATAGGATGAAATATTCTTACCAGAGAACACAAGTGGGAGTGTTTTAAAGACATATTTACCGTATATACTCGAGTATAAGCCGAACCGAATATAAGCCGAGGCACCTAATTTTACCACAAAAAACTGGGAAAACGTATTGACTCGAGTATAAGCCTAGGGTGTCCATTAGGGATGAGCTTCGTGTTCGAGTCGAACATACGTTCGACTCGAACATCGGCTGTTCGATCGTTCGACGAAGATCGAACGATTTGGGCCGTTCGCGCCAAATTCGAGTGACGCGAACGGCCCACAATGCACTACGCCATCGCAGTGTCATCCAGGCGCTGTGATTGGCCAAGCATGCACTGTGACCCCGCATACTTGGCCAATCACAGCGCCGGCAGCGAGGAGAGCAATGATTGGCCACAGGCAGGATGCCTGTGGCCAATTATTGCTGATGGGGTTTAGTACACGCCCCACACTATAAAAGTCCGCCAGCGCGGCGGCCTTGTGTAGTGTGTTCCGGAGCAGGGAAAGAGAAGCATAGGCAGGGACAGTGTCATTTTTTTCCTTTTACTAATCCTGGATTCCTTGTGTTTAGGGACAAATAAGGATAGGTAGGGAGAGTGTCAGTGACAGTGTGCTATTCTGTGCTAATCCTTGTTTGTAGGGACAGAGAGGTACAGTGAGGGAAACTGACAGTGTGCTGTTCTGTTCTAAACCAATTTTGCTGTTCCATATTTTCAATCCTTGAGTTGAGGGACAGAGAGGTACAGTGAGGGAAATTGACAGTGTGCTATTCTGTTCTAAACCAATTTTGCTGTTCCATATTTTCAATCCCTGAGTTGAGGGACAGAGAAGGACACTCGTAGAAATTATCAGTGTGCTATTCTGTGCTAAATCTTGTTTGTAGGGAGGGACAGAGTAGGACAGTGAGGGAAAGTGTCAGTGTGCTATTCTGTTCTAAAACTTTTTTGCTGAACCATATTTTCAATCCTTGTGTTTAGGGACAGAGAAGGATAGGCAGGGGACAGTGTCAGTGTCATTGTTGCTAAGCCTCCTGCACAATATACACCTGAAGGTAGCCCTTATTGCTGTTTTTCCCATCTCCCTGCAGGCCATCCATTAAAATGTCTGGAAGGCAACCAAGGAGAGGCAGACAGTCAGGAGGCAAAAAAAGAGGTCAAGCAGGCTCTGTGTCTGGGGGCAACAGTGCTGGTCGTGTACGCGGTGCATTGTCATCAGCACATGGCCATGGGACACGCTTGTCCTTGTTTTCGGCAGCTGGACATGTTGAGCCACATCATGCCGAAGACTTGGTAGAGTGGATGACCAAGCCCACCTCATCCTCCTCATCCTCTCTCACCCAGGCTCAGGGTACTGGCAAAGCAGCTGCCAAAGCGTCCTCTTCTCTGGTATCATTATCTTCATTAGTCAATCCTTCCCTAGACCCACCATGCCCTCCTCCTGAGGAGTCCCCCGAACTGTTTGAGCACAGTGTTGGGTACATGCTCCAGGAGGATGCCCAGCGTTTGGAAGGATCTGATGATGATACCCAGCTACAGGAAGGCAGTAGCGTGAGAGCAGAGAGAGGGGATGCTCAAGAAGGACACCAATCTGGCAGTCATGCTCCAGCAGCTGCAGCATACTGCCAGATTGGCTCCAGTGATGAGGAGGGAGGGGATGATGAGGTCACTGACTCCACGTGGGTGCCTAATAGGAGAGAGGAGGAGGAGGAGGAGGAGGATGAGGAGGAGGCACATCTCCAACGAGGCAGGATGCCCTTGAGTGGCCAGCGTATGGGCAGCACACCGACGGAATCACACCGCAGAGCTCCGCCTGTGCAGGGCGCTGCCTCTGCCCGTCATTCAAAAAGTTCTTTGGTGTGGGCCTTTTTTGAGGCGAGTGCATCAGATCGCACAGCTGCTGTTTACAACATATGTCTCAAGCGTATATCGCGTGGCCAAAACATCAGCCGCTTGGGCACCACATGCCTGACCAGACATATGTTGACCTGCCATGCAGCTCGTTGGCAAGCCTACCTTAAAGACCCACACCAAAGAACAAAGCTGACCTCTTCTTGCACCGCATCAGCTGGGATCTCCAACCCCACTATAACTTCAGTCCTCTCTGAAACCTGCTCTGAGAGGAATGAAGGTGTAGAATTAGGTGTGTCACAGCCAAGTACTTGCGGGCACTCTGCTAGCAGTACACCAACGTCCGATTCTAGCAGGCAAATTTCCCTGCCCCAGCTGCTGGACCGTCGAAAGAAGTTCACTCCCAGCCATCCACATGCCCAGCGGTTGAATGCTAGCTTGGCTAAATTGCTAGCGCTTCAACTGCTGCCTTTTCAGTTGGTAGACTCGGCCCCCTTCCGTGAGTTTGTGCAATGTGCGGTTCCTCAGTGGCAGGTTCCCAAACGCCACTTTTTCTCACGGAAGGCGATTCCGGCTCTTTACCGGCATGTGGAAGGCAATGTCTTGGCCTCGCTGGACAGGGCGGTCAGCGGTAAGGTGCATATTACCGCTGACTCATGGTCCAGCAGGCATGGACAGGGACGGTACCTTTCTTTCACGGCCCATTGGGTCACTCTTTTGGCAGCTGGGAAGGATGCAGGACAAGGTGCAGTAGTGTTGGAGGTTGTTCCACCGCCACGCCTCCAAAATGCTACTACTGGTTGTGACACACCTCTCTCCTCCACCCCCTCCTCTTCTTCTTCCTCCATGGCCTCTTCCTGTGGTTTGTCCTCGGAACCAGCGGTGCTCCGTAGGCGTTCAAGGGGCTACGCAAGTACGCAGGCAAAAGGATGCCATGCCGTGCTTGCGCTGGTGTGTTTGGGGGACAGGAGCCACACTGGGGCAGAGGTCCTGTCTGCTCTGCAGGGGCAGGCCGAGAGGTGGTTGATGCCACGCCAGCTTAAGCCAGGAATGGTGGTTTGTGACAATGGCACCAACCTCCTCTCCGCCCTCCGACAGGGACAACTGACCCATGTGCCCTGTATGGCTCACGTCCTTAACCTGGTGGTGCAGCGGTTCTTGGGCAGGTACCCGGGCTTACAGGATGTCCTGAGGCAGGCCAGGAAAGTCTGTGTGCATTTCCGCAGATCTTATAATGCCAGTGCTCGCCTGGCTGAGCTTCAAAAGGAGTTGAACCTGCCCAAGAACCGCCTTATATGTGACATGCCCACCAGGTGGAACTCAACGTTGGCCATGCTGCAGCGGCTGCACACGCAGCAGAGGGCCATCAATGAGTACCTGTGCGACTACGGCACCAGGACAGGGTCAGGGGAGCTCGGGTTTTTTTCACCACGCCAGTGGGGCATGATCAGGGATGCATGCACTGTCCTGGCACCATTTGAGGAGGCCACGAGGATGGTGAGCAGTGACAGTGCATGCATCAGTGACACTGTACCTCTTGTCCACCTGTTGGAGCACACGCTGCGTGGAATAATGGACAGGGCACTTGAGGCAGAACAGAGGCAGGAAGAGGAGGACTTCCTTGCCTCTCAAGGCCCCCTTTACCCAGACAGTGTTCCTTCTGTCCCACCCATCGCACAGGAAGAGGAGGAGGAGGATTGTGTCAGCATGGAGGTGGAGGCTGGCACTCAGCATCTTCAGCAGCAGTCTTTTAGGGATGATTTACAGTCCCAAGAAACCAGTGGACTTGTACGTGGCTGGGAGGAGGTGGCTGCGGATCATGTCGTCCTTAGTGACCCAGAGGACTCCGGAGCGAATGCCTCAGCAAACCTACGCTGCATGGCCTCCCTGATCCTGCAAAGTCTGCGGAAGGATCCTCGTATTCTTCGGATCAAGGAGAGGGACCATTACTGGCTGGCCACTCTCCTTGATCCACGGTACAAGGGTAAGGTTGCGGACCTTATCGTACCGTCGCAGAGGGAGCAGAGGATGAGACAACTCCGGGAGGCCTTGCAGAAAGGTCTGTGCAATGCGTTCCCAGAGACTGTGAGGTTAAAAACTCCTGGTCCTGGACAACGAGTTGCTGAGGCTTCGGGCAGTCAAAGAAGGAGCGGTGGGGAAGGTGGCCGTCTGACCGATGCGTTCAGACAATTCTTTAGTTCCGCAGCCCCAAAGTATGATCGGTTCCAGCAACCATCGCCAGCGTCTGATATACATGGTCCAGGAATACCTAGGGGCAAGGTCAGACTTGGACACCTTCCCCACCGAAAATCCTCTGGCTTACTGGGTCTTGAGGATGGATCACTGGCCAGAGCTTGCACAGTATGCAATTGAGCTACTGGCCTGTCCTGCATCCAGCGTTCTTTCAGAACGCACATTCAGTGCTGCTGGAGGATTTGTCACGGATCACAGGGTGCGCCTGTCCACCGACTCGGTTGATCGACTGACTTTCATCAAGATGAACCAGTCTTGGATCACCACCAGCTACCACACACCAGATGCTGATATAACAGACTAATTGATTTTAAAATGTCACATCCCTTCAAGACTGATGCTGATGCTGAGTGCCTGTGCTGTTATGTTGACTGGCTATCCTCCTCCTCCTCCTCAATGATACGATTAACGATGATAGCTTGGAAGATCATTTTGGTTTATGGGTGACGCCACCAGTGGCTAAGGCCCAATTTTTCAGCCCCTGTTTAACAGGGGCGTGTAATTAAAAATTTTGATGCAATACTTTGCAACAGGCCTCATTGCTGTGCTCCAAGTACAGTATCTGTGAGGGGTTGCAGTGTTGTGCCACCAGTGCCTAAGGCCCAATTTTTCAGCCCCTGTTCAACAGGGGCATGCAATTATAATTATTGATCTAATAATTCACAGCAGGGACCATTGCTGCGCCCACCAAGAGTAACTGTCAGGCCTTACAGTGTTGTGGCACCAGCACCACCATCACCACCACCACCACCACCAAAGGCCCAATTTTTCAGCCCCTGTTCAACAGGGGCATGCAATTATAATTATTGATCTAATAATTCACAGCAGGGACCATTGCTGCGCCCACCAAGAGTAACTGTCAGGCCTTACAGTGTTGTGGCACCAGCACCACCATCAAAGGCCCAATTTTTACTACCACTGATCAACAATTATATGTTATTACAATTCCTGATATTATACTTGACAGCAGGGCGTTCCAGCACCCACCAAGAATAACTGTGAGTGCTTTCAGTGTTGTGCCAACACCAACACCTAAGGGGCCAATTTCTGCAGAGTATAAACGGAAGGTCCCTACTTTCAAACATCCAACTTACAAACTACTACTACTTGCAAACGGAAGAAGACAACAGGAAGTGAGAGGAAATCTACCCCTTGGAAGGAAAATTCTCTCCTGTAAGAATTAATATGGGAGAAAGGTGTCTCCTCTCTACTGATGCTTTATCACCAATCCTTGTTTCAATAAAAACACCACATTTCAAAAACAGTTGTCATTGGGACGCAAAGTGAGGTGAAATGTTCTGAACAGGGGCACAGACAGCAAAAAAAATGTGACAGGGGTGATAACCCTTCCCTATGTTTTACAAAAAGCTAAAAAAAAGGAATTTGCCATGGAGCTCCACTTAAACAATGCAGCTGTTCAAAATTACAAACAGATTCTACATAAGAACAAACCTACAGTCCCTGTCTTGTATGCACCGCCTGTATACGGCTGTTCAGAGTATATAGGTCCTTTTTTATTCTGTGTGCGGGGTTCCCCTTAATATCCATACAAGACCCAAAGGGGCTGGTAATGGGCTGGGGTAGGGGGGGGGTCATGGGGTAGCTATGCCATTTTTCCTAAAGATTTTCATCCATATTACCGGGACCAGACATTACATTAAAGCCGCAAGCAGTTTTAAATGACTTTTTTCCCTTTAGAAATGTTATTTTATGCAGGGACAGTTCTAAACACGGGAAACACGTGGCACTTCACAGGCATACTTTAGACACCCCCCAGGTACAATATTTAAAGGAATATTTCACTTTTTTTTTTTCACTTTATGCATCATTAAAATGACTGCTCCCGGAAAACGTCCGTTTTTAAAACTTCTTTTTGCATTGATACATGTCCCCTGGTGCAGAAGCCGGATTCCCAAATTCTGTTTCGGACAATAACATGGATAATAGTCTTTATAATTAGCACTTTAGAATCCGAACGTTCGCATCCATTGTATTTAATAGGGTTCTAATGTTCGTTCGAACTTTCGGTCCGTTCGCGGGTTCTGGTGCGAACCGAACCCGGGGGTGTTCGGCTCATCACTAGTGTCCATCTGCATACCTCAATGTGCCCATGACTAGACTGACGTTTAACATGGGAGTCTATGGAAGGGGTGCCCGGCTTTGAAAAATCGGTGCTCCCCGGCCGTAGGTCGCCTGGACAAAAAACTTTGCACACTTGTAGAGGAAGAGTGGGGCTACATGTGTGCCAAGTTTGGTAGCGGGTCCACAAAGTCCGGCAGATCAGGCACAAAAAGGTGACTCGAGTATAAGCCAAGGGGGGCATTTTCAGAACAAAAAAATGTGCTGAAAAACTCGGCTTATACTCGAGTATATACGGTAACCACTTCAACACCGGGCACTTTCACCCCCTTCCTGCCCAGGCCATTTTTCAGCTTTCAGCGCTGTCACATTTTGAATGATAATTGCGTGGTCGTGCGACGTTGTACCCAAATGAAATTTTTATAATTTTTCCCACAAATAGAGCTTTCTTTTGGTGGTATTTGATCACCTCTGCGGTTTTTATTTTTTGCGCTATAAACAAAAGAAGAGGGACAAGTTTGAAAAAAACACAATATTTTTTACTTTTTGCTATAATAAATATCCATTTTTTTAAAACAATTTTTTTCCTCAGTTCAGGCCGATACGTATTCTTCTACATATTTTTGGTAAAAAAAAAAATCGCAATAAGCGTATATTGATTGGTTTGCGCAAAAGTTATAGCAGCTACAAAATAGGGGATAGTTTTATAGCATTTTTATTTTTTATTTTTTTACTAGTAATGGCGGCGATCAGCGATTTTTATCGTGACTGCGACATTGTGGCAGACAGATCGGACACTTTTGACACATTTTTTGGGACCATTCACATTTATACAGCGATCGCTGCTATAAAAAATGCATTGATTACTGCAGTGTTTCTCAACTCCAGTCCTCAAGGCGCCCCAACAGGTCATGTTTTCAGGATTTCCCTCAAGATGAAACAGCTGTGGGAATTACTAAGGCAGTGAAACTGATCAATCCACCTGTGCAGATAATTGGAAAGCCTGAAAACATGACCTGTTGGGGCGCCTTGAGGACTGGAGTTGAGAAACACTGGATTACTGTATAAATATGACTGTCAGGGAAGGGGTTAACACTAGGGGGCGATCAAGGGGTTAAATGTGTTCCCTGGGGAGTGATTCTTACTGTGGGGGGGAGGGGACTGACTGGGGGAGGTGACCGATCTGTGTCCCTATGTACAAGGGACACACCATCGGTCTAGGGTGACCACATTTCCAAACTACAATTCAGGGACACCCCCCCTTTCCAAAAATCAGCTTGTGCTGCAACGAATCACAGCACAGTGATTAGACTCAAGAGGCGGGATTTATGATTTCTCCAATCACAAGCAGGGGGTGGGGATTGTGCTCCTCCAGGCATTCCCGGCCAGGACAAGTACTGTCAGTGAGTAAAGCAGCGATGTGGCAGACTTTTTTGGGGGCATCAGATTGGCCCGGGGGGGGGGGGGGGGTGGCTGTGTCAGTTTCATTCCGGGACACTGTATTGTCCTGGAATGAAGGTGCCCGGGACAGACCTGCAAAATGCGGGACTGTCCCGGGCAATCCGGGACACGTGGTCACCCTACATCGGTCTCCTCTCCCTGACAGGACGTGGATCTCTGTGTTTACACACACAGAGATCCACGGTCCTGCTTAGTTTCTGGGCAATCGTGGGTGCCCCGCAGCCATTGCGACCGCCGGGCACGCGCATCGGGTCCCCAGTGACGTGGCGGGCGCACGCGCGCCCCCTAGTGGCTCGGGAAGGCGCGACGTCATATGGCGTCGGCCCAGAACGAGAGGCTCTTCGTCTCGCCGTCATTTGACGGCGGGCGGTGGAGTAGTGGTTCAAAGGGGTTGTAAACCTTCGTGTTTTTTCACCTTCATCCTATGGTTTTGCATACTTTATACTTGTATGGGGAATGCAAAACCTGCTTAAAACAAACTAATGCCTGTAGACGCAGGTTCTTATCCAGACTGAATCGTGGTTAGCAAAAATAATAATAAAAACATTTCCAATAAAAAAAATTATTTAGATATCATAAAGTTATAACAAAGCATACAAAGACAGTTTTACGGTATCACCTACAATACGCCTAACATGGCTTCCAATACCACCTCTATGCCGATGATACCCAGATCTATCTCTCCACTTCTCAACTCACCCCCTCGATCTCCTCGCGGATCTCAAACTTATGACATATGGGTATGGATGTCACACCACTTCCTCAAACTCAATCTTTCTAAAACTGAGCTTGTTATTAATGCTTAAAAAGATGCCAGTCTTCTGCCCAGGAGCAATTTATAACATGGCACATTATTATTATTATACACGATTTATATAGCGCCAACAGTCTACCCAGCGCTTTATAGACATGTGCAAAAGGAAAAAATTTGTTTTGTTTCGTTTCAATTTGTTAATTAATTAATTTTGTTTAGTTAGATCCGTTAAATTCGTTTTCGGATTTCGTTTCGTTTTCAACCGAATTCGAAAAATCGGTCGCATTCGAAAATATTTCAACCGGATTCCATAATATTTCAATCTGATTTTTTGCAGATTACTATTTATTTCCATCAGATCTCCTGCAGTATATAAACATCTATTTCATTTTTTTGCAGATCTCCTGCAGACTATTAGCATCTATTTCATTTTTCTTTTCTTTTTTTTTGCATTAGAGCAGCCATTTCCTTTATTTCAGCAGATCTCCTGCAGACTATTAGCATCTATTTCATTTTTTTTTATTTTTTTGCAGATTACTACCGGTATTTATTTCCATCCGATCTCCTGCAGACTATTAGCATTTATATATATTTTTTTGCATATCTCCTGCAGACTATTAGTATCTATTTCATTTTCTCATCAGATCTGCAGACTTAAAGCATCTATTTCATATTATTTTTTTTTGCAGGTCTCCTGAAAACTATTAGCAGCCATTTCCCTAGTCTAGTCTATTTTCTATTTCTATTCTAATCTTTTCTAATTGGAATTTGAATTCATTCTATACGAAATCCGAATGGTCGGAACATGGTTTATTATACTCTTTTCTATTCGGTTGGAATAATTTTGAATCCGGTTGAAATATTATCGAATTTGGTTGAAATATTAACAAATGTGGATGAAATATTATCGAATCCGGTAGAAATATTTTCGAATTTGGTTGTTATATTTCCTCCTTCCTGGTCCCCCCCCCCGTGACTTTACCATTAACATCAACAACACAACCATTGGTCCCTCCACACCTGACAGGGTGCCGGGTGTAATCCTTGACTCTGACCTCTCCTTCAGCCCCCACATCCAATCACTGGCTAAATCCTGCCGCCTTAACCTCCGCAACAACTCCAGAATTCGACCCTTCCTGACTAATGATGACGCCACAAAGCAACTTATTCACTCCTTGATTATTTTCCGCCTTGACTACTGCAATGGCCTACCCTTAAGCAGGCTCCTCCCTCCTTCAGTCTATTATGAATTCTGCTGCTAGACTAATACACCTCACTAACTGATCCGTGACTGCTGCTCCTCTTTGCCAATCCCTTTACTGGCTTCCCCTACCCCACCGTGTAAAATTCAAAATACTAACCACAACATACAAGGCCATTCACAACATTGCCCCCATCTACATCACCAACTTCATCTGCAGATATCGCCCAAACCCTCCCCTCCGCTCCTCCCAGGACCTCCTGCTCTCTAGCTCCCTTGTTACCTCCTCCCATGCTCGCCTTCAGGACTTCTCCAGAGCCTCTCCCATCTTCTGGAACTCCCTGCCCCAGTATGTTCGATCAGCTACCCTGTCCACCTTTAGGAGATCCCTGAAAACTAATTTATTCGGGGAAGCCTATCCCACACCCACCTAACAACTGTCCCTGAGCCACCCCCATTAATTAATTTTCTGCAGCTATTACCTTTTGTACCACCACCCCCTCCCTTTAGATTGTAAGCTCTACGAGCCGGGCCCTCCTGTACCTTCTGTATTGAACTGTACTGTAATTGTGTTGTCCCCCCTATACATTGTAAAGCGCTAGGCATGTGCATTCCGTTTCGTTCCGAATCGAAATTCGGACGAATTTTCATTATTCGGACGTTCGGATGCATCCGAATTAACGAATTACAATGCTCACGAATTCAACCGAATCCGAAATAATGTTTCGAATTGAAAAACCATGGGCGAAATTCGAATCGAATTCGAAAAAAATTCTAGTCGAATTGAAAACAATTAGAATAGAATCGAAAATATTGGAAAGAATCGAATAGAAAAACAATAGAACAGAATAGAATAAAATATAATATATATATTATATTTTATTCTATTCTGTTCTATTTTTTTTCTAGTCTATTTTCTATTTCTATTCTAATCTTTTCTAATTGGAATTCGAAAAATTGGTCGCATTCGAAAATATTTCAACCAAATTCGAAAATATTTCTACCAGATTCGATAATATTTTATCCACATTCATTAATATTTCAACCAAATTCGATAATATTTCAACCGGATTCGAAATTATTCCAACCGAATAGAAAAGATTATAATAAACCTTGTTCCGACATTCGAATTTCGTATAGAATGAATTCAAATTCCAATTATTAAAGATTAGAATAGAAATAGAAAATAGACTAGAAATAGACTAGACTAGGGAAATGGCTGCTAATAGTTTGCAGGAGACCTGCAAAAAAAATAAAAAATATGAAATAGATGCTTATAGTCTGCAGATCTGATGAGAAAATGAAATAGATACTAATAGTCTGCAGGAGATCTGCAAAAAAAATTATATAAATGCTAATAGTCTCCAGCAGATCGGATGGAAATAAATAGTAATCTGCAAAAAAAAAAAAAAATGAAATAGATGCTAATAGTCTGCAGGAGATCTGCTGAAATAAAGGAAATGGCTGCTCTAATGCAAAAAAAAAGAAAAAGAAAAGAAAAATGAAATAGATGCTAAAAGTCTGCAGGAGATCGGATGGAAATAAATAGTAATCTGCAAAAAAAAAAAATGAAATAGATGTTAATAGTCTGCAGGAGATCGGATGGAAATAAATAGTAATCTGCAAAAAAAAAAATGAAATAGATGCTTATAGTCTGCTGGAGATCGGATGGAAATAAATAATAATCTGCAAAAAAAATGAAATAGATGCTAATAGTCTGCAGGAGATCTGCTGAAATAAAGGAAATGGCTACTCTAATGCAAAAAAAAAAAAAGAAAAAGAAAAGAAAAATGAAATAGATGCTAAAAGCCTGCAGGAGATCGGATGGAAATAAATAGTAATCTGCAAAAAAAATGAAATAGATGCTAAAAGTCTGCAGGAGATCTGCTGAAATAAAGGAAATGGCTACTCTAATGCAAAAAAAAAGAAAAGAAAAGAAAAATGAAATAGATGCTAAAAGCCTGCAGGAGATCGGATGGAAATAAATAGTAATCTGCAAAAAAAATGAAATAGATGCTAATAGTCTGCAGGAGATCTGCTGAAATAAAGGAAATGGCTGCTCTAATGCAAAAAAAAGAAAAAGAAAAGAAAAATTAAATAGATGCTAAAAATCTGCAGGAGATCGGATGGAAATAAATAGTAATCTGCAAAAAAATATTTAAATAGATGCTAATAGTCTGCAGGAGATCTGCTGAAATAAAGGAAATGGCTGCTCTAATGCAAAAAAAAAGAAAGAAAAAGAAAAGAAAAATGAAATAGATGCTAAAAGTCTGCAGGAGATCGGATGGAAATAAATAGTAATCTGCAAAAAAAAATTAAATAGATGCTAATAGTCTGCAGGAGATCTGCTGAAATAAAGGAAATGGCTGCTCTAATGCAAAAAAAAAAAAAGAAAAAGAAAAAAAATGAAATAGATGCTAATAGTCCTGCAGGAGATCTGCAAAAAAAATGAAATAGATGTTAATATCCTGCAGGAGATCTGATGGAAATAAATAGTAATCTGCAAAAAATCCGATTGAAATATTATCGAACCTGGTTGAATTTTTTTCGCATTCGGTTGAAATAATTTCGAATCATGTTGAAATAATTTAGAATCCAGTAGAAATATTTTCGAATGCGACCGATTTTTTCGAATTCGGTCGAAAACGAAATCCGAAAACGAATTTAACGAATCTAACTAAACGAAATTAATTAACAAATTAAAACGAAACAAATTGTTTCCTTTTGCACATGTCTATAAAGCGCTGGGTAGACTGTTGGCGCTATATAAATCGTATATTATAATAATAATACTGTGCCATGTTATAAATTGCTCCTGGGCAGAAGACTGGCATCTTTTTAAGCATACATCCAATGTAACAACAGAAACCAAGAAAAAGCAAAAAATAATATCATTCAAATCTTTCTACTAGTCCTTTTATTGAGGTTGGACATACTACACTAGAACCAGTTTGAACATTTCTCAACTTCCATTCTTCGTCTTGGGCTAATGAACAGGCAATTTCCACTGGCCGAAAAGTCAATTTCCCTTCAAATCTTGTATCTATAGGTGTTGGCGGGCCTTGTGCTTTATTCCCCAGACTTTAGACTTGTAAAGCAACAATTTTTCTAAGCCGTTGATGTATTGCTTCAAGGTAGCTGGCTCGGATTATTAGTCTGTGACATTTACGACCCTATAGCTCTCAAAAGTCAAGGTTTTACAGTAGATGAGTGCGTGGTTTTTTTCCATATATCTCCTGGTTAGTGGACCTGAACCTCGCTCATAAAAAAAGCATGATGATGACACGTGCAGGATGACCTAGAAAGATTAACAGGCAAATATGTGAACAAGAGGGTTTAACAGGAAAGTCGTTAAAGGAAACATTCAGAACGCTTTTGCTTTTGAATTGATGAGCGGTAAAATATAGTTCTGGCTCTCGTGAAATATTTAAAAAAATAATACGAAGTGCGTATAACCGAGACCCAGAGACACCCAGGCAGATGTACCCCCCCCCCCCCCCCCCCAAGAGCGATGGATGGGGAAACATCTCCTCTTTGTCCGCAGCGCCAGGATCTGCCGATGGCCTTAAACGATGTACGTGCGTTTTACACTTTCTTCCATGCTCTCTTAGGATTGGCCAAGTTACATAAAAATATTGAATAAAAAGAAAATGAGAACCGGCGCCAATTATAGAATCAAATACCGTATATACTCGAGTATAAGCCGAACTGAATATAAGCCGAGGCACCTAATTTTACCACAAAAAAACAGGGAAAACGTATTGAATCGAGTACAGTGGCGGTGCGTCCATAGAGGGCGCCGGAGCGCCGCCCCCTCTCTCTCCTGCACCGCCACTGAAAAACAATACGTAGGTTCATGCATTGCATGAACCTATGTATTGTCACCGCTGCCGCCCACTATTCAGATGGCCGGCCCCCTGGCGAGCGCCGGCCATCTGAATTAGAGCGGTGGCCGGCGGTGGGTGTGTTTTGGAAGTGTCTATCAGAGCCAGCGGCTCTGATAGGCTTTCCGATTACAGCCCTCAGGCTGTATTTGGCTTCCAAATAGTTCACCGAGGGACGCACGGGGGGTGCGTTTCTTGGTGAACACTGACAGGCGTTTCAGACAATCAGATTCACCGGATCCGTCCATCCTCTCCCTGTCCTGTATTCCTTACCCATCTGCTGATCTCCCTGTGTTTGACCCCGGCCTGGCTTTTGTTTACGATTCTGGTATCTCCCATTTATTGTACATATCTGTCTGTTGTTATTCGTGGGAGCAAAGTCCGACTGTGTGTACAGAAAACCATCGGACTTTTGTCCGATGGACAAAACAACTAATGTTAAAATCAACCAACAATAGCAGAAGTTGACCAAAGGGTGGCGGTAAAGAGCAGAAAAGAGCAGAAAAACCACGTGATGTTGGAAGAAGTTTTGGGAAAGTTTGCAGAAAAGTCCTGTGGTGTGTATGCTATGGGTGTTCCCGACCAACTCCGTTCGGACAAAAATCCACGGAAAAGTCCGATGGAAGTCCGACCGTGTGTACGAGGCTTTAGACTGGGATGCCATTAAAGTTCATGTGCGTGTAAAGGCAGGCGTCCCAATACTTTTGGTATTATAGTGGAAAGTTAATTATGTATAGTGGAGCGCTTCACTAACTAGGAGGGTGCTACAGATGATTGTAAGGGCACCAAGTGACTTCTCTAAATTTGGCTTTGTAGTCATTGTATTAATCTTTTAGGTAAAAGGTTTTGGTTTTTTTCACTTTGGCTGGAGCTTCCGTTTTTTTTTTTGCAGCAAACCACAGACACAGATGCATTTTTCTGACTTTGATTGCCAAGTATATAGCGATGGGAGAGGATAGAGGACTAGAAGCGATATTTCACAAGTCTCAGAACTCCAAGTCATCATATGAATGAGGCAGCTGTGCCGGGCCGGTGGAAGATACATCCAAATACTGGCACAGAGAGCTGTGAGTTATCATCGGGATTTTATAATATAATTCTAGGTTTGCTCCAGTGGCTCTCCGCTCCGGCACCTGGAAGGTCACAAGAATACACAGACTGCTAAAATAAACTCGGGATTTATTCTCTGTAAAGCCGTCTCAAAGTTTAGCTTTGTCCCTCTTACAGGCTTGACCTCCCGCTGACCGCATAACGCAAGGAGGGCGGGCTTTAATTGCCAGCACGCCGCACGTGCGCGTCCGTGGCGGCTGAGGATTCCTGTGCTGAGATCGCGCTCGCTGCATGCGACTGAGCTGTCACCGACCGGTCTATACGAAGGGTCGGGAGCTGGCCGGACAGGCTCGAGGTCATGTGACCACTGTGAGAGCCAATCACGGTGTTCACATGATCAGAAAGTCCAGCCCCCACTCACCCTCAGTTTGGTCCTAAAGCAGCTAAAAGGGGGGGGGGGAGCTGCGGGTGGGCAGGAGGAGATTAAGGAGGAACTCCAGACAACAAAACCATTTAAAGTCCCCCTTACATCAGTGTCCCTATCAAAGTCCCCCTTACATCAGTGTCCCTATCAGAGTACCCCTTACCACTGTAAGGTTTACAGTGAGTACTACAGAAGAGAAAGAGAGCAGCACCATCTAAGTGCAGCAATGATATAACATTTAATTCCAAGGAAAACAGTTAAAACTCACAAGATTAAAAAGATGTCAGCGCATGTAATAATGTATTAGGGTTCATCCACCCCTAGGGAGGACGAGCAGGAGTGGATGAACTTCTGGGGGATGAACTCCTAGTGGGGGGGGGGGTAATCTAAATTCTCAATTTGTGCACACTGAGGGTACACCACTGACCCTTGCTGAGAGCCAGATAAAATCTCATTGGGGGCCGGGTGTGGCCCACGGACCATAGTTTGGAGACACATCATTGACAACGGTTGGCCACTTCTTCACCATCAGGTGAGCATTTGACAGGGTGACAACACAAGTCCACATTTGGGAGGCAGTTGTCACTCCATAACAGGAAGTGCCTGAGAAAGGACCTTCATGGCAAGATCACTAGGAAAGCTGCAGATTTAAAACAACTGAAAATAATTTTTGGAATAACATGTTCCCACTGACATGAGAAGTGTAGTGATTGGGTGGAGATCTAGTCTAACTTACTTCATTATTCAGAAAGGCTTGAACTGCGATAAGGAATCAGGTGGGTATTTTTGATGCTGATAGGGACAATTGTTAGCAGGGCTGGGACAAGGGGTGGGCAGGAGGGACGGCCGCCCGGGGCGCACTGGTGGGATGGGCAGACCCTCACCACACATAAGCTCCAGATCAGTGCCTCACAACCTACTGCTGTCACACTGTGCTCCAACTTGCCCACATTTGCAACTACCTTCTAGCTGTTAGAAAGCAAGCCATTGGCCGCACATCTGCAGTTTACAGTTCATGCCAGCCGGAGCAAGGGGGCAGAGATAATGCAGGGTGATTGTAGGAGAAGCTCAGTGGGAACCAGGACACTACATGTTCATGCAAATACTTATGAGCAAAGGCTCAATACAGAACGGGCATTAGTATGCATGCGCAAACGTATTAGCGTGTGTCCAAGAAAAATTGGGTGTATGCGCATGCGCATGAGCATGCACACGCGCCAAACAGCCTATTTAAGCTGAACTGTGGCAAGAACAGATTGCTGAGTGGTCTTCAGCTAGTTCCTGTTAACCTGTACCCTGACCTGCTATATCTGCCTACCCGTGCTTGACCCAGCTTGCCCTTAACCAATCTATGGATTCCCACCTGCCTATTGTGACCTTGGCTTGTACTCTGACTCTGCTCTTGTCTTGTGTTCCTGTACCTTCGCTGCCCGGCTGTTGATGACCTCTTGGCTTGTGTCCCGGCTACGCTCCTGCCTACTGATCAAGCTTCACTGTGTTCCAGTCCCTGGTTCCTGCCTGGTGATCCACGGTCATCTGTTCCCTGCAAACCTCAGCTGGCACTGCCTGTTATACCTTCCCTCATGCCAGTCTGTGTCCTCACACCTCTTGTCATCAGTACCAGGTAGGGTGACCACATTTCGAAACTGCCATTCAGGGACACAGGGACACCCCCCCCCCCCCCCCAAAAGATGATTTTTGTCATTTTTTTGCAGATTTTTGGGGCATGGGCGTATGAAATCAGTGGGGCCGTGTGCAAGTGGAGTGTATTGCGGGGGTAATATGTACAGGAGAGGAGTGCAGAGTATATGGTGGGGGGTAATAAGTACAGGAGAGGAGTGCGGAGTGTATGGCCGGGGGTAGTTAGTGGAGAGAGGAGGAAGAGGATGGACAGGGGGACTGTGGGATGGACGAGGGGACCGTGGGATGGACAGGGGGACAGCGAAATGGACAGGGGGACAGAGGAATGGACAGGGGGACAGCAGGATGGACAGGAAGACAGTGGGATGAACAGGAGGACCGTGGGATGAACAGGGGGACCGTGGGAATGACAGGGGGACTGTGGGATGAACAGGGGAACCGTGGGATGGACAGGGGAACCGTGGGATGGACAGGGGGACTGTGGGATGGACAGGGGGACCGTGGGATGGACAGGGGGACTGTGGGATGGACAGGGGGACTGCACACTTATACATACGGACTTGTCTCTGACTGTCTCCCTCACCTCTCGGTTATCACTTCTTCCTAGTAGGCTGTTCCCTGAAGCCTGCGCTCTCCCTGCTGGACTCTTCTTCCTCCTCACTGTCCTGGGACGAGCGTTCCCTCCGCACCTCATGTCTGCCATGTCAGTAAAAAGAGAATCTGATTCCACTGGGCTACGCTGGAAACTACACTTCCCAGCGTGCAGGAGCCCTCTATAGAGATGACTGGGGGAGGCGGCTTGTGTAGCTTGTCTGAGTGGAGCGGACATGCTCCCCGCCGGAGCAGAGTGGACCTGCCCAAGCCGAGCCGACCTGGCCCCGGCCCGAGCCAAGCAGATCCGCCCGCCGCCCGAGCCGTTTATTTGTGTGGCTGTGTGTCCTTATTTCATTCTGGGACACTGTAATGTCCCGAAATGAAGGTGCCCGGGACACAAATATGATTTAAGGGACAATCTCGGGCAATCTGGGACACGTGGTCACCCTACTACCAGTGGTATTGAATAAGAGGTGCAAGAGAAGCCCCCTCTACAGCTTGATCTCCACCAGGTACATGGCAGTGGTACACCACATTCTACGGAATGCATTATGAGAAGGGCCACAGTTCCTCATTCTTGCCCTGGGTGCTGAACCAGCCTGTCCCTGGACTGATTGTTAGTTGCTGGTTCTGCTACTCACTTCTTCTGCCCACCCAGCATCCCCGGGACTGAATATTGTAATGCTACAAAGGGGCACAATGCCATTTGGCAAGACTTCCAATATCCGAGCTTCTTCTCGGAGCCACCTTGTCCATCTTGTGATCCTGATGAATAATAGGAGTGGTAGCTGCTGCTCCATTAGCTATCAGTCCCTGTCCTGTACTTATAAATCTGGAAGGATTGACAGGCGAGTTCAGACAAAAGTTCTGCAAGCTCTGATGACCTCACTTCTAATGAAGTCCTCCAACTTCTCAGCATTGTTGGAACACACAGTGCAGGTCACACTCTTCTGTCGGCATCTTATCCGGTCCGGTATGAATAATCTGTCCGGTGTGACGCTCTGTGCTTAGCATGCAGGAACGCCGCGCGTGCTCGGACATCCCTCTATAAGGATATATTTATTTATTCTCTGCAAGAGAACATTGAAAGAGAGATTGCTTCATCCCAGAGCCTTCTATACATGAAACATGAGCCCAACCACCATGGATCTAGGCCGGGAATATGCAATGAGAAGAGAAGTCTTAAAAACGACCTGCAGACAGCTCAGAACAGCGAACGTCTGCAGAACAAAGGTCCTGGTTTTATAGAAGAGGCCGAGCTGAAGAGACTGCGAGCACTTCATAATGAGGATATATAGGAAGGAGAGGCGTAAGGTCGGCTGACGGTGACCAGGAAAGGTCTCATCTGCCAGGTGGGATCAGAAGACTATAAAGAACTAGCTGTAAATATTTATAAACACCCTTTAGATCATTTAGTATTCCTTCAACGGTCATGAAATCTATTTTTATTCCAGCCTGGAATATCTCTTAAATAAAACTCCAATTGAGACTTTTTTTCTTTGTTCATTCGGATGTGTAGCGCTACCCCCGAAGGAGCCGCTCTGCCAAGACACTCCAAACTGCTCGGTCCCTACTAACACACTTGGTCCTACACTAAAGACCGTTTGCTCCTGTAAATTTAAGGGTGAGCAGGCTACGACTCTAATGATGCACAAGAATGAAGCCCTGTACACACGGGCGGGAATCCCGTCGGAAAAAAAAACGTTGGTTTTCTCGACAGGGATTCCTGGCAAGCTTGTCTTGCCAAGCCCTGTGTACAGACGGCCACTCCAAAAAAACGCAGTTCTTTTGAATGGCAAGAACGCGGTGACGTCATCGACTACGACGAGACGGCGCTCGTCACATTCGATGCCGTCGCCGCCATCTTGCTACACCCCACACTAACCTTGTATGCTACCGGGCATGCGCCAAAGTCTTTTCGAGCATGCGCGGGTTTACCTCCGACAGGTAAGCATACAGACGACTTGTTTTCTCGGCAGGAAACACTCTGCCGAGAATCATGACGAGAAAAATCGAGAGCAGGTTCTCTATTTTTCTCGTCGAGATTCCCGGCAGTTTTCCTGTCGAGAAATCATAGACACGAACGGTTTTTACGGCAAAAAGCTCTCCCAGCAGTTTTCTTGCCGAGAAAGCCGGTCGTGTGTACGAGGCTTGAGGCCACAAACAGTTTGATATTAAATCAATTGAATATATTAAGGCAATTCAATGAAATGTGGTGTAAATAGACAAAAAAGATAAATGCATAGACAAAGGAGCATGATAATAGCCAAATAGGCAACAGTTCACTAACTTGCAGAACCATAAAGAAACTGTAGCTCTGTTAACTTGAATCTTAACTGGGCTGTTAGAGTCTCTTTTTAACCTCAACAAGTTCAGAGAAGTCAGAAAGGGTCCTGGTGTACAACTTGTGCATACAACTCCAACAGCGGGCGGGTGCATGCACTCCTAGAGTGGGGGTACCCCAGGAGGTGGTGAAAGTACCTGGCGCCTAGTACTTAACTACTTAACTTTCGGTGGGGCCCTTCTTTAGGTGGTTCACTGTCCCTTTAAGAGTGTTAATTGATCAACAAAGGCTAAGCAGGCAGTTAGGGCATACAGTTCAGCTCACAACTTTCCTGGTAGATGGCTACTCTGGTCCCAGCGACTCGGCATCTTACAATTCCCAGCAATCAGATCTTTACACAGGCTGCAGTCTCTCAGTTTTAACTCTGAAGACACATGGAATCTCTCTTTAAAGTCTGGCTCTGAATACAGCTCCGTCAGGCCGGGTGCAAGTCCGTCTTCTCTCCCTTATGTGGGGAAACAGGCACAGCAACAGGCCCTTTTAGCTCCTCTTTAAAGCCTTTTATCCCTTGGCTGTGAGGCACAGACCCTGACTGCTGGTCTGTACCCATCACTCTCCTCCCAGGGTGGTCGAGTTCTCGATTCGTTTTCCCGGGACAAACTGTGGAGCTCTTCTCCTTTATCAGCAATAATTTGTGGGAAAAGAAGTCCAGTAGCCATATGTCCCCATAAACAAGGATGGTGCAGCGCCCCCTTTAAAAACTACAACCCACATGAGGCTCTGAAGCACAGCAAGTTCTCTTCTAAATTTTCCTATTGGCTCTCCCTCTTCCACCCTCTGATAGGATCTGATAGGAGAGGGGAAAAATCACACTGCCCCTGTACATAGAGGTTTCCCATATACAAAGATCTAGCGTTGCCTGTCAGCAACTAATCCAGCAGCGAAGGGGGTGGGAGGGTGTTTACATATAATAGCGTTTGGTGGGTAAGCAGGCAGACTAATAGCCGGCAGAACCTAGCTACAGATGCAATGTGGGAGGATTAATTTGCTGTCTTTTTGCTGTCAGTGTCCCCATTAGGGAGATTTAACTTCACTTCCTGTCTCAGTCGCCATAGGGGAAGTAAAGGTAAATACCATCTTTGACAACAGAATTGGTGCCACCAACTAGAGATTTCCCCACACCACTGCTGTTACTGTAATAGATGATCAATAAATAGCTTCAGACAAAGCGTATGTATATGCTGATGATGAACTTCCTTATATGTGACAGTCTGTCCACAGGAAGGAAGAAGGAAAACGTGCGGATCAGGAATTGAGGTGCCACACCATGGTGGTTTGGACTGTGGAACTGTGCTTTATTGCTGCATTATTATTAATACCTGAGTTCTCGTACATTGTATCTATATTCCAGCAAAGCCCTTATGAAGGGGCAAAGTCTGTCCCCCAAAATGCGTTGGCTTTTGTATTAACTTTATGTTTGGAATAAACTTAATATTGGACTTAATTTTAAAGCGTTTTAATATGGAGCTTCAATTCCTGACCCAGACATTTCCTCCACAGCTCAAGGTGGCTGTGTGTCAAGGCTTTACTGATATGGATCCTCTAGCTACTCTGGAAGGAATACCCCAAAGAGAGATGGTATGCTTACCCAAGAAGTGTGGGCTGATGGATGTTTCACAGTAAAGCAGGGTACAACAGGTAGACCAGGTCCGGGAGTCGGATCAGAACTCGTAGAAGTATTGCTGATGGTCCCAGGTGAGAGTAAGTGATGGGGATTCCCCAGGGTGCATAGTCTAAGGACCCACCTGATAGAGGAGATCATTTTTACTGCATGCTGACCCCAGTTCTTGACCCCCAAGTTCACCCTACTCAGGACCAGGGACTCACAGGCAAGAAGGTACCAGGAAGAAGGTCTGGTACAGGAACCCACACTGCAGTGACAGTCCAAAGGACAGAGCTGGTTGCGGAAAGAGTAGAGGGGGTAGAGGTCAGAGTTGAGGTCTGGCAGTGGACTTGAAAAACCAGGAACAAAGCCAAGGTACAGGGCAGGTAGCAGATTCCGATAGCCAGGAACTGAGGCAAGGATCAGGGCAGGTAGCAGATTCAGATAGCCAGGAACTAATCCAAAGAAAGTTAAAGCGGAGCTCCACCCTAAAGTGGAACTTCCGCTCATCGGAACCCTCCCCCCTCCAGTGTCACATTTGGCACCTTTCAGGGGGGAGGGGGGTGCAGATACCTGTCTAAGACAGGTATTTGCACCCACTTCCGGGAGTCCTCTCTGCGGGTATTCTGCGGGTAGTACGTCACTTCCCGCAGAATACCCGTTGTGTTCTGGGAAACACTCGGCTCCCAGAACACAGGGGACCAGTGAGAACGGCACAGCGTGACTCGCGCATGCGCCGTAGGGAACCGGGCAGTGAAGCCGCAAGGCTTCACTTCCTGGTTCCCTCACCGAGGATGGCGGTGGGGGCAGCAGAGTGACGAGTGATTGCTCGTCTTCTGCTGCCGACGTCGCTGGACTCCAGGAAAGGTAAGTGTCCTAATATTAAAAGTCAGCAGCTGCAGTATTTGTAGCTGCTGGCTTTTAATATTTTTTTTTTTCGGCGGAGCTCCGCTTTAAGGGCAGGTAGTGGACTTGGATAGCCAGGAACTAAGCTAAAGGTCAAGACAGGTAGCACACTCGGATAGCCAAGAACAAAGCCAAGAGTGAAGGCAGGTAGCAGATTCAGATAGCCAAGAATAAAGCCAAGGATCAGGGAAAGTAGCAGATAACCAGGAGCTAATCCATAGAAAGATCAAGGCAGGTAGCAGACTTAGATAACCAGGAACAAAGCCAAGGGTCAAGGCAGATAGCACACGCAGATAGCCATGAATGAAGCCAAGGGTCAAGACAGGTAGCACAATCAAATGACCAGGAACAAAGCCAAGTATAAAGGCAGGTGGCAGACTCGGCTAGCCATGAACGAAGCCAAAGGTCAAGGCAAGTAGCAGGCCCTGATATCCAGGAACAAAGCCAAGGGCAGGTAGCCGGCTCAGATAGCCAGTAACGAAGCCAAGGGTTAGGGCAGGTGGCAGACTCGGATAGCCAGGAACAAAGCCATAGTTTAGGCAAGGATAAAAAAATACACATATAGGCAGGGCCGCCATCAGGGGGGACAGGCAGTACACCTGTAAGGGGCTCGGAGGTCCTCAGGGCCCCAGATTGCCACCCCCCTTTTTTTTTTATAAAATTTTATTTTTATTTTATTTTTTTATTATTTTTTATTTATTTATTTATTTTTTGTAAGGGGCCCAGAGGTCTCCAGGGCCCCGGATTTTTTATTCAATACATTTTTAATTTTTTTCTCAATTTGCGGTGGCAGCTCATTCTCCATTCCCCCCGGTTCTCTGCTCCAGGGGGCCCATGCCTGAAGCTGTGTAAGGTAGGGTGACCAGACATCCCTGGTTTCAGGGGACAGTCCCCGGATTGAGGACACTGTCCCCGGTTTTGTCCCCAGATTGGATTTGAACAGGGGCTGGGGCAATTTCAAAGACAGTCAGTGAAGAATAAAAAAAAAAAAAAAAATCTGAATTACACCCCCCCCCCCCCACTCCTATTAGCTTAGGGGGGTGTATTGTTTCAATTATCTGTGCCCCTTTCTGATGATCATGTGCTGGTCGGAGCGGAGGGAATATTTCTTCAGTTTCGGGTGCCCATCCAGCTCCGCTCGCATGTTCTTCTGCCTTGGCTCAAGTCCCGGCCAGCCGCCTGCCTGCTTATCTCCTTGCCTTCCCTGGCGGAGTGATCTTCCTCCGCTCCCCACCCGGTAGTAGCCGGGCCCGGAGAGTAAGACTTGACAGGCTGTGAGGCGGGCGGCGATGGGCAGAGAGACGCTGATTGTAAAAAAATATAGTAAAAAAAAAAGATAGTAAAAAAAAATACAAAAAATGTCCCCGGATTTTATTTAAAAAATCTGGTCACCTTAGTGTAAAGGGCCCCAAAATTCCTGATGGCGGCCCTGCATATAAAGAGCACATTGACGTGACCTAAAAAAACAAACACAGAAAACCGCAGGCCGTAACACACGTGTTAAAAATCCAAAAACTGAGAACATTTTCACAAAGCAAAATGAATGAACACAGCCCTTGATCATTATATTTTGTGATGGTTTTTTTCCTGTTGAAGGGGTGGGGGTGAGTATGTCTAATCTTTTGACACCTGCAAAGACCTTGGGAATCAGTTCGGTTTATTACGAATTTATTATTATAACTTCTGGCAATTTTCTTCCTGTTTTTAAGGCCAACACTTGAGTTTAGGCGTGCCGTTTTATGATGAAAGCGTTGCTGTTTGTGCGTTAAGCAGTGCTGGTATTTCTTGGAGGAAGAGATTTTCTTATGGCTCAGATGAAACATTTTGGGTGATGAGTACAGAGAATGAGACACTTCCCAGATCAAAGCCTCTGCGCTGAGCTGTCAGATCAGGTCCTCCTTAATATGAGACTGCAGACTCCTCTGACTGGGGAATGGGATACATACAGGATCATTATACAAAACGTATCTTATTCAGGGGCCGTAAAACTTACACATTATTCTACAAGAAAGTGATTATCATTTTCTTAAAGTGATAAAAAACACGCACTGTTTTCTGACACTATATGTTTACATGTGAAAATCTGCTTTTTTTTTTTTTTTTTGCAAGAAAATTAGTTAGAAACCCCAAACATATATATATATATATATTTTTTTTTAAAGCAGAGGCCCTGGAGAATAAATTGGTGGGTTTTGACATTTTTCTTTATGTCACATGGTATTTGCGCAGCGTTTTTATTTTTTTTCATTTTGGGAAAAAAGTAAAAACAAAATACACTTTTTAAAATTTTAATGCTAAAAAAAAACACAATACATAACCCAATGTTTTTGTAAAATATAAAACATGATGTCACGCCGAGTAAGTAGATACCAAACATGTCACGCTTTAAAATGATGCATGCCCGCACAACAGGCGACAAACAACGTCAATTTTACTATCCTTATGCCTAGTACACACGGCCGGTTTTCCCGGACAGAATTCCTCTCAGCCTGCCTTGCATACACACGCTCAGACAAAAGTCCGCCTGTCCAAAGCGCGGTGACGTACAACACGTACGACGGCACTATAAAGGGGGAAGTTCCATTCCAACGGCGCCACCCTTTGGGCTGGTTTTGCTGATCCTTGTGTTTAGTAAAAGTTTGGTGAGAGACGATTCGCGCTTTTCAGTCCGTTACAGCATGAGGAATGTGCGATCTCCATTACGAACGCTAGTTTTACCAGAAAGAACGCTCCCGTCTCATACTTCATTCAGAGCAGGCGCGGTTTTCTGCCCGTCAGAAAACGATACAGACGAACGGATTTCCCGCTCTGATTTTTGGCCCGACGGGGAAAAAAGAGATCCTGATCTCTTTTTTTGTCCGGCGGTTTTCCCGTCGGAAAAACTGCGATGGAGCATACACACGGCCGGGATTCCCGACGAAAAGCTCTCATAGCAGTTTTCCCATCGGAAAAAACGGTTGTGTGTACGAGGCAATAGGCGATGCTTTAAAAGCCTTTACAGGGGGGGAGGGGGGGCAATTACTGCCCATTAACTGACGTTCGCGGTGATACCTCACGTGTGTGGGACAATCACGGTGTGCGTGTGTTCAGGACCGACACAGGAATTCACAGCAACTGTGTGATGTTATCATGTCACTATGGAGGAAAATCTCTGAGGAACGTTTCCAACACCTTGTTGTATCTACGCCACCAAGAATGAAGGCCAAAGGGGGTCCAACCCGCTACTAGCAAGGGGGACCTAATAAAGGGGGTCCAACCCACTACTAACAAGGGGGACCTAATAAAGGGGGTCCAACCCGCTACTAGCAAGGGGGACCTAACAAAGGGGGTCCAACCCGCTACTAGCAAGGTGTACCTAATAAAGGGAGTCCAACCCACTACTAGCAAGGGGACCTAATAAAGGGGGTCCAACCCGCTACTAGCAAGGGGGACCTAATAAAGGGGGTCCAACCCGCTACTAGCAAGGGGGACCTAATAAAGTGGGTCCAAGACGCTACTAGCAAGGGGGACCTAAAAAAGGGGGTCAACCCGCTACTAGCAAGGTGTGCCCAATAAAGGGGGTCCAACCCACTACTAACAAGGGGGACCTAATAAAGGGGGTCCAACCTGCTACTAGCAAGGGGGACCTAATAAAGGGGGTCCAACCCACTACTAGCAAGGAGGACCTAATAAAGGGGGTCCAACCCACTACTAGCAAGGAGGACCTAATAAAGGGGGTCCAACCCATTACTAGCAAGGGGGACCTAATAAAGGGGGTCCAACCCGCTACTAGCAAGGGGGAATTAATAAAGGGGGTCCAACCCGCTACTAGCAAGGTGGACCTAACAAAGGGGGTCCAACCCGCTACTAGCAAGGGGGAATTAATAAAGGGGGTCCAACCCGCTACAAGCAAGGGGGACCTAATAAAGGGGGTCCAACCCGCTACTAACAAGGGGGACCTAATAAAGGGGGTCCAACCAGCTACTAGCAAGGGGGACCTAATAAAGGGGGTCCAACCCACTACTAGCAAGGGGGACCTAATAAAGTGACCAGTGAGTGTATATAGTTATCAAAAATGTATGTATACCTCTTTAAGTTATTGTGTCTTAGCCAGATGCCCAGTTTTCTGGTATGGTGGGGGGGGCCTAATTTGTTATTATGGGGTAGGGATGAGCTTCGTGTTCGAGTCGAACATACGTTCGACTCGAACATCGGCTGTTCGATCGTTCGACGAAGATCGAACGATTTGGGCCGTTCGCGCCAAATTCGAGTGACGCGAACGGCCCACAATGCACTACGCCATCGCAGTGTCATCCAGGCGCTGTGATTGGCCAAGCATGCACTGTGACCCCGCATGCTTGGCCAATCACAGCGCCGGCAGCGAGGAGAGCAATGATTGGCCACAGGCAGGATGCCTGTGGCCAATTATTGCTGAGGGTGTTTAGTACACGCCCCACACTATAAAAGGCCGCCAGCACGGCGGCCTAGTGTAGTGTGTTCCGGAGCAGGGATAGAGCAGCATAGGCAGGGACAGTGACTTTTATTTCTTTCTTGCTTAACCTGGATTCCTTTAGTTTAGGGAAAGAGAAGGATAGGTAGGGAGAGTGTCAGTGTGTTTTGTGCTTGTGCTATAGTGTGCTTAAAAAAAACATTTATTCTAGGGACAGAAAACTGTAGGTAGGGACAGTGTCAGTTTCTTTCACTCTGCAAGTCCTTGTTTCCAGGGACCTGGAAGGACAGTGAGTGAATTGTCCTTGTGCTATATTGTGCTTAAAAAAACATTTATTCTAGGGACAGAAAACTGTAGGTAGGGAGAGTGTCAGTTTCTTTCACTCTGCAAGTCCTTGTTTCCAGGGACCTGTAAGGACAGTGAGTGAATTGTCCTTGTGCTATATTGTGATTAAAAAAAACATTTTTTCTAGGGACAGAAAACTGTAGGTAGGGAGAGTGTTTTTTTTCTTTCACTCTGCAAGTCCTTGTTTCCAGGGACCTGGAAGGACAGTGAGTGAATTGTCCTTGTGCTATATTGTGCTTAAAAAAAACATTTATTCTAGGGACAGAAAACTGTAGGTAGGGAGAGTGTCAGTTTATTTCACTCTGCAAGTCCTTGTTTCCAGGGACCTGTAAGGACAGTGAGTGAATTGTCCTTGTGCTATATTGTGCTTAAAAAAACATTTATTCTAGGGACAGAAAACTGTAGGTAGGGACAGTGTCAGTTTCTTTCACTCTGCAAGTCCTTGTTTCCAGGGACCTGGAAGGACAGTGAGTGAATTGTCCTTGTGCTATATTGTGCTTAAAAAAACATTTATTCTAGGGACAGAAAACTGTAGGTAGGGAGAGTGTCAGTTTCTTTCACTCTGCAAGTCCTTGTTTCCAGGGACCTGTAAGGACAGTGAGTGAATTGTCCTTGTGCTATATTGTGATTAAAAAAAACATTTTTTCTAGGGACAGAAAACTGTAGGTAGGGAGAGTGTTTTTTTTCTTTCACTCTGCAAGTCCTTGTTTCCAGGGACCTGGAAGGACAGTGAGTGAATTGTCCTTGTGCTATATTGTGCTTAAAAAAAACATTTATTCTAGGGACAGAAAACTGTAGGTAGGGAGAGTGTCAGTTTATTTCACTCTGCAAGTCCTTGTTTCCAGGGACCTGTAAGGACAGTGAGTGAATTGTCCTTGTGCTATATTGTGATTAAAAAAAACATTTTTTCTAGGGACAGAAAACTGTAGGTAGGGAGAGTGTTTTTTTTCTTTCACTCTGCAAGTCCTTGTTTCCAGGGACCTGTAAGGACAGTGAGTGAATTGTCCTTGTGCTATATTGTGCTTAAAAAAAAACATTTATTCTAGGGACAGAAAACTGTAGGTAGGGAGAGTGTCAGTTTATTTCACTCTGCAAGTCCTTGTTTCCAGGGACCTGGAAGGACAGTGAGTGAATTGTCCTTGTGCTATATTGTGATTAAAAAAAACATTTTTTCTAGGGACAGAAAACTGTAGGTAGGGAGAGTGTTTTTTTTCTTTCACTCTGCAAGTCCTTGTTTCCAGGGACCTGTAAGGACAGTGAGTGAATTGTCCTTGTGCTATATTGTGCTTAAAAAAACATTTATTCTAGGGACAGAAAACTGTAGGTAGGGAGAGTGTCAGTTTATTTCACTCTGCAAGTCCTTGTTTCCAGGGACCTGTAAGGACAGTGAGTGAATTGTCCTTGTGCTATATTGTGATTAAAAAAAACATTTTTTCTAGGGACAGAAAACTGTAGGTAGGGAGAGTGTTTTTTTTCTTTCACTCTGCAAGTCCTTGTTTCCAGGGACCTGTAAGGACAGTGAGTGAATTGTCCTTGTGCTATATTGTGATTAAAAAAAACATTTTTTCTAGGGACAGAAAACTGTAGGTAGGGAGAGTGTTTTTTTTCTTTCACTCTGCAAGTCCTTGTTTCCAGGGACCTGGAAGGACAGTGAGTGAATTGTCCTTGTGCTATATTGTGCTTAAAAAAAACATTTTTTCTAGGGACAGAAAACTGTAGGTAGGGAGAGTGTTTTTTTTCTTTCACTCTGCAAGTCCTTGTTTCCAGGGACCTGGAAGGACAGTGAGTGAATTCTCCTTGTGCTATATTGTGCTTAAAAAAAAACATTTATTCTAGGGACAGAAAACTGTAGGTAGGGAGAGTGTCAGTTTATTTCACTCTGCAAGTCCTTGTTTCCAGGGACCTGTAAGGACAGTGAGTGAATTGTCCTTGTGCTATATTGTGATTAAAAAAAACATTTTTTCTAGGGACAGAAAACTGTAGGTAGGGAGAGTGTTTTTTTTCTTTCACTCTGCAAGTCCTTGTTTCCAGGGACCTGTAAGGACAGTGAGTGAATTGTCCTTGTGCTATATTGTGCTTAAAAAAAACATTTATTCTAGGGACAGAAAACTGTAGGTAGGGAGAGTGTCAGTTTATTTCACTCTGCAAGTCCTTGTTTCCAGGGACCTGTAAGGACAGTGAGTGAATTGTCCTTGTGCTATATTGTGATTAAAAAAAACATTTTTTCTAGGGACAGAAAACTGTAGGTAGGGAGAGTGTTTTTTTTCTTTCACTCTGCAAGTCCTTGTTTCCAGGGACCTGGAAGGACAGTGAGTGAATTGTCCTTGTGCTATATTGTGCTTAAAAAAAACATTTTTTCTAGGGACAGAAAACTGTAGGTAGGGAGAGTGTTTTTTTTCTTTCACTCTGCAAGTCCTTGTTTCCAGGGACCTGTAAGGACAGTGAGTGAATTGTCCTTGTGCTATATTGTGCTTAAAAAAACATTTATTCTAGGGACAGAAAACTGTAGGTAGGGAGAGTGTCAGTTTATTTCACTCTGCAAGTCCTTGTTTCCAGGGACCTGTAAGGACAGTGAGTGAATTGTCCTTGTGCTATATTGTGATTAAAAAAAACATTTTTTCTAGGGACAGAAAACTGTAGGTAGGGAGAGTGTTTTTTTTCTTTCACTCTGCAAGTCCTTGTTTCCAGGGACCTGTAAGGACAGTGAGTGAATTGTCCTTGTGCTATATTGTGCTTAAAAAAACATTTATTCTAGGGACAGAAAACTGTAGGTAGGGAGAGTGTCAGTTTATTTCACTCTGCAAGTCCTTGTTTCCAGGGACCTGTAAGGACAGTGAGTGAATTGTCCTTGTGCTATATTGTGATTAAAAAAACATTTTTTCTAGGGACAGAAAACTGTAGGTAGGGAGAGTGTTTTTTTTCTTTCACTCTGCAAGTCCTTGTTTCCAGGGACCTGGAAGGACAGTGAGTGAATTGTCCTTGTGCTATATTGTGCTTAAAAAAAACATTTTTTCTAGGGACAGAAAACTGTAGGTAGGGAGAGTGTTTTTTTTCTTTCACTCTGCAAGTCCTTGTTTCCAGGGACCTGTAAGGACAGTGAGTGAATTGTCCTTGTGCTATATTGTGCTTAAAAAAACATTTATTCTAGGGACAGAAAACTGTAGGTAGGGAGAGTGTCAGTTTATTTCACTCTGCAAGTCCTTGTTTCCAGGGACCTGTAAGGACAGTGAGTGAATTGTCCTTGTGCTATATTGTGATTAAAAAAAACATTTTTTCTAGGGACAGAAAACTGTAGGTAGGGAGAGTGTTTTTTTTCTTTCACTCTGCAAGTCCTTGTTTCCAGGGACCTGTAAGGACAGTGAGTGAATTGTCCTTGTGCTATATTGTGCTTAAAAAAACATTTATTCTAGGGACAGAAAACTGTAGGTAGGGAGAGTGTCAGTTTATTTCACTCTGCAAGTCCTTGTTTCCAGGGACCTGTAAGGACAGTGAGTGAATTGTCCTTGTGCTATATTGTGATTAAAAAAAACATTTTTTCTAGGGACAGAAAACTGTAGGTAGGGAGAGTGTTTTTTTTCTTTCACTCTGCAAGTCCTTGTTTCCAGGGACCTGGAAGGACAGTGAGTGAATTGTCCTTGTGCTATATTGTGCTTAAAAAAAACATTTTTTCTAGGGACAGAAAACTGTAGGTAGGGAGAGTGTTTTTTTTCTTTCACTCTGCAAGTCCTTGTTTCCAGGGACCTGTAAGGACAGTGAGTGAATTGTCCTTGTGCTATATTGTGCTTAAAAAAACATTTATTCTAGGGACAGAAAACTGTAGGTAGGGAGAGTGTCAGTTTATTTCACTCTGCAAGTCCTTGTTTCCAGGGACCTGTAAGGACAGTGAGTGAATTGTCCTTGTGCTATATTGTGATTAAAAAAAACATTTTTTCTAGGGACAGAAAACTGTAGGTAGGGAGAGTGTTTTTTTTCTTTCACTCTGCAAGTCCTTGTTTCCAGGGACCTGTAAGGACAGTGAGTGAATTGTCCTTGTGCTATATTGTGCTTAAAAAAACATTTATTCTAGGGACAGAAAACTGTAGGTAGGGAGAGTGTCAGTTTATTTCACTCTGCAAGTCCTTGTTTCCAGGGACCTGTAAGGACAGTGAGTGAATTGTCCTTGTGCTATATTGTGATTAAAAAAAACATTTTTTCTAGGGACAGAAAACTGTAGGTAGGGAGAGTGTTTTTTTTCTTTCACTCTGCAAGTCCTTGTTTCCAGGGACCTGTAAGGACAGTGAGTGAATTGTCCTTGTGCTATATTGTGATTAAAAAAAACATTTTTTCTAGGGACAGAAAACTGTAGGTAGGGAGAGTGTTTTTTTTCTTTCACTCTGCAAGTCCTTGTTTCCAGGGACCTGTAAGGACAGTGAGTGAATTGTCCTTGTGCTATATTGTGATTAAAAAAAACATTTTTTCTAGGGACAGAAAACTGTAGGTAGGGAGAGTGTTTTTTTTCTTTCACTCTGCAAGTCCTTGTTTCCAGGGACCTGGAAGGACAGTGAGTGAATTGTCCTTGTGCTATATTGTGCTTAAAAAAAACATTTTTTCTAGGGACAGAAAACTGTAGGTAGGGAGAGTGTTTTTTTTCTTTCACTCTGCAAGTCCTTGTTTCCAGGGACCTGTAAGGACAGTGAGTGAATTGTCCTTGTGCTATATTGTGCTTAAAAAAACATTTATTCTAGGGACAGAAAACTGTAGGTAGGGAGAGTGTCAGTTTATTTCACTCTGCAAGTCCTTGTTTCCAGGGACCTGTAAGGACAGTGAGTGAATTGTCCTTGTGCTATATTGTGATTAAAAAAAACATTTTTTCTAGGGACAGAAAACTGTAGGTAGGGAGAGTGTTTTTTTTCTTTCACTCTGCAAGTCCTTGTTTCCAGGGACCTGTAAGGACAGTGAGTGAATTGTCCTTGTGCTATATTGTGATTAAAAAAAACATTTTTTCTAGGGACAGAAAACTGTAGGTAGGGAGAGTGTTTTTTTTCTTTCACTCTGCAAGTCCTTGTTTCCAGGGACCTGTAAGGACAGTGAGTGAATTGTCCTTGTGCTATATTGTGATTAAAAAAAACATTTTTTCTAGGGACAGAAAACTGTAGGTAGGGAGAGTGTTTTTTTTCTTTCACTCTGCAAGTCCTTGTTTCCAGGGACCTGGAAGGACAGTGAGTGAATTGTCCTTGTGCTATATTGTGCTTAAAAAAAACATTTTTTCTAGGGACAGAAAACTGTAGGTAGGGAGAGTGTTTTTTTTCTTTCACTCTGCAAGTCCTTGTTTCCAGGGACCTGGAAGGACAGTGAGTGAATTGTCCTTGTGCTATATTGTGCTTAAAAAAAATATTTTTTCTAGGGACAGAAAACTGTAGGTAGGGAGAGTGTCAGTTTCTTTCACTGTGAAAGTCCTTGTTTCAAGGGACAGAGAAGGACACCTGAAGGTAGCCCTTATTGCTTTTTTCCCATCTCCCTGCAGGCCATCTATTAGAATGTCTGGAAGGCAAACAAGGAGAGGCAGACAGTCAGGAGGCAATAAAAGAGGGCAAGCAGGCTCTGTGTCTGGGGGCAACAGTGCTGGTCGTGGACGCGGTGCATTGTCATCAGCACATGGCCATGGGACACGCTTGTCCTTCTTTTCGGCAGCTGGACATGTTGAGCCACATCATGCCGAAGACTTGGTAGAGTGGATGACCAAGCCCTCCTCCTCCTCCTCGTCCTCTCTCACCCAGGCTCAGGGTACTGGAAAAGCAGCTGCCAAAGCGTCGTCTTCCCTGGTATCAATGTCAGACAAATCATCAGTCACTCCTTCCCTAGACCCACCATGTCCTCCTCCTGAGGAGTCCCCCGAACTGTTTCAGCACAGTGTTGGGTACATGCTCCAGGAGGATGCCCAGCGTTTCGAAGGGTCTGATGATGAAACCCAGCTAGAGGAAGGCAGTAGCTTGAGAGCAGACAGAGGGGATGCTCAAGAAGGACACCAATCTGGCAGTCATGTTCCAGCAGCTGCAGCATACTGCCAGATTGGCTCCAGTGATGAGGAGGGAGGGGATGATGAGGTCACTGACTCCACGTGGGTGCCTAATAGGAGAGAGGAGGAGGAGGAGGATGAGGAGGAGGCACATCTCCAACGAGGCAGGATGCCCTTTGGTGGCCAGCGTAAGGGCAGTACACCGACGGAATCACACCGCAGAGCTCCGCCTGTGCAGGGCGCTGCCTCTGCCCGTCATTCAAAAAGTTCTTTGGTGTGGGCCTTTTTTGAGGCTAGTGCATCAGATCGCACAGCTGCTGTTTGCAACATATGTCTCAAGCGTATATCGCGTGGCCAAAACATCAGCCGCTTGGGTACCACATGCCTGACCAGACATATGTTGACCTGCCATGCAGCTCGTTGGCAAGCCTACCTCAAAGACCCACACCAAAGAACAAAGCGGACCTCTCCTTGCACCGCATCAGCTGGGATCTCCAACCCCACTATAACTTCAGTCCTCTCTGAAACATGCACTGAGAGGAATGAAGGTGTAGAATTAGGTGTGTCACAGCCAAGTACTTGCGCCCACTCTGCTAGCAGTACACCGACGTCCGATTCTAGCAGGCAAATTTCCCTGCCCCAGCTGCTGGACCGTCGAAAGAAGTTCACTCCCAGCCATCCACATGCCCAGCGGTTGAATGCTAGCTTGGCTAAATTGCTAGCGCTTCAACTGCTGCCTTTTCAGTTGGTAGACTCGGCCCCCTTCCGTGAGTTTGTGCAATGTGCGGTTCCTCAGTGGCAGGTTCCCAAACGCCACTTTTTCTCACGGAAGGCTATTCCGGCTCTCTACCGGCATGTGGAAGGCAATGTCTTGGCCTCGCTGGTCAGGGCGGTCAGCGGTAAGGTGCATATTACCGCTGACTCATGGTCCAGCAGGCATGGACAGGGACGTTACCTTTCTTTCACGGCCCATTGGGTCACTCTTTTGGCAGCTGGGAAGGATTCAGGACAAGGTGCAGTAGTGTTGGAGGTTGTCCCACCGCCACGCCTCCAAAATGCTACTACTGGTTGTGACACACCTCTCTCCTCCACCCCCTCCTCTTCTTCTTCCTCCATGGCCTCTTCCTGTGGTTTGTCCTATGAACCAGCGGTGCTCCGTAGCCGTTCACGGGGCTACGCAAGTACGCAGGCAAAAAGATGCCATGCCGTGCTTGCGCTGGTGTGTTTGGGGGACAGAAGCCACACTGGGGCAGAGGTCCTGTCTGCTCTGCAGGGCCAGGCCGAGAGGTGGTTGACGCCACGCCAGCTTAAGCCAGGAATGGTGGTTTGCGACAATGGCACCAACCTCCTCTCCGCCCTCCGACAGGGACAACTGACCCATGTGCCCTGTGTGGCTCACGTCCTTAACCTGGTGGTGCAGCGCTTCTTGGGCAGGTACCCGGGCTTACAGGATGTCCTGAGGCAGGCCAGGAAAGTCTGTGTGCATTTCCGCAGATCTTATAATGCCAGTGCTCGCCTGGCTGAGCTGCAAAAGGAGTTGAACCTGCCCAAGAACCGCCTTATATGTGACATGCCCACCAGGTGGAACTCAACGTTGGCCATGCTGCAGCGGCTGCACACGCAGCAGAGGGCCATCAATGAGTACCTGTGCGACTACGGCACCAGGACAGGGTCAGGGGAGCTTGGTTTTTTTTCTCCACGCCAGTGGGGCATGATCAGGGATGCATGCACTGTCCTGGCACCATTTGAGGAGGCCACGAGGATGGTGAGCAGTGACAGTGCATGCATCAGTGACACTGTACCTCTTGTCCACCTGTTGGAGCACACGCTGCGTGGAATAATGGACAGGGCACTTGAGGCAGAACAGAGGCAGGAAGAGGAGGACTTCCTTGCCTCTCAAGGCCCCCTTTACCCAGACAGTGTTCCTTCTGTCCCACCCATCGCACAGGAAGAGGAGGAGAAGGAGGAGGAGGAGGATTGTGTCAGCATGGAGGTGGAGGCTGGCACTCAGCATCATCAGCAGCAGTCTTTTAGGGATGATTTACAGTCCCAAGAAACCAGTGGACTTGTACGTGGCTGGGAGGAGGTGGCTGCGGATCATGTCGTCCTTAGTGACCCAGAGGACTCCGGAGCGAATGCCTCAGCAAACCTACGCTGCATGGCCTCCCTGATCCTGCAAAGTCTGCGGAAGGATCCTCGTATTCTTCGGATCAAGGAGAGGGACCATTACTGGCTGGCCACTCTCCTTGATCCACGGTACAAGGGTAAGGTTGCGGACCTTATGTTACCGTCGCAGAGGGAGCAGAGGATGAGACAACTCCGGGAGGCCTTGCAGAAAGGTCTGTGCAACGCGTTCCCAGAGACTGGGAGGTTGCAAACTCCTGGTCCTGGACAACGAGTTGCTGAGGCTTCGGCCAGTCAAAGAAGGAGCGGTGGGGAAGGTGGCCGTCTGACCGATGCGTTCAGACAATTCTTTAGTCCGCAGCCCCAAAGTATGATCGGTTCCAGCAACCATCGCCAGCGTCTGATAAACATGGTGCAGGAATATCTAGGGGCAAGGTCAGACTTGGACACCTTCCCCACCGAAAATCCTCTGGCTTACTGGGTCTTGAGGATGGATCACTGGCCAGAGCTTGCACAGTATGCAATTGAGCTACTGGCCTGTCCTGCATCCAGCGTTCTTTCGGAACGCACATTCAGTGCTGCTGGAGGATTTGTCACGGATCACAGGGTGCGCCTGTCCACCGACTCGGTTGATCGACTGACTTTCATCAAGATGAACCAGTCTTGGATCACCACCAGCTACCACACACCTGATGCTGATATAACAGACTAATTGATTTTAACATGTCACATCCCTTCAAGACTGATGCTGATGCTGAGTGCCTGTGCTGTTATGTTGACTGGCTATCCTCCTCCTCCGAGTCCTCAATGATACGATTGATGATGATAGCTTGTAAGATCATTTTTGTTTATGGGTGCCGCCACCAGTGCCTAACGCCCAATTTTTCAGCCCCTGTTTAACAGGGGCGTGTAATTACAATTTTTGAAGCAATACTTTGCAACAGGGCTCATTGCTGTGCTCCAAGTACAGTATCTGTGAGGAGTTGCAGTGTTGTGCCACCAGTGCCTAAGGCCCAATTTTTCAGCCCCTGTTTAACAGGGGCGTGTCATTACAATTTTTGAAGCAATACTTTGCAACAGGGCTCATTGCTGTGCTCCAAGTACAGTATCTGTGAGGAGTTGCAGTGTTGTGCCACCAGTGCCTAAGGCCCAATTTTTCAGCCCCTGTTTAACAGGGGCGTGTCATTACAATTTTTGAAGCAATACTTTGCAACAGGGCTCATTGCTGTGCTCCAAGTACAGTATCTGTGAGGGGTTGCAGTGTTGTGCCACCAGTGCCTAAGGCCCAATTTTTCAGCCCCTGTTCAACAGGGGCATGTAATTACAATTCTTGATCTAATAATTCACAGCAGGGCCCATTGCTGCACCCACCAAGAGTAACTGTCAGGGCTTACA
This sequence comes from Rana muscosa, assembly GCA_029206835.1. Lineage (NCBI taxonomy): Eukaryota > Metazoa > Chordata > Amphibia > Anura > Ranidae > Rana > Rana muscosa. The sequence continues at coordinate 304,226,082 of CM055119.1, forward strand.
GTGTTGTGGCACCAGCACCACCATCAAAGGCCCAATTTTTACTACCACTGTTCAACAATTATATGTAATTAAAATTCCTGATATAATAGTTGACAGCAGGGCGTTCCAGCACCAACCAAGAGTAACTGTGAGTGCTTACAGTGTTGTGCCAACACCAACAACTAAGGGGCCTATTTCTGCAGAGTATATACGGCAGGTCCCTACTTTCAAACATCCAACTTACAAACGACTCCTACTTGCAAACGCAAGAAGACAACAGGAAGTGAGAGGAAATCTACCACTAGGAAGGAAAATTCTCTCCTGTAAGAATAAATATGGGAGAAAGGTGTCTCCTCTGTACTGATGCTTTATCAGCAATCCTTGTTTCAAGAAAAACACCACATTTCAAAAACAGTTGTCATTGGGACGGAAAGTGAGGTGAAATGTTCTGAACAGGGGCACAGACAGCAAAACAAATGTTACAGGGGTGATAACCCTTACCTATGTTTTCCAAAAAGTTTAAAAATAGATTTTTGGTCTGGAGCTACACTTCAACAATGTACCTGTTCAAAATTACAAACAGATTCTACATAAGAACAAACCTACAGTCCCTGTCTTGTATGCACCGCCTGTATAGGGCTGTTCAGAGTATATAGGGCCTTTTTTATTTTATGTGCGGGGTTCCCCTTAATATCCATACAAGACCCAAAGGGGCTGGTAATGGGCTGGGGTGGGGGGGGGGGGGGTCATGGGGTAGCTATGCCATTTTTCTTAAAGAATTTCATCCATATTACCGGGACCAGACATTACATTAAAGCCGCAAGCAGTTTTAAATGGCTTTTTTTTCCTTTAGAAGTGTCATTTTGTGCAGGGACAGTTCTAAACACGGGAAACACGTGGCACTTCACAGGCATACTTTAGACACCCCCCAGGTACGATATTTAAAGGAATATTTGACTTTTTTTTTTTCACTTTATGCATCATTAAAATGACTGCTCCCGAAAAACGACCGTTTTTAAAACTTCTTTTTGCATTGATACATGTCCCCTGGTGCAGAACCCGGGTTCCCAAACCCTTTTTAGGACAATAACATGCATAATAGTTGTTATAATTAGCACTTTAGAATTCGAACGTTCGCATCCATTGTATTTAATAGGGTTCTAATGTTCGTTCGAACTTTCGGTCCGTTCGCGGGTTCTGGTGCGAACCGAACCCGGGGGTGTTCGGCTCATCACTATTATGGGGGATCCACGCTAACATTTGGCAGCTTTCTCTACTGTTCAATACACATCATAAGCATGGAGGTAAAGCCGTCCTGATTGCTCTGCTTCTCGTCTTTAAAAAATGATTATCTCACAAATGTGACCAGTGAGGAGCAGCAGAGATCCGTCCTTCCGCCAAATCCACCGGTTTGTGTTTAGCCCGCCGCTTGTCCAAAACAACTACAGACAGAACAACTGTAATAGAGGATGTCAGCTTCCCAAATGTTCCCTCCTGGAGACGTCTCCTGGCTGGAACTGTCATATCAAATCTGCCGCGATGCTCCGACGCCAACCTTTCCCGCCACTGAGCTGAGCTAGAGACAGCGCGTTGGATGACATGTTCTATTGATCTGCGCTATTCTCTGTAGAGCTCATCCTGTGATACCGAGAGGACCAGAGATGTGCAACTGTAATCCGGCTTACACAATGTTTTCTGCATGTCATTTACAGAGAGGGGGACCTTCTATTCCATAGATAGATATACAGATAGATGTATAGATAAACATCCTTTCACTTCATAGACAGAAAAAGGGGCATGCGTGGGGGGCGGTTGGTGTTGGGATATTTACGGAATGTGTCCTCCACACTGTGATATAAAGGGGCACTATAATGATTACATTATATCACAGTGCCCCTTTATATTACAGAGCCCCTTTATATTACAGCCATAGGCGTGCGCACAGGGTGTGCCGGTTGTGCCTGGGCACACCCTAATCACCCCATGTGCCTTAGCATTATCCAGGGGCAGCACCAGGTGGGTGGTTGGGGGTGCCAGTAGCCAATGTAAATGCCCCCATTATATTAAAGGCTAGGTTCAACCTTGGGAACACATTACACCTGTTTTTAGGGTGTAACGTAGTATGGTCTCAATCAACTGTCTCCCACTACCAGAGCCTCCTCCCTGTGACAGCAGGTGGCATTCATGTGTGTTTAAACTTTGGGGTGCACACCCTAATGCAATAGGCTGCACACACCTATGATTACAGCCCCCCATCACAGTGCCCCCTTGCAGTCATACCCCCTTTTCTCTCTAATCACAGTGCCCTGTGCGTCCTCTCCCGGCTCTCCCTCCCCGCCGACAATGTCATCCTATCAACAGGAGGAGCTGGAGATCCGCATCATTGTTTTCGCTTGTTGATATGAAAAGACTCCCGCTCTCTGTTCAGATCTCCAGCTCCTCCCGCTCTCTGCTCTGCTGATAGGATGACATTGTTGGCATTGTGGGAAAGCTGGGAGAGGAGGCACAGACATGGCCGCATAGCAGGAGGTAAGCGGCGACCGTGGTCTGTGTTAGCCCTGTCCGCACCTATGTAGCCGCTTTTACCTCCCGCTGTGTGGCAGGGTCATCAACAGGCCATGGAACGGTACCGGTCCTCGACCCAGGGGTTGGGGGTCCCCTGCATTAGTCAGCTCTTGTTAGGACATGCGGCCAGGGCAGCCATCAGAAATTTTTTGGCCCCTTACATAACTTTAGGCCTGACCACCAACATACCCCAGGGCCCACCCACTTTTATTTTAACACTCTTACAACTTAATATGCGAAAATGAAAAGTGTATTCCAAGTCATTATTGCTTTCAAGATTTATCAGTAAGGAATTATATTTTGGCCAAAGAGCAGCAAACATACAGCCCCATATATTCAGCAAAGAGACAGCCCAATACAGCAAAGAGACAGCCCCATAAATTCAGCAAAGAGACATCCCCATAAATTCAGCAAAGAGACATCCCCATATATCCAGCAAAGAGACGGCCCAGTCCAGCAGAGACATCCCAATCCAGCAAAGAGACATCCCAATACAGCAGAGATATCCCTATATATTCAGCAAAGAGACATCCCCATATAGCATCCATCAGTGTCCCCCTCATTAGAGGTCCCTCCATCAGTGTCCGCATCATTAGAGGTCACTCCATCAGTGTCCCTATCATTATAAGTTCCTCCATCAGTGTCCCCTTCATTAGAGGTCTCTCCATAAGTGTCCCACTCATTAGATGTCCCCCATCATTAGAGTTCCCTCCATCAGTGCCCTGCTCAATAAAGGTCCCTCCATCGGTATCCCCTCATTAGAGGTCCCCTATCAGTGTCCCCATCATCAGATGTCCCTCCTTCAGTGTTCCCATCAGTAGAATTCCCTCCATCAGCATCCCCCTCAGTGGAGGTCCCTCCATCAGTGTCCTGCTTATTAGAGGTCCTCCATCAGTGTCCCCATCATCAGACATCCCTCCATAAGTGTCTCCCTCATTAGGGGTCCTCCATCAGTGTCTCCCTCATTAGAGGTTCTCCACCAGTGTCCCCATCATCAAACATCCCTCCATCAGTGTCCCCATCATTAGAGGTCCATCAATCAGTGTCCCATTTATTGGAGGTTAACTTCTCCACTGAATGCTGGGGGCAGACCTACCACGTGGTTGGTTGCTAGACGCCAGGTGGCCCTAGCAACCAACCACTAATTCTGGCAGAGGCGGGTGGGAGCCGGGAGGTGGGACTGCAGTGACGAAGTCACAGACAGAGCAACAGAAAAATCCATCAGAAATGTATAATGATGTTTGGCAACACTGCTCAGGATGCCCGTGCCCCTCGTGACACCTGAGCCCCCTACATGTGTATGGGCTGCCCCCACTGATGGGGGCCTTGCATGTGGCCCGGCAGCCTTGGCCCACCAGGCAAATGCCACGTGTGCCTTATGGCCAGTCCAGGCCTGGCCACTCCAGACTCCATAAGGGATCCTGACAATAATGTCGGCATCTACCCAGATGCCTTAGAGACAGCTGGCTTAGCCTCTTTTTGCCTCCTAGATAGATATAGATAGATAGATAGGTAGATAGATAGATAGATAGATAGATAGATAGATAGATAGATAGATAGATAGATAGATAGACATCCTTGCACTTCATAGAGAGAAAGAGATAGATAAATAGATTATAAATGACAGGCTGCAAAAGATAAATAGATAGATAAACAGATTCTGCCACCAAAGGATGACAGCCAGTAACATTTTTCGATCCAGTGGTCAGCAGAGGCTTCCTATGTATTTCTTTCAGCATTTTGTACATTATTCTATAAACTTATAAAAATAAATTTAAAAAAGTACAGATGTCCCTTTAAATCCAATGTAACCTCCATTTCCTCCATTGTCTCTGGAAGAATTATCCCTGCGGATCCAGACGAGATATTTTTACAAAGCACAGCCAGCTGGTTGACCTTAGTGGCACCAATCCAACTATCTCCCTGGCAGGTGAATAGATTGCAAACATGCATAATCCTATTTACTTTCCGACACAATCCAGTGTTATGTTTCACATTGGCTCTGACTGTAGAATGTTTTGTCTGCCCGTGTTCCTGGAATACTCTTCTATATGGGAGAGCAAAATGATCACAGCTTCTGCTGGAAGATGGAGTGAGCAGCTGCGGGACTGGCTGGGGAAGCCGGAATGGCTTTTAGGAAAGTAAAATGCTTTGGATAATAAAGGCCGTGGCTGTTTTTATAAAGGAAGACAAAACAATTCACGTTTTTCAGGTTTAAAGTATAGAAGCCTGATATATAAATATAAATTGCAAGCGGGGCTGCTTTAAGACGATGGAGGGCCAAGAGGTAATGTCTCATGGGTGAGCCCCCTCTCTTCTGCATATCATGGGTGTGCCCTCATCCCAACATCTCAAAGGTGGGTTCCCATCCAAACATCTCATTGGATCAGTGGTCATTCCAGCATCTTGTGGTGTGCCTTTATCCCTAGCATTTTGTGTGTGAGCTCCTATCCCAACATCTCATGAGTAGGTTCCCATCTCACCATTTCATGGGTAGCCCCTCATTTCAACATCTCATGGGTAGGCTCCTTCCCCCCATCTTATGAGGAGGTTCCCATCTCAACATTTCATGGGTAGCCCCCCCCCATCTTATTAGTAGGTTCCCATCTCAACATTTCATGGGTAGCCTCTCATCCTAACATCTCATGGGTAGGCCCCCCCCCATCTTATGAGTAAGTTCCCATCTCAACATTTCATGGGTAGGGCCCCCCCATCTTATTAGTAGGTTCCCATCTCAACATTTCATGGGTAGCCCCCCCCCCCCCCCATCTTATTAGTAGGTTCCCATCTCAACATTTCATGGGTAGCCTCTCATCCTAACATCTCATGGGTAGGCCCCCCCCCATCTTATGAGTAAGTTCCCATCTCAACATTTCATGGGTAGGGCCCCCCCCATCTTATTAGTAGGTTCCCATCTCAACATTTCATGGGTAGCCCCCCCCCCATCTTATTAGTAGGTTCCCATCTCAACATTTCATGGGTAGCCTCTCATCCTAACATCTCATGGGTAGACCCCCCATCTTATGAGTAAGTTCCCATCTCAACATTTCATGGGTAGCCTCTCATCCTAACATTTCATGGGTAGGCCCCTCCCCCATCTTATGAGTAAGTTTCCATCTCAACATTTCATGGGTAGGGCCCCCCCCCCATCTTATTAGTAGGTTCCCATCTCAACATTTCATGGGTAGCCTTTCATCCTAACATCTCATGAGTAGGCTCCCCCCCCCCATTTTATGAGTAGGTTCCCATCTCAACATTTCATGGGTGAGCTCCTATCCCAACATCTCATAGGTGTGTCCTTATCCCAGTATCTGATTGATCAGTGGTCATTCCAGCATCTTGTGGTATGCCTTTATCCCTAGCATATTGTGTGTGAGCTCCTATCCCAACATCTCATGAGTAGGTTCCCATCCCACCATTTCATGGGTAGCTCCTCATTTCAACATCTCATGGGTAGGCTCCTTCCCCCCCCCCCATCTTATGAGTAGGTTCCCATTACAACATCTCATGGGTAGGCTCCTCCCCCCCCATCTTATAAGTAGGTTCCCATCTCAACATTTCATGGGTAGCCTCTCATCCTAATATCTCATGGGTAGTTTCCTCCCCCCCCCATTTTATGAGTAGGTTCCCATCTCAACATTTCATGGGTAGCTCCTCATCTCAACATCTCATGGGTGGACTCCTATCCCTACATCTCATGGGTGGCTTCCTATCCCTACTGCTCATTGGTAAGTGGCCATTCCAGCATTTTGTGGTGTATCTTTATCTCAAACATCTTCTGGGTGGCCCCTATTCCAACCTCTCATGAATGGGTCCCCATCTCAACATTTCACGGGTGGGCTCCTATCCCAACATCTCATAGGTGTGTCCTTATCCCAGTATCTCATTGATCAGTGGTAATTCCACAGCATCTTGTGGTGTGCCTTTATCCCTAGCATTTTGTGTGTGAGCTCCTATCCCAAAATCTTATGAGTAGGTTCCCATCTCACCATTTCATGGGTAGCCCCTCATCCTAACATCTCATAGGTGGGTTCCTATCTGAACATTTCATGGGTAGCTCCTCATCTCAACATCTCATGGGTGGACTCCTATCCCTACATCTCATGGGTGGCTTCCTATCCCTACTGCTCATTGGTAAGTGGCCATTCCAGCATTTTGTGGTGTACCTTTATCTCAAACATCTTCTGGGTGGCCCCTATTCCAACCTCTCAAGGGTGGGTCCCCATCTCAACATTTCATGGGTGGGCTCCTATCCCAACATCTCATATGTGTGTCCCCATCCCAGTATCTTATTGATCAGTGGTCATTCCAGCATCTTGTGCTGTGCCTTCATCCCAAGCATTTTGTGTGTGAGCTCCTATCCCAACATCTCATGAATAGGTTCCCATCTCAACATCTCATGGGTGGGCTTCTATCCTAACATCTCATGGGTGGGCTCCTATCCCAACATCTCATTGGTGCGTTCCTATCTCAACATTTCATTAGTGGCCCCTCATCTCAACATCTCATGGGTGGGTTCCTATCCCAGCATCTCATAGGTGTGTCCTTATCCCAGTATCTCATTTATCAGTGGTCATTCCAGCATCTTGTGCTGTGCCTTCATCCCAATAATTTTGTGTGTGAGCTCCTATCCCAACATCTCTCATGAATAGGTTCCCATCTCAACATCTCATGGGTGGACTCCTATGCCAACATCTCGTGAGGAGGTTCCTTTCTGAACGAATCCGTATGCCACATCCGTAAATGGGAGAGGAAACAAAAAAAGGGTACTCAAAGAGTAACCATTGGTCGGACTTTAGAGGCATGGAAACAATGGAGAAGTAGCAAAAAATAAACAATATTTATTGAAAAAAGTACATGGTATAATCACAGTGTTCAAAGATTAAAAATCATATCAAATGATACAATTTGTACAGTGAGCCCTTGTGCATCTAGGCGTTTCGCCGTTAGGCTTCTTCAGGACACGATCAAGGTTCAGAGAGGTAACAAAGTAAGAGAACGAGTCTCACTGTTTTAAAGTGGACTGGGCCTCATGTACAAATATCCAATAGCCGGAAGGTTTCCAAAATGTGGAATGCTTCCAAAAGACTGCGGAAAGGTAAACAGCACGCAGCTAGTTTTCGCAACTGAATTAGAATGTTGCTAAGCAGGGGCAAGTGTGCGTCTCATGTAAATAGTATTAGAAAAAGATAATCATATTAGGAGATCCGGAATCCAATAGAGGGATACACAGGTGGAGCTCACAAGCGCTGGCGGGGTGTTGTACAGCGCTCCTAGCATATAGTGCCCATAGAGGGATGATATAAGCGCTGAGATGAAAGGACAAGCCCCCAGGAGACAGTCTGTTGCTGTACTTTTTTCAATAAATATTGTTTATTTTTTTTCTACAACATCTCATGTGTGGGCTCCTATCCCAACATCTCATGGGTGGGCTCCTATCCCAACATCTCATGGGTGGGCTTCTATCCCAACATCTCATGAGTGGGCTCCTATCCCAACTTCTCATTGGTGCGTTCCTATCTCAACATCTCATTGGTGCGTTCCTATCTCAACATTTCATGGGTAGCCCCTCATCTCAACATCTCATGGGTGGGCTTCTATCCCAACATCTCATGGGTGGGCTCCTATCCCAACATCTCATGGGTGGGCTAATATCCCAATATGTCATGGGTGGCTTCCTTTCCCCACTGCTCATTGGTCAGTGGCCATTCCAGCATCTTGTGGTGTACCTTTTCAAAGGTGGGTGGGCTCCTTTTCCAACATCTCATAGCTGTGCCCCCATCCCAAAATATCATAGGTGGGTTTCCATCCAAACATTTAATTGGTTAGTGTCCATTCCAGCATCTTGTGGTGTGCCTTTATCCCAAACATCTTTTGGGTGGGCCCCTATCCCAACCTCTCATGGATGGGTCCCCATCTCAACATTTCATGGGTGGGCTCCTATCCCAACATCTCATAGGTGTGCCCCATCCCAATATCTCATAGATGGGTTTCTTATCCAAACATTTCAGTGGTTAGCATCCATTTCAGCATCTTGTGGTGTGCCTTCATCCTAAACATCTTGTGGGTGAGCCCCTATATCCCAACATCTCATGGGTGGCCAAACGTCCCAGCTTTTTGTAATGTACCTTTGTCCCAAACAACTTCTGGGTTGGCCCCTAAACCAATCTCTAATGGGTGGGTCCCCATCATAATATCTCATGGGTGTGCCCCTTCCCAACATCCCATGTGTGTCCCCCCCAACTCAACACTTCATAGGTGGGTTCCCACCTTAATATCACCTGAACAACAGAGCCATGATAAAGGCCTGATGGCTGAAATGCCTTGGCCTTTTTCATGACTGTACTACAAACTTTTATAAAGGCATTTGATTATAGCCATTGCACTCAAGTGCCAGTTTTCTCTATATACTGTTTGAAGATTGGAGGTTACCAGAGACCTTTCTAGCTGGAGGCCTGTGCTTGCAAGCTGTGGATGATTAAGGATGTAGCAGCTCTATTTCACCTGTCTTACTCTATTATGTAAGGCCCCACACAAAGATGGCCGCCTGAGATTTTGAGAGTACAGCAATTAGTAAACCAATCAGACAGCTGACCTTTCTCTGAGAAATTAGTCCATGGGGGGACAATTCCCCTGATGGACACCACTTGATCTGTAACAATGGCACAGTGCCACCTACAGGACCTACAACTGCCTACACCCATTCTAGTGAATAAGGACCCATGATAATTGGCCCAGATTTCTACCAGAAATGCAGTTGCACATCAGCCTTCTGCTATCTTGATTGGTGATAACATTTTTAGGGTTATTATTACTTTTATAGGTCTTATAAACAGAAAGCATTCGTTTTCAAACTGCGCTTATAATCTCAGCCAGGCAGGAGATGAGAGAAGGCAGAAAGGAGCGGCTGGATTCAGAGATCCTCAGCTGGAAGGCTGGGTAATGACAGAGATATCCATACGCCTCTATAACAGCGCAGCTTGCTGTGTACCATTTACCAGCAAACACACAAAAAGGAAAATAAAGCATTTATTGCAAGGAATGTACCGGTATATCTGCTGGGTGTTTATGGATTCACCTTAATTATTCAGCAACAATACAAATATCAATCCAAATGAATTATTAGCTAAAAAAATGTTGTTTTTTTTTTTAAACAGAACTCCTGGCCCAAAAACTTTCATTTAAAAGTATTAATCAATCGCCACAAAGTATATTCAGTACCTTAAAAAAGTATTCATACCCCTTGAAATTTCCCCACATTTTGTCATGTTACAACTGTAGCGGGGTCTCCTTTAAGGCCCCGGAACTACGTTACCCAGAATCCCATCCGGCCTCAGGGTGAAAGTTTCCACCGCAGAGACTCATGGGAGGGGGTATTTAAGGAAGAGGGGAGGCGGAGCTCGGCCTCTTTGGACACCGCGCTGCAAGCAACCAGTCTTCCTGTGCGGATCTGCTGCAGTGCAAGGCCCGAAGCCTGGGGCCTTGCGTGACTTCCGAAGAGCCTTCCACCCCACTGCGGAGCCTGGGTGTATCCTGTCTTGTCGAGTGAGGACATCAGTTGGATCGGGGACCCGATCGTTGCAGACGCTGTGTGCGGATACACAGCAGGTGGAAGTCCCGGACTGGGATCGCGTCCGGAGTGGTGAGCAGGCACCTGCCCAGACCTATAGACTGTGTCGTGTTCAGGCCTATAGAACTGTATAAGCCCACAGTACATTTACCTGCTGTTCCACGGGGGGACCGGTAGCAGGACAGAATTGAAGTGTCCCCCCCCCCCCAGTATAGTTGTTCCAAGTTACTGCCTGTAGTGGAAGGACGGAGTCCCAGAGCATTTTAAGAATCCAAGTGTAGAAGCTATGGATGATCAGACTTATAGCCTAATACACGCGCTACCAGTTGAGCCAGGAGAACGGTCTCAGACACCAAAACTGTCTCCATCACCCACCCCAAAAGAAGCAAGACACTTAAAAAGGGAAAGTCCCGGGTCGCCATCCACCATTCTTGGCGCAGAGTTGTGCGCGGTCCTGGGGGAACTTGGAGTCCAGTGCTCCTGAACCAGAAGTAAATTCTAAGTCAGTTACAGAAGAAGAACCTGTCTCAACAGAAAGTCCAAGAGGACAGAGGAAGCGAAGAGCCATAAAACCTCCCAGGAGATTAACCTACCCACAAATGGGGAGGAGTGCTGAGGACACTGTGGTCACTGCCAGAAGGAGTATGGCGAACCCTGACTCTCCCACTGTTCATTTGGTGGGAGGCAACCACAACTCACTCTCTGGCACAGTTAGACAGGATACTGATGATAGTGTGTCCTGTGGGCAGGGGAGTTCCCTACTTTGGTTTTGGTGGGAATTTCCTCTGCCGACGTCATATGAAACTTTGATTGATGTTGTACGTTCAGTAATTTAAGGTTATGTTATCTTTGGGGACCAAAGAGTTTAAGTGGGGGGAGTGTGTAGCGGGGTCTCCTTTAAGGCCCCGGAACTACGTTACCCAGAATCCCATTCGGCCTCAGGGTGAAAGTTTCCACCGCAGAGACTCATGGAAGGGGGTATTTAAGGAAGAGGGGAGGCGGAGCTCGGCCTCTTTGGACACCGCGCTGTAAGCAACCAGTCTTCCTGTGCGGATCTGCTGCAGTGCAAGGCCCGAAGCCTGGGGCCTTGCGTGACTTCCGAAGAGCCTTCCACCCCACTGCTGAGCCTGGGTGGATCCTGTCTTGTCGAGTGAGGACATCAGTTGGATCGGGGACCCGATCGTTGCAGACGCTGTGTGCGGATACACAGCAGGTGGAAGTCCCGGACTGGGATCGCGTCCGGAGTGGTGAGCGGGCACCTGCCCAGACCTATAGACTGTGTCGTGTTCAGGCCTATATAACTGTATAGGCCCCCAGTTCATTTACCTGCTGTTCCAAGGGGGGACCGGTAGCAGGACAGAATTGAAGTGCCCCCCCCCCCCCAGTATAGTTGTTCCAAGTTACTGCCTGTTGTGGATTACAAACTAGAATTTCATCAAGTGCACCACCGAAAGCTGGCATGCGAAGAAATCCTTATAGGAAGTGACTGAGATTTACTCCATGTCAGGCCTGACTCAGGTGGGGAGATAGTATATTGTTTAGTACACCATAGGGCGCGCACACCATAATAGCTACGCCTGGTGTAGTACCGTGCAGTGCCATTATAGTGTGCTGAATTGATGCCAGTTGCATGTGTGATGTTATACCTATGCTATTTACTATAAGAGTAAAACCGTTATAATCAATCTCTCCCCTTAGTGTGTTGTCTTACTGCTTAGAGATTAATTCATGCAATACAATTGAATGTGGTATAAGTATATCCCTAGACTAACTGTGCCAGCGGGGGTCGAGTAAGATTGCTGGGGGTTGGTGGTGCTGCACACAGGGCCCGAAAAATCAATCCAGCGGCTCTCTTAACTGGGGGTAGCGCTACACAACCAAAAACATAAATGTCTTTTATTGGGATGTTATGTGATGGACCAACACAAAGTGTCACATAATTGTGAAGTGGAAGGAAAATGATAAATGGTTTTCAACATTTTTTACAAATAAATATGTGAAAAGTGTGGGGGGGCATTTGTATGGCGCCCCCGGAGTCAATACTTTGTAGAACCCCCTTTCTCTGCAATTACAGCTGCAAGTCTTTTTGGTTATTTCTCTACCAGCTTTGCACATCTAGAGAGGGACATTTTCTCCCATTGTTCTTTGCAATATAGCTCAAGCTCTGTCAGATTGGATGGAGAGTGTCTGTGATCAGCAATTTTCAAGTCTTGCCACAGATTCTCAATGTGATTTAGGTCTGGACTGTGACTGGGCCATTCTAACACATGAATATGCTTTGATCTAAACCAGTGGTTCTCAACCTGGGGGTCGGGACCCCCTCGGGGGTCAAATGATGATTTGCCAGGGGTCACTAAATCCTGGACTGTTCCTGAAGCCTGCACCGCTCTCCCAGCCATTTTGCGGCTGCCCAGCTGGGCTGTTCCTGGAGCCCGCGGCTGCCCACTCAGCCTCTTCAGAGCCGCCCATTCAGTTCACAGCATGGCTGGGTGGCACAGAGACTAGAGGTCAGCTGACTGGGGAGGAATGTGAAGTGGGAGAGGCTGGAGGAGACCCTATCACCTGATTTCGGCATAGGTGTCACTGCTACGAGACACCACGAAGCCGGAGACACAGTGAGTTACACTACCTGTGATTATAGTTGCCATTAAAAGTCCCCACTACAGTTCTCAGATCAGCAGATGACCTTGATCAAGAGCAACTAAGTTGGCTGATCAGGTCTCCCCCCAGCACTGTCACTCAGCCCATTCCCCCCCACCAGCACTGTCGCTTATTCCATTCCCCCCCACCAGCACTGTCGCTTATTCCATTCCCCCCACCAGCACTGCCACTCAGCCCATTCCCCCCACCAACACTGTCACTCATCCCATTCCCCCCCACCAGCACTGTCGCTTATTCCATTCCCCCCACCAGCACTGCCACTCATCCCATTCCCCCCACCAGCACTGCCACTCATCCCATTCCCCCACCAGCACTGCCACTCAGCCCATTCCCCCCACCAACACTGTCACTCATCCCATTCCCCCCACCAGCACTGCCACTCATCCCATTCCCCCCACCAGCACTGTCACTCATTCCATTCCCCCCACCAGCACTGCCACTCTGCCCATTCCCCCACCAGCACTTCCACTCATCCCATTCCCCCCACCAGCACTGTCGCTTATTCCATTCCCCCCACCAGCACTGCCACTCAGCCCATTCCCCCCACCAACACTGTCACTCATCCCATTCCCCCCACCAGCACTGCCACTCATCCCATTCCCCCCACCAGCACTGTCACTCATTCCATTCCCCCCACCAGCACTGCCACTCATCCCATTCCCCCCACCAGCACTGTCACTCATTCCATTCCCCCCACCAGCACTGCCACTCAGCCCATTCCCCCACCAGCACTGCCACTCATCCTATCCCCCCCCCCCACCAGCACTGTCACTTATTCCATTCCCCCCACCAGCACTGCGACTCAGCCCATTTCCCCCATCACCAAGAAGTAAGAGAAGGAATAAAAATAGACAATACATGGAAGGGAAAGAAAAAGAGGGGGAGGAAGAAAGAAAAAGGAGAGAAAGAATGAGAGAAAAAAACAAGAAAGACGGCTAGAGAGAGGGGTGGGGGAAAAAAACAAGAAATTAGGATAGCGAGAGATAATAGGATTTTTATAACAGCTTACCTGTAAAATCCTTTTCTTGGAGTACATCACGGGACACAGAGCGACATAGTCATTACTAATGGGTTATATAGATACCGTCAGGTGCTGGCACTGGCAACTTCCAAAACCGGAAGTACCCTCCCCTATATAAGCCCCTCCCATCCGGGAGCACCTCAGTTTTGTAGCAAAGCAATAAGTGTCCCCAAAGAGGGGCGGGAGCTCTGTGTCCCGTGATGTACTCCAAGAAAAGAATTTTACAGGTAAGCTGTTATAAAAATCCTATTTTCTTTCTCGTACATCACTGGACACAGAGCGACATAGTCATTACTAATGGGATGTCCTAAAGCAATGCCAAATGAGGGGGGGGATACACCATATATAAGCTGAGCGCTATCAGACATGAGGATCTTTTGCGGCCTGCAACACACTGCGCCCAAAGGCGACATCCTCCTGACTTCTAACGTCCACCTGGTAGAACCTAGTAAATGTGTGTACTGAAGACCATGTTGCGGCCTTACAGATTTGAGCCAGGGAGGCCTGGTGATGCACTGCCCATGAAGTTCCAACTGCTCTCGTGGAGTGCGCTCTAACTTTGAACGGAGGCGGTCTCCTTCTCAAGCCATAGGCTTGTATTATGACCTGTCGAATCCACCTGGCTAAAGTAGATTTTGACGCTGCCTGACCCTTTCTGGGGCCTTCCGGCAGAACAAACAAAGTATCCGTTCTGCGAATCTGAGCAGTGGCTTTTAGATAAGCTTTAACTGCTCTTACTACATCCAAAGAATGCAATAACTTTTCCTCTACCGAAGTAGGTTTGGGGAAAAAAGAAGGAAGAACCACATCTTGGTTCAAATGAAACCTCGATACCACCTTAGGAAGAAAGGCTGGCTGAGGACGTAATACTACTCTGTCCTTATGGATAACCAGATATGGCTCTTTACAGGACATAGCTGCTAATTCCGACACTCTTTTAGCCGAACAAATGGCTACTAGAAAAATCAATTTCCTGGTGAGAAGCACCAAGGAAATATGCTGTAATGGTTCAAATGGTTGTTTCTGTAAAACCGACAGAACCAAGTTTAGATCCCATGGACATATGGGAATATTAACCGGAGGACTAATACGCATCACTCCTTGTATAAAGGCTTTGACTAGTGAATGCGAAGCCAAGGGCCTTTGAAAAAATATTGACAAGGCCGAAATCTGACCCTTGATAGTACTCAAGGCAAGCTTCCTATCTACAGCCCATTGTAGGAAGTCCAGAATCCTACCTATTACGTACTTATGTGGATGCCATTTCTTGGCCTCACACCAGGCGATGTACGCCTTCCAGATTCTATAGTAGATCTGCCTGGATACCGGCTTCCTGGCATTGATCATGGTAGATACCACAGCATTAGAGAGCCCTCTCTTTTTTAGAATGTGGGCTTCAATAGCCAGGCCGTCAAACCTAGGGCTGGTAAGGAAGGGTGGTATATCGGTCCTTGCGAAAGCAGGTCCGGACGATGTGGGAGGGTCCAAGGACTCCCCACAGACATTTTTACAATCTCCGCGTACCATGCTCTTCGGGGCCACGCTGGAGCCACCAGAATCACTGGTTTCTTTTCTACCCTGATTCTGCGGAGTAATCGAGGTAACAATTGTGGCGGTGGGAATGCATATATCAGCTTGAACTGATCCCAAGGGAACACTAGGGCATCCGAGCCGCAAGCTAGGGGATCCCTTGTCCAAGAGACAAACCTGTCCACTTTTGTGTTGAATCTGGATGCTAGCAGATCTACATCCGGTGTTCCCCACCGCTGACATATTGTCCGGAAAACCTCGGGATGAAGGGACCATTCCCCTGGGCATAATTGTTGGCGACTTAGAAAGTCCGCCTTCCAATTCTCCACTCCTGGAATGAATACCGCAGATATGGCTGGGACATATCTTTCTGCCCATCTCAGGATGTAATTTACTTCCCTTTGGGCTGCACGACTCCTGGTGCCCCCCTGACGATTGATATATGCCACTGCTGTGGCATTGTCTGATTGAATTCTGACAGGGGACCCTTGGAGTTTGGATGTCCATGCTACTAGGGCATACCGGGCTGCTCGTATCTCTAAGAGATTGATGGGCAGGGCCTTTTCCGCATCCGACCATCTGCCCTGGAGAGACCATTGCTCCAGTACTGCTCCCCAGCCTATAAGGCTGGCATCTGTAGTGACCACCTTCCAGGAAATCGGACTGAAGGATTTCCCTCTTTCCAGATTCTGGGGAACCAACCACCAGCGGAGGCTCTTGCGAACGGAAGGGGACAAGGACATTGGTAAGTCCAGAGCCTGAACTTTTTTGTTCCAGGCTGACAGTATGGCCCTTTGCAATTTCCTTGAATGGAATTGACCGTAGGGTACTGCTTCGAATGATGCCACCATTTTTCCCAGCAGCCTCATGCACAGGCGTATGGATGGCTGTCTTTTTGAACCCACTAAGTGGATCAAATCTCTCAAAGACGACCCCTTTTCTTGAGGCAAGAAAAATTTTCTCTGGTCTGAATCCAGCCTTAGCCCCAAGTATTCCAGACTTTTGACTGGTTTTAGGGCTGACTTGTCTCGGTTGATAATCCAACCGTGATATTCCAGATACTTGATTGTCTCGTGAACAACCACTTCTAGTTTTTCCACTGAGTGGTCTATCAGCAACAAGTCGTCTAGATATGCCATTATCGTTACACCTCGTGTTCTTAGATTGGCCAATAATGGGGCCAGAATTTTTGTGAACACTCTTGGTGCTGTGGCCAGACCGAAGGGTAAGGCTCTGAACTGAAAATGGCTCCCTTCTACCGCAAAGCGTAGAAATTTTTGGTGGGGTGGAAAGATGGGAATGTGCAAATAAGCATCTTTGATGTCGATCGAGGCTAACCATTCCTCCCCTTGTAGGGCAGTGGCTACCGATCGGATCGACTCCATCCGGAAAGTCCTGATATGTAGGAATTTGTTTAGCCCTTTTAGATTTAATATGGGCCTCACGTCCCCGTTTGGCTTCGGGACTGTAAAGAGGTTTGAGTAAAACCCGAACCCCCATTCTTCCAGGGGAATCTCTATAATTACTGCTTGGAGCAATAATTGTTCTAGTGCCAACAGGAGGGATCCTCTCTTCTGGGGGTCCCTTGGCACGTTTGACCTTATAAAGCGGGAAGGAGGGGAGTTTTTTAACTCCAATTTGTATCCCAGATTTACTGCGGAGAGCACCCATCTGTCTCGGATCGTGTCCCGCCAGGTCTCTGTGAACAACTGAAGTCTTCCCCCCACCCGATTGGGTGGGGGCAACCCTTCATGCATTTGATTTTGGGGGAGGTTTTGTACCTCTCCTGCTCCAGGGCTTCTTGTTACCCTGCAATTGTCCCTGATTTTTACCTCCGGGATTTGACCGAGGAGGCCTTCGGAACTGTTTCACAGCCGATGTCCTAGGGACTGGAGAAGCAGGCCTCTTAAAAGAGGGACCTCTAACTCTATTTTTAACCGGCAAAAGTGTACTTTTACCGCTGGAAATTCTCTGGATATATTTGTCCAGGTCTTCCCCGAATAAGCGTTCACCATGAAATGGGAAGCTGACCAGCAATTTTTTACAGGGAGCTTCAGCAGACCAGTTTTTGAGCCATAGAAGCCTGCGCATATGTACTACAGACAGCGTAAGGCGGGAGGCCTGATGGATTGAATCCTTTATGGCGTCCACCGCAAAGCATAAGGCTCTAGGTAGATCAGCTAGGGCAAGAGCCTGCTGATCTGGCAAGTCCCTTAAGACCTGTTTCAACTGATCCTTCAATGCTTGGCAGACCCCAATAGCTGCCACTGCTGGTTGTGTCACCAATCCTGCTGTAGAAAAAGCAGATTTTAATAAGGACTCCAATTTTTTATCTATTGGGTCCTTGAACATTTGGACATTATCCACCGGACATGTCAGTGATTTATTCACACAAGAGATGGCTGCGTCCACTGTAGGGACCCTCCATTTTCTGATGAACTTATCCTCCATGGGATAGACCACCGGAAATCTCTTGGGGGGAGTAAATATCTTGTCAGGATGCTCCCAATCCTGGTAAATGAGCCCTTCCAGTAAAGGATGGATCGGAAAGGAACAAACAGTCTGGGGAGCTTTTAGCGACCCCAACGAGGAGACAGAAGTGGATGATGGCTCCGCAAGTGGCATTTTAAATGCTGATCGGACCATATTAGTCAGGGACTGAACCCATAACCTTTCAGCATGTGATGCTGAGAACGGCTCTTCCACTGTTGATTCCTCTACAACCGAATCGACCTCATCCTGATCCCCTTCAGGTAGGTCGATCCCTGTATGGGACTGTTGCTCTGTTAACAGGCACTCTGAGGGAGGAGACGGAGATCGGGCGCTTTTCTCCTGTGACAGGGAAGCCGCGATCAATGCTGACAATCTCTCTTCCAGCCCTCCCAGAGCTGAGGAAAAAACCTCCTCTGTTACATACACAGGAGCAGGTGAACTGAGGACAGCCACAGTACCAGGTACTCCTGAGGGTGCTCTACGGTCACTAACCTCTGATTCTTCAGGGGAGACTGGTGCAGCCAAAGCATGCCCAAGATCCTCAGAGCCCGATGGAGACCCCCTATTCCTCCTGGAATTTCTAGTCCCGGAGTTTTTAGACGGCATATTCCTAAGCCACAAAGCTGAGGTATTCCAGCCGAAATACACCAGTTACTGACAATAGTCTAGCATAAATGCTGCTATAAGAAACAGTTGGTGTCTACTAATGTGCCTTTCTAGGGGATGCCTGTATCAACCGCTTGCTGTATGCCTTCTTTAAATGTTGCCAGCTCTGTCTCTGTACTTCATAGCCAGCTCACCACACAAAATTGTGGTTTTTAACATGCTGGGACGCCCGCACATGCGCAGAAGCGCTGCGGCGCGCACAGAGCGTCATCCCCCAGGCTCCGCCCCCTTTCCCGGCTCACCTCTATATATAGAGGCGCGTGCACGCGCACGCGCGCGGCCACGTGCGCCTTCGGTGCTAATTTCGAAAATGGAAACCAGGGACAAGAGCCAGGGCCCCTTTGCCGCAGGCCGGGGGATGGACGAGCATTGCAACATGGCAGAGGAAGCAGTTTCCCATAAGAGAACTCACCATCTGCCTGGACTCGCTCTGATGAGAAGAAACTAGTCCACATGACAAGAAACGTTCCACAGCGGCCTCTAGTGGACAAACACAGGTACCGCAGTCTAATATATTAAATATATATATATATATATAAAATTTTTTTTTTTTTTTCTTGACCACCATTAAAAATTATTACATTTTTTTTAGTAGTTACAGGCATGCACAGAATTTTGCGGGAATACCATTAGGTAACAGACAGAAAGACAAATTAGGCTTGGGGGTCCCCCAATAGAACCAAGTTCCTGGGGGCCCCCACTTACCTGTTCCCCGCCGCAGGACTTTGTTTGGTCCACAAAAGCCCAAACTTCACCTATCACGGCAGGCATTGTAATCAAACCTTCAGGGACCGGGTTCCCAAGGATTCCACTCCCCTGGACCTGTATAGCAACCTGCACAGAAAACATCTTGGTCGTGGGTATGACCAGAGCTCTGGATCCCAGGGTCCAGCTCTCCTAAGAGAAGCATTACAGGCAAAACCTTGCTCTTCTCTGCAAGGCCCGGGTACCGACCGTTTAGCTATGAAGCTTTTTTGGTCGGATCCGGAATAGCTTACTGAGGCCCAAAAGAACCTGTACGCAAGCTCAGTGAAAAACACATGTTTCTTCTTGGCCAACACCTTAGACACTGGCAAAAAACTGAGGTGCTCCCGGATGGGAGGGGCTTATATAGGGGAGGGTACTTCCGGTTTTGGAAGTTGCCAGTGCCAGCACCTGACGGTATCTATATAACCCATTAGTAATGACTATGTCGCTCTGTGTCCCGTGATGTACGAGAAAGAAAAAAGGGAAAGAAAGGAGAACAAAGAGAAAGAGTGATACATCCTAAAATGTACCATAAAGGGTTTTAATACTGTACGAGTGGAAGGGACTCAGGGAGCGCTAAATTTCTGTGGGTTAGGGGCGCATTTTACTTGTCTTGCCTTGGGTGCCGATAACCCACGCTACGAAAATAATTTTACTGTTAGGGGTCCCCACAACTTGGGATATTTTATCAAGGGGTCACAGCACTAGAAAGGTTGAGAACCCCTGATCCAAACCATTCCATTGTAGCTCTGGCTGTATGTTTCGGGTCGTTGTCCTGCTGGAAGGTGAACCTCCACCCAGGGCTGGCCCAAGACATTGTGCTGCCTGGGCCTAAGAATGAAATGCTGCCCCCCCCCCAAAAATAAATAAATCTTATGCCCATCCAGTAAAGAGACATTTCCATAAAGCAAAGAGACAGCCCCATATATTCAGCAAGAGACATCCCATATATTCAGCAAAGAGACAGTTCCGTAAAGCAGAGACATGCCCCCTCCTACAAAGAGACATGCCCCCTCCTGCAAAGAGAATTGTGTAGCTCCCCCCTTCCATAAAGAAGAGACATGCCCCCTTCTGCAAAGAGACATGCCCCCTCCTGCAAAGAGACATGCCCCCTCCTGCAAAGAGAATTGTGTAGCTCCCCCCTTCCATAAAGAAGAGACATGCCCCATCCTGCAAAGAGACATGCCCCCTCCTACAAAGAGACATGCCCCCTCCTGCAAAGAGACATGCCCCCTCCTGCAAAGAGAATTGCGTAGCACCGCGAAAGCTCCCCCCTTTTCTCTCCACTGCCACCGACCAGCTACGCTCTGATCCCAGCTAAAAACTGCAGAGGTGATCAAATACCACCAAAAGAAATCTCTATTTGTGGGAAAAAAATGGGTACAGTGTTGTATGACCGCGCAATTGTCATTCAAAGAGTGAGAGCGCTGAAAGCTGAAAATTGGTCTGGGCAGGAGGGGGGTTTAAGTGCCCGGTAAGCAAGTGGTTAAGACAATATTTGCTTCTTCTGGAGTGCAGTGTACACTTGCTTTGTCTTTAACACACATTAAGTCCCTCTGTCCCTCTTTCCTCCTCACTTGTCCCTCATGTTGGTCTAATCTATATAGTTGTATATAAAATGCACTTTTTATCTTTCAAAAAGTGTTTCCCGGTGCAAAACCTTTCATCCAATTTCTAAGTTGCTTCATTTGTAAATTTCAAAAGCCAGTATAAAAGAATAGTAGTGGTAAAAAAAAAAAAAAAAAAGCACTTGTAGGATTTAAGAAATGTTTTTTTTTTAGAATTCGCCTTTAAGGGGGCTTGGCAGGGGATCCTATGCCTACATACTTTTGCTAATAGGTGTCCCTCGTTTCCATCTCAAAAAGTTGGGATGCTCTAGTGTGCTACTAGATTAGTGCAGGCAGATTTATGTTTGACTCCTGGTTGGCTTGTGAGTCTGAAATTGGGTCAGGGTTTACTGCAGGTCAGGCTGTATGACTCACAGAGGCAGGTACCTCCCCCTGGCTCAGGAAGTTTGGAGAAACTTCTAGAAGTTGGTGGGCGGAGGCAAGGAGGGCTGATCTACATACTTGAGGAAACTTGACCAATCCCCAGGCAGGATGTCCTGACAGGGCGGCTGAGTCAGCCCTTTAATATGGCGGAGCCAAGCCAGCAGGGGAGTCGGGTGGAAGGTGTAGTGCTGAGGGGTCCCCTCGGTCTAGGGGGGCCTTTGCCCCCCCCAGGCTGGGCTCAGGCTGGCTTAGGAAGATCCATTCAGCTTCATGGTTTGAACAGGACTCTTGCCTGAGAGCAGTGGGAGCAAGGAGGACAGAGTGAGTACATCAGCACACCCAGGGATTCACAAGGGGAGAGACTGCCACATGTAGCAAGCTTTCATAGGACAGCGCTGTGTTTAACCCTTCCTGTCCTTTGCCCTGGGAGATCTTCAGAGCAGCAGCCAGGAGGGCTGGTAGTACCTGCAGGCAGTGGAGCTGGGAGCATTTCTACAAGAGGAGAGGAGATACTCCTGCATGCAGCTTTTCAATATTTTGTGCTATCTTTCAAAGGGGCTGAGAGCTCCTAGTTAGGGTGCCCACGTGTCCCGGATTGCCCGGGACTGTCCAGCAATTGACATGTCTGTCCTGGGTCCCGGGCACCTTCATTCTGGGACAATACAATGAAATAGAGGACACAGCCACCCCCTACTAACAACTACATTTCCAGAACTGGTTGCTAGGGCCAGCGCTGCCTGGCATCTTGCAACCAGTGATAATTTACTCTCAGATAGTGAGAATGGGAGTGAGGCCTGCGCCTAGTGCAGCACTGCTGTCCCTACCCACCTCGGCACCTCCTCCTTCTCCGGCACCCAGCGGCAAGCAGCAGGGATTGGTGTGATCTTCACTCTCCAGATAGTGACGCCACTCCTTTCCTTCTACGCACGTGGCTCATGCAGAGGGAGTGACAGCGGCACTGCATCTGGTGGCAAGTGGCACATTCACCTGACAAATAACCTGCTGCCAAATTACCCATCAACCCCCGAGACTACATTCCCCCCTCCTCATCTTTTTTTGGGGAAGGTGAGAGAGGGGGTGTGTCCCTGAATGGCAGTTTGGAAATGTGGTCACCCTACTCCTAGTCCGAAAGGGACTTTGCCACTGATTCAAGAGACTGGATGTTCATAGCAAGGAGAGCAGTCTAGGATCTTCTCTCTGTACATATAAAGGAAGTTGCCCTTATCTGTGTTTTTCAAGTCAAGTTGGGCATCCGGGGGGCATCCCATAACCCCTCTAACCTATCCTAGTTGTTTTCCCCAAGAAAAACAAGCCCATGTGTCAGGATGCAGGTTGAAAATGTGTGTTCCCTGGCTGTGCAGGAATAGGGTAACCAGTAACCAGCAGCCCTTGCGGAGGTAGCACTACATTTGGGGGCTCATCTGGGGATCTCCTTTGGTAACCTGCACGGCCGTTGCCCATAGCACCCGTCAACCAACGAGCTAAAGAACTGTCAAAACCTTACCAAGCGAGCCAGAGAGTAGAAGTTGTGCTGTGTTATTGCGTTCCGGAACTCTGTGACCTGTTAAAGTATGCCATTACTTGTGTCGTTACCCATAGCAACCATGCTGACCTCTCGCAAATGTGAAGTTCAAAAGTCTTCCTGCTGCCCAACAGTGGCTGGAACTAAAGACTGTGCCATGTTTCAACATGTTCCTCTCAGTGAAAAGTGCTTTATTCTGCATGCTGTTGCCCGTAGCAACCACAGCGGGCTATCATGTGTTGGAAGATTGCAACCGTCATACATTTACGAAGAGAAATGGGTGCCTATCTTACTTTGCTAATGAACGCATTCATACAACATTGAATCGGGCCTTTGTTATTGAAAATCATCTTTATTTGGATACGTTTTGTTTAGAGCTCCGACTTAGAAAAATCGATCATTTAAATCATATAAGAAGGTAGGTAGGTCTGATAAATCTTCCTACAGCTTGAGCTGAAAAGCAAAAGAATCTGAATTTTACGCATGAATTAAAGTGCTTGATCATGGCTCATTTTCAAGTTTTTAGATTATTCCTTCTGAAGAGGTTTCTTGGAAGGGAATCTGCCCTAGCACAGCGTTAAGTTGTCCATAGATTGGTGGACATACAGGGGTTGATTTCCTAAAGGCAAATAGACTGCAAGTGCAGTTTCTCCAGAGCTTAGTAAATGAGGGGAAGCTCTGCGGACTTCCATCATCGAATCATGTGCAAGGAAAATGCTTTTTGTTTTTATTTTCCTTGCTTGTGATTGGTGTAGTACCCTCTAGTGTTCTACTATTGTTAGTGCAGGCAAATTTATGTTATGACTCATGGTTGGCTTGCGATGTCTGAAATTGGGTCAGGGTTTACTGCAGGTCAGGCTGTATGACTCACAGAGGCAGGTACCTCCCCCTGGCTCAGGAAGTTTGGAGAAACTTCTAGAAGTTAGTGGGCGGAGGCCAGATCTGCCATACTTGAGGGAACTTGGCCCATCCCCAGGAAGAATGCTCTAGCAGGGTGGCTAGGTCAGCCCTTAAATATGGAGGAGCCAGGCTCGAGAGAGGGTCAAGTGGAAGATGAAGTGCTAAGGAGTCTGGCGGTGGCCTAGGAGGGACCTCTGGGTCGGGGGGGGGGGGGCTCTGCCTCCAGGCTGGCCTCGGGCTGGCTTGGGAAGATCCTGAAAGCATCACGGTTTAAAAGGAACCTTGGCTGAGGAGAAGGAGGGAGCAAGAAGGACAGAGTGAGTACATCAACATATCCAGGAGTTCACCAAAGACCGTTGGAGGCCAGGAGGGACAACAGTCCAGGATTTTTGTACATAGGGAGGAAGTTGTCCCCATCTATCATTGAAGTTAAGTTGGGCATCCCGTAACCCCTTTACCCCATCCAAGTTATCACCCCTAATAAAACAACAAAAACAAGCTCAAGTACTGTTTCCCGTGTCTGAATGAAAGTGGAAAATACTTGTTGCCCGGCTGTGCAGGTATAGAGGAGCCATTCACCAGAAGCTCCTGCGGGGGGGGGGGGGGGGTAGTGCTACATTGGGAATACTTTGCAAAGTAAAGCTTTACCTCATTTACTAAGCTCTGGAGCAACTGCCCTTGCAAAGTGTACAGGCGTCTATTTGCCTTTAGGAAAGCACCCCCACTGTATCCCGATAATCTCAACAGAGATATACTCGTCTATGGATAAGTCCCACCTATGTTAGAACAAATTTTATACTTACATGACCAGTGCCGGGACAAGGCCATCCTGCGCCCAGGGCAAAGATACCAAACTGTGACCCCCTCCCAAGCTTATGGGATCCTACGCCCAGCAGTGACACGCTTGTCCAAATCACCATTGCACCCATTTTCCTCCTGCAGCTGATGAATGCTGGTGAGAGGAGGAGAGACAGGCTTTCAGCGGCTGCAGGAGGACAATGGAGGGGATCGGCTCTTCTTTATGCCGTCCCCACCACCCTTTTCATCCAGGTGTACAGGGGAATCCACCTGGAGCATGAGACTGGGGCACAATTGCGATCCCTGTGACCCCTGTAGTTGTACCCCGGAGTATTGCATTATCTGTGTTGAACACACATGCAGTGTGCAGGAAGTGCATATTGTGGATCAGTGGCAGGATCCAAAAAAAAAAATGATGTCTCTCTGTTATAAGTCACAGTCTATCTGTGTGGTTGCATAGATACAGTAACTATAAAGAGGGGACAAATGTATAGGTGCTGGTAATGTACATTCAACACAAATGCAAAGTCCAAAATCCAGTTGCTACATTGCGGATCCGTGGCTGCTGGGGACTAGACATGTGCACTGCCAAAAAATTTGTTAGTTTTCGTTTCATTTGCTTTTTTTTTTTTTCGTTTTTTGGGTCATTCGTTATGATCGCAATTCGTAAATTCGTACATTCGTAAATTTAAACATTCGTAAATTTGTACATTCATAAATTTATACATTCGTAAATTCGTACATTCGTAAATTTGGAAAATCGAAAATGCGAAAATCTGAAAAAATAACTACCCGTATATACTCGAGTATAAGCCGACCCGAATATAAGCCGAGGCACCTAATTTTACCACAAAATAACTGGGAAAATGTATTGACTCGAGTATAAGCCTAGGGTGTCCATCTGCGTGCCTCACTTTGCCTCACTGTGCCCATGCCTCACTGTGTCCATGACTAGACTGATGTTTAACATGGGAGTCTATGGAAGGGGTGCCCAGGTTTGAAAAATCGGTGCTCCCTTACTGTAGGTCCCCCAGACAAAATACTTTGCACACTTATAGAGGAGAAATTGGACTACAAGTGAACCAAGTTTCGGGTCTAGGAGACCTACAATCAGCCAGTACCGGGTC
Source organism: Rana muscosa (assembly GCA_029206835.1). Lineage (NCBI taxonomy): Eukaryota > Metazoa > Chordata > Amphibia > Anura > Ranidae > Rana > Rana muscosa. Next base: position 304,251,652 of record CM055119.1, read on the forward strand.
CCCAAATTCACCAGAGAAATTGCCATTTAACATTGGAGTCTATGGAAGGGGTGCCCGAGTTTGAAAAATCGGTGCTCCCCGGCAGTAAATCTCCCAGACAACAAACTTTGCACACATGTAGAGGAAGAGTGGGGCTACATGTGTGCCAAGTTTGGGGTCCAGAGAACCTACGACCGGCCAGTACCGGGTCCCCAAATTCCAGGAGATCAGGCGCAAAAAGGTGACTCGAGAATAAGCCGAGGGGGGCATTTTCAGCACAATAAAATGTGCTGAAAAACTCGGCTTATACTCGAGTATATATAGTATTAAATTATAGGTATTGTAATTTCCTTTCAAATTTGGCTGTTAGCCAACATAACGAATACAAATGTATCTGAAGTTACGCATAACCTGGAATACCAAATGCCACATCTAAACAAATGGAACGGAATAAATTAATAATAAATAATAATAATAAAAAGTTTTTATTATTATTATTGTTATTTATTATTATTATTAATTCATTACGTTCAATTTGTTTAGATGCGGCATTCATTATTTTCGGAAAACAATTCGTAACTTCTCATAAATTTGTATTTGTTACGTTCACTAACAGCCAAATTTGAAAGGAAATTCCAATACCTATAATTTAATAGTTAGTAATAGTTAAGTTATTATTAGTTAATTATTATTTCAGATTTCTGAATTTACAAATTTACGAATGTACGAATTTAAGCATTTATGAATGTACGAATGTTCGAATTTACGAATATTCGTTAAACGAGTTTTCGTTAATTCGAATATTTCTGAATTAACAAATTTGTCGAAATTCGTTAAAAAACTAATTTGGAACGAAGCGAATTGCACATGTCTACTGGGGACACTGACATTGGAGACAATCTCCTAGGTAGTGGAATGTATTTGATGAGAACTATTCGGGGATAGAATCTGGCATTGAGGTATTTGCACTAGAAACCATTTAGTAAACATGTTAAAACACTGAGAAAAGCATGGGGGACAGGTTCTCTTTAAGTTATTCCCACTGACACCAACAATGGGGCACTATCAGAGGCGGCTCTAGGCTTTGTGAGGCCTTAGGCAAAACTTAGACATGAGGCCCCCACTCACACCCATAATGGGAAAAATAATTCAAACAAGAAAAATGGCTGCAGAAAATGCACGGATCTGGCACACAGGTGATCAGCACCACTTCCAGGGCACCCTCCTCACCCATCAGACATATTCAGCCAATGCAAGAGTGGGGAGAGAGGGGGAGGTGAAAAAGAGAGAGGGGTAATAGAGAGATCCGATGATGCTGACATGAGTATTGATCACAGGCAAATTAGGCGGCCGCGAGGCGCCCTGTGAGTGCGAGGCCTTAGGCGACCGCCTAACTTGCCTAATTAGAGAGCCGCCTCTGGGCACTATTCCTTATACCGACCCCAATGAAGGGGCACCATTCCTCCCCCTAATGTCAAAATCTAGTTGTTTACTGATGCCAGGACTATTTCTACTCTCAGGGGGCCACTGTCTGCCTCCCCCTAAAAGCTAAAGGACAGTTAACTGGCCTTTTGTGTAAAAAGTGTGGAGACCCCTGTTCTAGTGGGTTCTGCAGAGCAATGCAGGAGGAAATTCCTTAGGTCTGTAAATCACAGAAGCAAAAGCCAAGCATAGTTATCCTATAACTTTGGAGTCCTGACCAGCAAGACCGAAAAATTTAACCCAGATCCACTTTACTTTCGATCAACCTATTGAGTGGAAACCTGGCATGAAAGAAACATGGGGGGTGCCATTACTGACCTCCTTTTGGAAAACCGAATACTTGGCTGTGTCAAGCTTCAGCACTCTCTAAATCTCAGATGTATGCAGCTTGTGAAGTCAGAGGACAGCCAGGCAACTAGCATTTTCAAAAGGAGGTCATGCACAGAAGCCGCATAGGAGCTCCAAGGCACTTCTTCTTATTGCATCAAATTATTCAAAAATAGATGTCTCTTTAGAGGTTCCGCTGTGTTTTGCTGGCTCCAGTCTGAAAATGCCCGTTCCCCGGCCCGTTTAGTCAGTCTTATAATTATTCTGAAGTTTTCTTAGCGATCTAGGCAGGATGGCACGGTGGATGAGGAACATTCGTTTTGCAAGGGAATCATAAACCCAAATAGGGAAGCAACGGAATATCAAAGGAACGAGGTAGGCAAAGGTTCCAGGGGTGTAGGTGGAATAGGGGCGTTGGGCCAGGAGAGCGTGGGAAGCATCCTCCAAGACGGGGGAGATGTTGGAAGACGAAGATGTCAACATTACATGGTGCAGATCCTTCAGAGTGTTGAGGTAGTCTTCTCCATAGTCATCTCGGACATCTGGCTCGATGTTCTCCAGCAGGTTCTGTGCTTGGATTGAGCAATACTCCCGAGAGCCAAAAATATCTGCAAAACAGGACAGACCATCAGAGGACCAACTGGCATCATACTAAAGTCTGGAATGTTCCAATGTTAAGGAAAAGAAGGAAGATAAACTTTCCCACATATTATTCTTCAGATAAGCTTACCGTATATACTCGAGTATAAGCTGATCCGAATATAAGCCGAGGCACCTAATTTTTACCACAAAAAACTGGGAAAACGTATTGACTCGAGTATAAGCCTAGGGTGTCCATCTGCATGCCTCACTGTGCCCATGCCTCACTGTGCCTCACTTTGCCTCACTGTGCCCATGCCTCACTGTGCCTCACTTTGCCTCACTGTGCCCATGCCTCACTGTGTCCATGACTAGACTGACGTTTAACATGGGAGTCTATGGAAGGGGTGCCCGGATTTGAAAAATCGGTGCTCCCCAGACGTAGGTTCCCCAGACAACAAACTTTGCACACTTGTAAAGGAAGAGTGGGGCTACATGTGTGCCAAGTTTGGGGTCCAGGGGACCTACAGACGGCCAGTACCGGGTCCCCAAAGTCCAGGAGATTAGGCGCAAAAAGGTGACTCGAGTATAAGCCGAGGGGGGCATTTTCAGCACAAAAAAATGTGCTGAAAAACTCGGCTTATACTCGAGTATATATGGTAGGTATCCATGCACAAATGCCATACTTTATAAATACCCATTGTGACTACCACAACCCACGCAATGTTTCCTTTTTAACCACTTCAATACCGGGCACTTATACACCTTCCTGCCCAGGCCAGTTTTCAGCTTTCTGCGCTGTCGCAATTTGAAAGACAATTGCGCGGTCATGCTACACTGTACCCAAACAATTTTTTATCATTTTGTTCCCAAAAATAGAGCTTTCTTTTGGTGTTATTTGATCACCTCTGCAATCTTTATTTTTTGCGCAACAAATAAAAAAAGACCGAAAATTTTGAAAATAAAAAAGTTTTTCTTTATTTCTGTTAAATTTTTTTGGGAAATAAGTATGTTTTCTTCTTCAATGATGGGCACTGATAAGGCGGCACCGATGAGGTGGCACTGATGGGCACTGATAGGTGGCACTGGTATGCGGTACTGATGGGCACTCATAGGCGGCACTGATGGGCACTCATAGGCGGCACTGATGGGCACTCATAGGCGGCACTGATGGGTGGCACGGATGGGCACTGATGGTCACTGATAGGTGGGCACTGATGGACACTGATGGGTGGCACTGATGACACTGATGGGTGGCATTGCTGGGCATCACTGATTTCATTTGTTTCATAATGGTGCCAGTCAGTGCCCATTTGTGAGCACATATTGGGCATGTATTGGCATATGTGGATGGCCATGGGGGATGTACCTGGCCATCCATATGTTAGCGGCTTCCCGGTGGTCCTGGGCGGGCATCTGAAGGGGGGCTGCGCTGATAAACAATCAGCGCAACCCCCCCCTGTCAGGAGAGCCGCCATTGGCTCTCCTCTACTCGCGTCTGTCAGACGCGAGTGAGGAAAAGCCAATCAACGGCTCTTCCTGTTTACATCGTGATCACCTGTGATTGGACACGGCTGATCACATGGTAAAGAGCCTCCGTCGGAGCGGTGTGGCAGAATGACATGCTGCACCACTGATCGCCACGATGCGCGGCCACACGGGCGTGCGGCGGCTGTTATCCTGCTGGACGTCATATGACGCCCAGTCAGGATAACCGAACCACCGCCCGGCCGTCATTCTGCTATAGGCCGGACGGTAAGTGGTTAATGATTCATTATTTTTAGACATCATCAAGAGCCTAAACAAGAAGCTGCCCTAATTGTACCCAAGAGACCCTGACACCTTACCCATTCAAGGCACTTGTGTAAAGCCCACCCCTCAACCACTTTATACAAATTTTTACAGCTTTCCCCCACCGCTTCTGTTGGGGGTGATGATGCTATCCTCTCCGTCACTTGACAACCCCGCCCCCCCAAAAAAAGTCAGTGCTTCCAGGTTTAAAAATGTCCAAAAAAAATAACAGTGACTAATTTTGGCCTGAGATCTTCAATTACGTATGGGTTATAGATCCTTGAGCAAAAAAATGGTTCAGCTAATAGCTTCTTACTCATTAGCTTGTAGGTGGGGTGTAGTGTGGTGCGGCGGCAATAATTTACATGGTCAGGTGCAATAGAGGGATGAACGCTCACTCACGGTTGCCAGCAAGGTGAATAGAGCGATTCTCAGCTGAACTGACAGCACCTGTAAAGAGGGCGGAATGCGGCCTGGCCCATCTCGTGCCCAATCGCGAAGATGTCCAGAGGAGTTGCAGATCCTACACTTTCCCTCCTTGTCAGGGTCCGTTTCCTACCGCTAGTACTTTCCTTAACAGGCGGGGTACCTTTCCCTACTCTGCCCACTCGCCAAAACAGGAGCCAGAGTCTTAAATAGGATCTGCCTGACCCAAGATGGCCACCAAAGTCACATGGGGCAGCAGCATTCAATAGGATATCTTCCTCAGGAAACCATAAAGGGACCCTGTTCCTCTTGACTTCCTCTCCAACAACAGTGCCACTGCGGAAGAGCAACTTCCACCTGCAGTGGAGAAAGTAGACTGCACCTGCCAGCTTTTCCCAAATATGAACAAAATAATACTACAAAGGACTAGAATGATTATTGTATGGATACCTGAACTGTCCTCTAGACTTACTTGTTTTGAAGCCGCTTGGATGGATAGATGATACCTTCACCCCCCACTTGAAGAGGTCTTGACGCATTACAGCACAAAACATGGTCACAGCTGCTTTGGATGCAGCGTAAGCTGCAAATCCAGGGATAGGATTAAGACCTGGGGAAAAAGGAGAATAAATTCAGCAGTCATTTAGTAGGGATCAAGTTTGGGTTCTTCAGTGAATCCCATGTGTTTGAGGTTCCTGGAAAGATAATGCTGATATGCACCATAGTAACCCTAATGCCTTGCCTTTGAAGCTAAGTCAGTTGGCTTAGAAGGACCAATAAAGGGGGCTTTTGAAACCCCCCTCCCTCACTATAAACCAGTGGTGGTGGACAGACCTGATACAACCCTCCCTGTCACTCCAGCTCACACCGCACACCATGAACCCCCCCCCCCTGTCGCCAGCTCGCTCACCGTGTGCTGTCAGGCGGCGGCGGCTTTCCCCCTTAGTCTCCTCCGTGTTCCGCTCCGTCAATCGGGCTTCCCATTCTCCTCGGCCGTACGTCTCCTCCTTCCTCCTCATAGGCCAATAATATGGCCTCTCCTTTCGGCCAATCGGGAAATGGGTCTCACGACCCACTTCCTGTTGAGTCTGTGGGCAGGTCGGTAAGTAAGCGTATTTTTTTGCTTGGATTTATCCTTGGCTTTGTGTGTATCATATGTGCCCTCCAATGTTGCTTACTGTAATGGCCAACTATAGGTGGGGGGGCGGTGGTCCCCTTTTTTGTATCGCTGTGTATTGGTCAGGCAACGCAATGACACCTTCGCAGCCATTGCGCTATATGCTGGGTGCTCCGTGTGCTCCTGCACCTTTAAGAAGGGGTGGGGCTCAAGACAATCTGCCCTCCACCCATCCATCGGAATGCATGTGCCTCCACTGTGGGGGTCACTCATCAGTTAGTGATAGGGACTACAGATACCAGGGTGCCTTGGCGAGGCTCTGTAGCTTGCGCATGTATTTGCAAATGTGTGCAGACTAAACCCCTGTTTTTAACGCATCCTGTTAGATAAGTTGATTCGGTTGTCGTTGGGCTGGTTGGTAAGTAAGCTTGGTTTTTTCCTTGGATTTATCCTTGGCTTTGTTTGTATCTTATGTGCCCTCCAATGCTGCTTACTGTAATGGCCAACTATAGGTGGGGGCGGTGGTTCCCTTTTTAGTACCACTTCCTGATTGGCCAGGAGGAGGATCAGTGTGAGAATAGCTATTGTCACACAACTGGGTGGGCTCGGAGCGCAGTTTCAAAAAAAACAACACCCCCCCCCCATTGGAATCCATGCATCCGCCAAACCTTTCTCAACCAGGGTTCCTCCAGAGGTTGCTCGGGGTTCCTTGAGAAATGAGCAATTTCTGCTTCTCAGATAAGTTCCCACTGACACCATTGGTCTTTTTAGCGATCTGTAAGGGAAGCTCATTAAGGTAATTGAACTCTTCCCATTGACTACAAGTGTAAGGAGCATTCTTCCCACTGACAATCACACTAATGTATCATGAGTTGTAGATATAGAAAATTTTAGGAAGAGTTCCCTGAGCCTAGAAAGTTATTTCAAGGGTTCCTCTGTGTTGAAAAGGTTGAGAAAGGCCGGTGCAGACTATGGGTGAAGCGCGTTATGATCATGTCCTGTGGGTGGCTCACATGGGAAATGTAATGTTCTATGTACTGTATATCAAAGGAGTATATTATGATCATGTCCAGTGGTCATGACTATGGTATTAACTACGGCTTAGGCTACTAAACAATTACCCCATCCCTTCCCCTAATAACCACACAAGACTTAGATGGAGTAAATTGGCCAAAGCGGCCATTTTATTAACCAAAATATATATAACCAAAAAATATATATATATATAACTCTCAATAATTAAGCATAATAACACAATAACCTTTTATTTATAAACTTCCAGTATTTTCACCACCCTTGGGCACAAGGTCCAATCGGCATATCCCATAACTGTACCCGCTAGTCACTTCTAGGCCTCCATCCGCTAAAACCTCCGACTCAGAGACAACTAGCAGGTACCCATATACACAACTGGGAGCCGTACCTCAGGCGGGTCCCTAACCATGCCTTCTAGGTGCCCATATGACCTAGCTAGGACCTTGCACCCCGCCACAATGTCCGCCACTCGCGGCTATCAAAACCCCATACCATTAAATAACGATCCCTCAAAAACAGGGTGGGAGGGTGGGAAGCTGCTTACCCTGCGCTCCTCGTGGCAAACTGGCCCCTCCCCTTCCTCTTTCTTCTAACTAACTGAGCCTCCTCCTCCCCCTTTTGCTCTGCCAACCCCACGCTAACCCTGCATGCTCCGGCTCCACCCCGTTACCCCTGTCGTGCCGGCCCTCCACTGACGCCTGCGGCGTTGCTCCGGCCCTCTCTGCCATGTTGGAAATGTAATGTTCTATCTACTATATAGAGCCGAACAATGGGCCAAACTTCCCAATGATGGGGGCACTATTCCTCCCCCTAATACCAAATGTGGAGTTGTTTACGACCACTGATGCCAGGAAAGGTTTCCCTCCCACTGGCCATAGTCCAGCCCCCCTAAAACCTGGAGGACAAAACACTGGCCCATTGTTTAGAAAGTTTGGAGACCCCTAATATAGAGTATGAAATGACTGCCTTATGATCATGTCTAGTGCTCGAGTCATGGTGGAGATGTAATGTTCCAGGTATTCTATAGAGTATGATGGAAGTGTATTATGGTCGTGTCCAGTGGTCAGTCATGTTGGAGATGTAATCTTTGTACAGTATAGTGTGTTATAATGTCCAGAGGTTGGGTCATGTTAGTGTTGTGTTCTATGCCTATACAGAATGTAATGAAATATATTATGATCATACGTAAAGTGGTTGTAAACCCTTTACAACCACTTTTTGCTACAGGTAAGCCTATAATAAGGCTTACCTGTAGCTACCCCGGATATCTCCTAAACCTGCACGGTTTAGGAGATATCCCCTGTATCTGCATGTGCCGACGTCATGCCGCACATACGCACTGAAGCAAGGGCACGTACGTGGGAGTGACGTCATCACGGCTCCGGTCAGTTACAACCCTGGAGCCCTGCGATACCCGGAAGTAACTCCGGGAGCGATGTCGCCGGCCGGAGCAGGGTACGAGGACCGCTGCGGGGCTATGATCTAAGGTAAGTAATTCATAATGAGCTAGTATGCTATGCTATGTATACTATGCATACTAGCTCATTATGCCTTTGTCTTGCAGGGTTTTTTTTGTTCGTTGTTTTTTTTTTGTTCGTTGGTTTACAACCAATTTAATGGTCAGGTCAAGGTGGAGTTTCAAAGCCATAGGTGTGTATAGAACAGGGGTCTCCAAACTTTCTAAAGAAAGGGCCAACTTATGGTCCTTCAGACTTTAGGGGGGCCAGGCTGTGCCCAGTGGGAGAAAACAATGCCCGATCCCTGGTATTAGGGGAGAAATAGTTGGTGTGCGTGGGAGGGATAGTGCTCCATTGTTGGTGTCAGTGGCAGGAATTATGCCCCATCATTGCTTTAAGTGGGAGGAATAGTGCCCCATCATTGGGGTCAGTGGAAGGAATAGTGCCCCATCATTGGTGTCAATGGGAGAAATATTGTCCCATTGTTGGTGTCAATGGGAGTAATAGTGCCCCATTGTTGGTGACAGTGGCAGGAATTATGACCCATTGTTGGCAGGGCCGCCATCAGGAGGGTACAGGCAGTACACCAGTACACCTGTAAGGGGCCCGGATGGCAACCCCCCTTTTTTTATTTTTTATTATTATTTATTTGTTTTTGTAAGGGGCCCAGAGGTCCCCAGGGCCCCGGATGGCAACCCCCCTTTTTTTTATACATTTTTTTTCTTTGTAAGGAGCCCAGAGGTCCCCAGGGCCCCGAATGGCAACCCCCCCTTTTTTTTTAATGTTCTTTTGTGTTTCAAAATTGCTTCTCAATTCGTGGCAGCCCCCCCTCTGCCCCGCTTCTCAATTTGCGGCGGCAGCACCCCCCCCCCGGTTCTCCTCAGTTACAGAGGGGGCCCATGCCTGAAGCTGTGTAAGGGGCCCCAAAATTCCATTCCTGATGGCGGCCCTGATTGTTAGTGACAGTGGCAGGAATTATGCCCCATTGTTGGTGACAGTGGCAGGAATTATGCCCCATTGTTGGTGACAGTGGCAGGAATTATGCCCCATTGTTGGTGACAGTGGCAGGAATTATGCCTCAAGGGCCAGATAAAGGCAAGCCAAGGGCCGCAATTTGGAGACCACGGGTATAGAACATAACAAAGTTTTATAAAGACAATATCGGAGTGTTTGGGTCATGGTACGGGTCTTGTATTCAGTATCTGTACAGTGTGATAAACTCTCATTGCCCATTAGCCCGTCATATCGGCATGCAGTGTTCTATGGACAGAGTCTTCTTGAATTGCATTGTGATTATGTCGAGCGGTCAGGTCATGACGGAGGTTCCAGTGTCACGGGATGAATCAAACTTCCTCCAGACTGCGTATGGCATATAAATCCATCACGGCATAAACAGTTGTCAAGCTTGAAAACGGAATCATTGTATTTGCATTTGTGATGTTTCTCTGAACCTTTTTGGAAGATTCCGCCGTGATAAATACTTTAAGGCTCCTTCTCGCTAAAACGTAATCCTCATTGAAATGAATAGTTTGGTGGGAGGTCAGGGTGACCTCAGCTCTATTATTTTTTCACGGCAGAACATGATGTCAGAAAATAGAACCGCACGTGCAGATCACCGCGCAGGGGGAGAAAAAAAAAAGTCTTTAATCTGCTAACAAGCTGAAACTTGCACACTCTGTATTGCTTCATAATGACCAAGACGTGCGAAGATTTCCTGAACAAGCACATCGCCTAATTGCACGCTTTTCAGTGGTTTCCGTTTTCTGAAACTGTCCGCTGTTAACGAGACGCGCAAGAGAAATACTGAGTGTTCCGCCGGTGCGTATCCATCGTCCGGCTGACACTTCCACACCAAATGGAAAAGTAATTATTTTAATTGCAGCACTTAAAGGGGTTTTTCAACTTCCAAATATATTTTATAAACCTTTATGACGGTTTTCAGTTTCATGCCGTACCGGTTGACCTGTACCGGTAACACGTGAAACCTGTCCAAAAATATTCTCAATGTATACATTTCTATGTCCTTGCATATGGGGAACATTAGTCCCTCACCCAGAGCATTGGAAGAGCAAGCCATGCCTTCCTGATTCACAAGAGACCCGGTAGTTTAAAATGCAACTGGAGCAAGCCCGCCGCACATGCACAATGCAGCCGCTCTCCAACCCGGCAGCAGATGAGCTCAGCATTGCTGGGATAGGGAAAGAGAGAGCACACTGCTCATGCGCGGCTTTTAAACCCCTGTCTTCAATGGCACTTCCAGAATCCCTGCCAGGACTTCCAGAATCTCTGCCAGTATTTCCAATGACACTTGTAGAATCCCTGCCAGTACTTTAATTGGAACACGCAGAATCCCTACCAGGACTTCTAGAACCTTTTTCCAGGACTTCCAATGGTACTTCCAGAATTCCTGCCAGGACTTCCAGAATCTCTGCCAGTATTTCCAATGACACTCCTAGAATCTCTGTCAGTACTTTAATTGGAACTCACAGAATACCTGCCAGGACTTCCAGAATCTCTGCCAGTATTTCCAATGACACTTGTAGAATCCCTGCCAGTACTTTAATTGGAACTCGCAGAATCCCTTCCAGGACTTCTAGAACCTTTTTCCAGGACTTCCAATGGTACTTCCAGAATCTCTGCCAGTATTTCCAATGACACTCCTATAATCTCTGCCGGTACTTTAATTGTAACTCACAGAATCCCTGCCAGGACTTCCAGAATCTCTGCCAGTATTTCCAATGGCACTCCTAGAATCTCTGCCAGTACTTTAATTGGAACTCGCAGAACCCCTGCCAGGACTTCCAGAATCTCTGCCAGTATTTCCAATGACACTTGTAGAATCCCTGCCAGTACTTTAATTGGAACTCGCAGAATCCCTGCCAGGACTTCTAGAACCTTTTTCCAGGACTTCCAATGGTACTTCCAGAATCTCTGCCAGTATTTCCAATGACACTCCTATAATCTCTGCCGGTACTTTAATTGTAACTCACAGAATCCCTGCCAGGACTTCCAGAATCTTTGCCAGTATTTCCAATGGCACTCCTAGAATCTCTGCCAGTACTTTAATTGGAACTCGCAGAACCCCTGCCAGGACTTCCAGAATCTCTGCCAGTATTTCCAATGGTACTTCCAGAATCTCTGCCAGTATTTCCAATGACACTCCTATAATCTCTGCCGGTACTTTAATTGTAACTCACAGAATCCCTGCCAGGACTTCCAGAATCTCTGCCAGTATTTCCAATGGCACTCCTAGAATCTCTGCCAGTACTTTAATTGGAACTCGCAGAACCCCTGCCAGGACTTCCAGAATCTCTGCCAGTATTTCCAATGACACTCATAGAATCTCTGCCAGTACTTTCAGTGGTACTCACAGAATTCCTGCCAGGACTTCCAATGGCATTTGCAGAGTCCCTGCCAGGACTTCCAGAGTTCCCTGAAATTACATAGTCAGTCTGGTTGGAAAAAAAAAAGACACGGGTCCAACTAGTTCAACCAATAAAAAGGAGAAAATAATAAAATAAAAATCATACAATCTCATTCCCACAGTTGATCCAGGAGGAAGACAAAAACCCCAGCAGAGCATGATCCAATTTGCTCCAGCAGGGGGAAAAAATCCTTCCTGATCCCCCGAGAGGCAATCGGATTTTCCCCGGATCAACTTTACCTATAAATGTCATTACCCAGTTATATTCTGTACATTTAGGAAAGAATCCAGGCCCTTCTTATAGCAATCTACTGAGCTGGCCAGAACCACCTCCGGAGGGAGTCTATTCCACATTTTCACAGCTCTTACTGTGAAGAAACCTTTCCGTATTTGGAGATGAAATCTTTTTTCCTCTAGACGTAAACAGTGCCCCCATGTCCTCTGTGATGACCTTAAAGTGAATAACTCAACACCAAGTTCACTATATGGACCCCTTATATATTTGTACATGTTGATCATATCCCCCCTTAATCTCCTCTTCTCAAGAGTGAATACATTCAGTTCCCCTAATCTTTCCTCATAGCTGATCTCCTCCATGCCTCTTATCAGTTTGGTTGCCCTTCTCTGCACTTTCTCCAGTTCCCCAATATCCTTTTTTTGAGAACTGGGGCCCAAAACTGAACTGCATATTCCAGATGAGGTCTTACTAATGATTTGTACAGATGATGTCTCTCTCTCTCTGGAGTCCATACCTCTCTTATACAAGAAAGGACTTTCCTCGCTTTGGAAACCGCAGCTTGGAATTGCAAGTTATTATTGAGCTTATGATCTACCAAAACCCCCAGATCCTTCTCCACTACGGATCCCCCCAGATCCTTCTCCGCTACGGATCCCCCCAGATCCTTCTCCACTATGGATCCCCCAGATCCTTCTCCCCCCAGATCCTTCTCCACTACGGATCCCCCCAGATCCTTCTCCACTATGGATCCCCCCAGATCCTTCTCCACTACGGATCTCCCCAGATCCTTCTCCACTACGGATCTCCCCAGATCCTTCTCCACTACGGATCCCCCCAGATCCTTCTCCACTACGGATCTCCCCAGATCCTTCTCCACTACGGATCCCCCCAGATCCTTCTCCACTACAGATCCCCCCAGATCCTTCTCCACTACGGATCTCCCCAGATCCTTCTCCACTATGGATCCCCCCAGATCCTTCTCCACTACGGATCCCCCCAGATCCTTCTCCACTACGGATCTCCCCAGATCCTTCTCCACTACGGATCTCCCCAGATCCTTCTCCACTACGGATCTCCCCAGATCCTTCTCCACTATGGATCCCCCCAGATCCTTCTCCACTACGGATCCCCCCAGATCCTTCTCCACTATGGATCCCCCCCAGATCCTTCTCCACTACGGATCCCCCCAGATCCTCCTCCACTACGGATCCCCCCCGATCCTTCTCCACTACGGATCCTCCCAGATCCTCCTCCACTACGGATCCTCCCAGATCCTTCTCCACTACGGATCGCCTCCAGATGCTTCTCCACCATTGAAATGACACTTGGCAAGTCCCCTGACCAAAAGAGAGGACTACTCTCTGCTCACTGCCTGCCAAGACCCATCACTTGATCCTGACTACACTTTGGTCTCTTGTCTCTGCATTGTAGCCACCCTGCTCCTATGTCCCCCTGGTGGGGCAAACCTGGTGTTAGGTTGCAGTAAAAAAGTCCAGGGGCCACTAGGGATCCCAGCCCATTTCCACCATCAGAAGCACTGGTAAAGACCAGACCTTGTCAACCTTTTCAACACAGAGGAACCCCTGAAATAACTTTGAGGGCTCAGGGAACCCCTGAGAAAAATAATAATATCTACAACTCATGATACATTAGTATGATGGTCAGTGGGAAGAATGCTCCTCACACTTGTGGTCATTGGGAAGAATTACCCCTTTACAGATCACTAAAAAAGATCAATGGTGTCAGTGAGAACTTATCTGAGAGGCAAAACATTGGTCATTGCTCAAGGAACCCCGAGCAACCTCTGGTGGAACCCTAGATTTCCACAGAACCCTGGTTGAGAAACCCTGCTCCAGACCAAGACTCCGTGGGGGTGTCCATATCACCTGTTGGGGGTAACACCCGTTACCAGAGAACCTCATCCTTGGATGAGAGAGAGAATACTTTAATGCTCCCCTATACCCAAAGGCAGGTTTGGGTCAAGGGGTGTCTGCTCTAGGCACTGTGGTGTCATGTGTGGTGGGGGGGGCACCACGAGGAGAGAGGGTTTGTGTTGTTGTGTTGGGAGGAGGATCTTGGGAGACAGCAGGGGGTAAGAATGATTTTAGGAGGCGAGATTTGGGAAGGTCTGCTAGTAGTGGTGATTTGGGGGGGGGGGGGCTTTGTTCTGGGAGGGGGGATTTGTTTGTTTTTTGTGCTAGAAAATGTGATATGGTGGGGGAGGGGAGGAATTGGTGCTAGGAGGGGAAATGTTTTTTGTTTGGGGGGGGGGGGGGGATTTGTGCTATTATGGATGATTGGGGATATACATGCTAGGAGGGGAACTTTGGGAGGGAGTGATTTGTGCTAGGATGGGGAATTGGGGGGAGGGAAACTTGTGTTGGGGGGGGGGGTTGTGTGTTGAGAGATTTTTTTAAGTGGTTGTGTTGGGGGGAGGGGGTGGATTGTGTTGAGAGAGGTCATTTTAGGTGTTTGTGCTGAGGGGGCGGGGGAGATTTGTGCTGGGGCATATGGGGCAAGAGGATTTTAGCTGGGGGTCTGGGGGGCAAAGATTTGTGCTGGGAAGAAGGGAATTTTTGATTGGGGGCAAGCATGCAGATTAGTGTGTCTGGGGGGGCGGGGGGGGGCTTTAGTGTGCCATGTTGGCCCTGGACTCCAGATGACCTTGTCTCGGCAGGAAGGGGTCACTGGGGTGAGTGTCAGGGGATTGGAGGTAGATTCTGAGTTTGTTTGCCAAAAATTAAGCATATTAGACCTCCACTCCCACCAAAATCCAAAGTAGACCCAAGGGGGGGGGCTCTCCAAAGAGCAACCCCTTTCATTTGCCCCTGTCTGTGTATTCACTTGTTCCCAGGAATTGTTTTTTTTTAATAGAAAGCCCAACCTGAAATCCTTACTGCTGCGTTACGCCCTTTAGGTCTTCTAAGCCCAACCTGAAATCCTTACTGCTGCGTTACGCCCTTTAGGTCCTCTAAGCCCAACCTGAAATCCTTACTGCTGCGTTACGCCCTTTAGGTCTTCTAAGCCCAACCTGAAATCCTTACTGCTGCGTTACGCCCTTTAGGTCTTCTAAGCCCAACCTGAAATCCTTACTGCTGCGTTACGCCCTTTAGGTCCTCTAAGCCCAACCTGAAATCCTTACTGCTGCGTTACGCCCTTTAGGTCTTCTAAGCCCAACCTGAAATCCTTACTGCTGCGTTACGCCCTTTAGGTCTTCTAAGCCCAACCTGAAATCCTTACTGCTGCGTTACGCCCTTTAGGTTTTCTAAGCCCAACCTGAAATCCTTACTGCTGCGTTACGCCCTTTAGGTCTTCTAAGCCCAACCTGAAATCCTTACTGCTGCGTTACGCCCTTTAGGTCCTCTAAGCCCAACCTGAAATCCTTACTGCTGCGTTACGCCCTTTAGGTCTTCTAAGCCCAGGCTGACTAAGCTTCAAGCGGACGTGAAATTACTACAGCAGGTTGGAACCGTCAAGCAGAAAACCTTCCGACATGCGAGATCAAGCGAAGTAATAATTACACTGTCCTCCTCAGACCCCCGAATTTGTCGCTCCCCATGTAAAACGAGGGCTGCATGCGCGTGCAATTACAATCACATAACAAACTAATTAAATAATCAAACAGCCATTTACCCCCCCCCCCCCCCGTGACAAGCAACTTCTGACAAACTAATGAGTTCATTAATGAATAGCCAGTATCTGCGGCTCGGCGTCAGAGGTTTTTTTTTTGATTGATCCGTGCGCTAATCTCTCCCTTTGTAAGTGACTGTATGATTGCAAGGCTGGAGCGGAGACTTGGGAGGGGGGAGGTGCAGGCGTCACGCGGCAGAGCCTGTCAGTGGCTGCCCCGGCTGCACCTCTCTGTATACAGCAATGAGCGGAACTTCTGCATACAAAGTCTCCAGCACTGAATGTATGATTAGCTGTCACCTATTAGCATATTTATAACAAAAAAATAAATAAAAAATACTGGTATTTTATTATTTTTAATACCGGCTAAGCTTCTTATTTGGCGACTTGGCGAATGTGTGGCTAATAGACAGAGAGATTGAGCGCTGTGGGACTCCATGGGTGTATTTTTAACCACTTAAGCCCCGGACCATTTCACTGGTCAAAGACCAGACCACTTTGCAATTCGGCACTGCGTCGCTTTAACTGACAATTGCGCGGTCGTGTGACGTGGCTCCCAAACAAAATTGACGTCCCTTTTTTCCCCACAAATAGAGGTTTCTTTTGGTGGTATTTGATCACCTCTGCGGTTTTTATTTTTTGCACTATAATCAAAAATAGAGCGGCAATTTTGAAAAAAATGCAATATTTTTTCCTTTTTGCTATAATACATATCCCCCAAAAATATATAAAAAAACTTTTTTTTTTCCTCAGTTTAGGCGAAACGTATTCTTCTTCATATTTTTGGTTTAAAAAAAATCGCAATAGGCGTTTATTGATTGGTTTGCGCAAAAGTTATAGCGTTTACAAAATATGGGATAGTTTTATGGCATTTTTATTAATAATTTTTTTTTTATACTAGTAATGGCGGCAATCAGTGATTTTTATTGTGACTGCGACATTGAGGACACATCGGATACTTTTGACACCATTTTGGGACCATTGTCATTTTTACAGCGACCAGTGCTATAAAAATGCACTGATTACTGTAAAAATGACACTGGCAGTGAAGGGGTTAAGTGTGCCCTGGGGAGTGATTCTTACTGTTAGGGGGCGTGGCTTGGCGTGACACGTCACTGATCGCTGTTCCCGATGACAGGGAACAGACGATCACTGACAGTAGGAAGAACGGGGAGATGTTTGTTTACACTTACCTCTCCCTGTTCTTCAGCTCTGTGACCCGATCGCGGGACACCGCCGGCGATCGGGTCCGCGGGGTCCCGCGTGCGCGGTCACGGAGCTCCCGACCGGGTTGCGAGCGCGCCGGCGGCGGCGCGCACGTGACCCATGGCTGGAATCTTAAAGGGGACGTACCTGTACGCCCTTATGCCCAGCCATGCCATTCTGTCGACGTACATCGTCGTGCGGCGGTCGTCAAGTGGTTAAATCTAAAAAAAATTGAAAGAAAAAAACAACAACTTTTCTTTAGTTTCTGTTTTTCAAATAAGTAATTTTTCTCTTTCACTGATGTGTGCTGATGAGGTGGCACTGGTGGGCACTGATAGGCACTGATAGATGGCACTGTTGAGAAGGCACTGAAGGGCAGGGCTAAGGCTGCACTGATATGAGTCACTAATAGGCGGCACTGATGGGCATTGATAGGCAATGATAGACGACACTGATGGGCACTAATGAGGCTGCACTGATATGAGTCACTAATAGGCGGCACTGATGGGCATTGATAGGCAATGATAGACGGCACTGATGAAGCTGCACCCGATTATCTGTGTACATGTCACCTGTCAGGATTACCGGCTCTTCTCTCCTCACTTTGTGACAGCATGTGAGGAATGTACTTCAACCAAGCGGCAAGTCTGTTTATACCGTGATCAGCTGTGATTGGACCTGGTAAAGGGCCAATCAAAGTGGCCCTTTACCACGACCCGTGATCGGCTGTGTCCAAATTAAACAGCGATCATGGAGAACGCTAGATGCGTGCTCCAGGGGGGCGTGGTTCCGGGGAGGACATCAATGGGCGCCATCCTGGAACAACAAAGCCACCCTGTAGCTGTGTTTTGGCTGTAGCACGGTAAAGAAGTGGTTAATCCTATCAAATAACAGAACCCCAAACTTAAGCCAGCCATACATGACCGACTTGTGTACAGCCAGCCTGTCCATACATGGTCCCTACTGGACCAGCCGAATGTCAATCCATGCATGGCTGGCCTTATGGAGAATGTAAACAAGTACAGGGCTCTGTCATTATATACTGTTATGTACACTCAAGAGCTGGGAGATGCCATGAGTTCTCAACATGGGATCAGGCAGTTGACAAAGCGACAACTGTCAGACATCTAGACAACCGGCGTATGAGCTTCACAGTCATAGACATTTGGGTACACATTTGGTGCCGCTTCTCGAATGTAGACGTTGCACCCTCGTACTCTCACCTGCCATGCTGGATATGGTGACCAGCCTTCCTTTGGCTTTCCGCAGTAAAGGCATGAATATTTTTGTGACTTGCACCACGCCGATGAAATTGACCTCCATGCATTGCTTGTAGACGTTCATGGGAAGCAATTCACCGTCTGCTACATAGAGGAGGACGCCGGCATTGTGCACAATGGCCCACAAACCTGGAGAGACAAAAAACACCAGAGAATGGATCAGTTGGGACACATGACACCACACCTGTCTGAGTCACCTGTCTGACCAGGTAGAGGGTTTCATGCAAGGACAGCACAGCTGGAGCACCCGCATCCCAATGTCAGCCTCCCTCGTGGCATAGCACTCAATGTCTCTATAAAGAGAAGATGTCTGACCCTTCATATTTACCACTTGTATCCAGCAGATGGCGATCAATGCAATGTCTATGGTCTATTACAGGTAGGGTGACCACATTTCCAAACTACCATTCAGGGACACCCTCCCTTCCCAAAAATCAGCTTGTGCTGTAACGAATCACAGCACAGTCATTAGACAAAAAAGGCGGGATTTATGATTTCTCCAATCACAAGCAGGGGGCGGGGATTGTGCTCCCCCAGGCATTCCCGACCAGGACAAGTACTGTCAGTGAGTAAAGTGGTGATGTGGCGGGGGCATCTGATTGGCCCGGGGGGGTGGCTGTGTCAGTTTTATTCCGGGACACTGTATTGTCCTGGAATGAAGGTGTCCAGGACAGACCTGCAAAATGCGGGACTGTCCTGGGCAATCCGGGACACGTGGTCACCCTAATTACAGGGCCTTCTACAGCGGATGAGCTAAAAAACGGACCTCAAAAAACTCAAAGGAATGACACTTTCCCCCTCGATGCCATTAGTCATGCATGTGGTGCTGGGTTGGCTGACAAGAAAGCCTAGCATCATGGATTGACTCTAATGTAAATGTTTATTTGATACATTTTTATTATATAATAGTTTTGCAAAGATACAAAATATTAAAGTGATATTAAAGGTATTTCTTGTTTTTTCTTGTTCTTTTTTTTTTTTTTTAAACAGTCATTCTTGCCTGCTCCGGTATTGCACAGAGCAGCCCCGATCCTCCTCTTCTCGGGTCCGCTGCAAGTGCTCCTGGCCCCTCCCTCCTGCCAAGTACCCCCAGAGCAAGCAGCTTGCTCCGGGGGCACCCAGGTAGGCTCACTTCCAAGCCACTGCTCTGCATGTCCATTCACACACACAGAAATGAGTGAGCTCTCTTCTCATTGGCTCACTGTCTGTGATTGACAGCAGCGGGAGGCAATGGCTCCTGTTGCTGTCTCAGCCAATGAGGAGGGAGTGACCTAGGAGAGCTAAGGGTCTTGCGCACAGAGCTGGATCTCGAAGGGGCTCAGGTGAGTATTTGGGGGGGGGGGGGGCTGCTGCATAGAATCCATGAGGGTAAAAACATGTTGAGCTTTTAGAACCACGTCCATACCGCCGGCCGTCATACGATGTCCTTTGGTTTGAGTGGGAATATCTGAATGAATCAGATTTCTTTTTTTTTTTCTGCCGGCGATTCCCTTCACTGTAAAAACAATCATAGAGGCGGTTCCCCTCCCGCCACCCTTCGGTGCTTCTACCGGCTCGCCCGTGCGATCGGCAAGCTGGAGAAGGAACCCACCAGTGCCAGAAGTTTACCATAGAGCTGACGAGGACCAGATGGTCCCCGGCATCTCTTTGACCCTCGGAGGCCGGAAGTTTACCATAGAGCTGACCGAGGACCAGATGGTCCCCGGTCATCTCTTTGACCCTTGGAGGGTGGGCGCGACGTTATGACGTCACTTCCGGCCTCGGCAGTTGTAAACACTGTCGTTTCCTTGGCTAGAAAGCCTGAGATTTTTTTTTATCTCAGGCTTTCCAGCCTAGAGGAGAGATGTGGGGTCCTATAGACGTCTTATAGACCTCACATCTCTCCATAAAGAGGATCTGTCATGCCATATTCCTATTACAAGGGAAGTTTACATTCCTTGTAATAGGAATAGAAATGATCAAAGAAAAAAAAAAAGGAATAAATTGTGTAAAAATAAAAGAAATGAAAAAAAAAAAGGTAAAGCACCCCCGTCCCTTCGGGCTCACATGCAGAAGCAAACACATACGTAGGTCGCGCCCACATATGTAAACGGCGTTCAAACCACACATGTGAGGTATCGCCATGAACCTTAGAGGGAGAGCAATCATTTCTAGCACTAGACCTCCTCTGTACCTCTAAACAGGTAACCTGTAGAAAATTTTAAAGCGTTGCCTATGTAGATTTTTAAGTACGAAGATTAGCGCCATTCCATGAGTGTGCGCAATTTTAAAGCGTGACATGTTAGGTATCTATTTACTCGGCGTAACATCTTTCACCTCATACAAAAAAAAAAAAAAAAATTGGGCTAACTTTACTGATTTTTTTTTTTTTTTTTTTTAAACATTGAGTTTGAACAATTGCTGAGCAAATCTACAGCAAATACCGTGTGACATAAAAAAAATTGCAATGACCGCCATTTTATTCCCTAGGGTCTCTGCTAAAATAATAATAAGATATATATTTCTATTATGTTTGGGGGTTCTGAGTAATTTTCTTTAAAAAAAAAAAAAGATTTTTACATGTAGGAGAGGAATGCCGAAATTCGCCCAGTATGGAAATGGTTAAAGTGTAACTAAAGGCAAAACTTATTTTTCTTTTTTGGGTAGAGTAATGGGGGGGGGGGGGGGTGTTATAACTCCTGTAAGGTTCATTTCTGCCATCTGTTTTCATAACCAAAAACAGGAAGTGAGAGGAAATCCCTCCAAAGTGAGGGAATCCCGGAGTGTCTCCAGGGTCACAAGGACTAATGCCCCTATTGGAAGATATCCCTACTTTTCCTGTGATGTGGGCAACCCCAAATTTGTGATTTCGTTTTACTTTCACTCTTCGTGATAATGGTAAGCAGGACATCTAGAGAGAATAAAATCCACCCAAAGGGGGCACACAGAAATAAAAACTGACAGGGGTTCTAATCCCCACTCTATTCAAAACAAAGGCTCTATTCACATTAGCGTCTCTCCAAAGTCGCAAGATTTCCAGTGCGACTTGGATGCAACTTTACACTCTCTGGACCAAAGTCGCGACCAAAGTATTGCAGGCACTTTTTCAAAATTGCTGCAACTTTAAGTCACACCAATCTCAATGGGTGCCATTGCAAACAATGGGCTACGACTTGTCATGACAAGTCGGACAATTGTGTATGGGCCCTAAAAAAATAATAAAAAAAAATAATAATAATAACCCCCCCCCCCCCCCCCTCCTGTCACGGCTTGCTCGGGCAAGAACTTCCTGGAAGCGATGATCTGATATAACTTCCGGTTTACTCAGAAACAATCAGCACCATTTTTTTTTTTAAATAGAAAGCATTCTACACAGATCTCTCCATAAAGAGGACCTGTCACTCCCGACCACGACACTACCTGCCTGGAGTTTGCATGTTCTCCCTGTGTCTGTGTGGATTTTCTCCGGGTACTTCGGTTTCCTCCCACAGCCCAAAGACATGCTGGTAGGTTAATTAGCTTCTGCCTAAATTGGCCCTAGTATATGAATGTGAGTTAGGGACCTTAGATTGTAAGCTCCTCGAGGGTAGGGACCAATGTGAATGTACAAAATATATGTAAAGCGCTGCGTAAATTGACGGCACTATATAAGTACCTTAATAATAAAAATAATAATTACTGTCACAAAAGGAGTTTTACATTCCTTCTGACAGCAATAATAAAAATATATAAAATATATATATATATATATATATATAAATATATAAAATATATATATTTTAAAAAGCGACAGTGTAAAGATATAAAAAATGTTTAGATATACAGTGCCTTGAAAAAGTATTCATACCCCTTTAAAATTTCCCAGAAGTGTGTTGCTGGGAAGAGGAAGAAGACGAAGAAGACTGGCATATATATCACGTCATTGATGATGAAACGCATAGGAAGGAGCTGTAACGCCATTACGCATCGGGGACGTGGCGGACATCTTTTTGGTTGGAAATGCTGATTATGGATGTCATATGGATGCATGAAGTGAGTGCATTACCTTTTATTTAATAAATTTTTTTAAATACTACACAATGGGATGCATTCTATCTTTCCTATATTACTCGGGAGATTCTAGTGGAGCCTATTCAGAGATTGTGCCTGTAGGAGGAGTGTAGTGAATCATCCCCATAAGACACCTGTCCATAAGTATATTGTAACTGTTCTTGACCTCCTTCTGTGGGGGTCCATGCCTGATGGTAAGAGGCAATGTGATTGGGTGAGGGTGATGGCTTTTTCTTTCCCTCTGAAGCACTGGGCTCTATGGTTTTCCAGCTATATTATATATATATATATATATATATATATATATATATATATATATTGTACAGGACGCCAAGGTTGGGTCCTGGACGGGTGCTATATAGCACCAATATTTGGGTTATGGTCCCTTTAATGAGTAGTAATGGTGCTCAGGAGGTCGCCCAGAATGGGTGAGGAGTTACGGGCAAAATAAATAGCCCAGAGAGGACTGGCTTGCAGTCCTCTTTGTATTAATAGAGAGGTATTTGGGGCCCGGAATTTCGGAGGCTCTAAAGTGACATTCGGGTGGGATAGAGCCTCCACTCCTGACCACTGAGAGTCAGCACACAGGGGGTTAAGGGCTTCCAGGAAAACAGCTCATATAACAGGAAGTAGTGCTAGAGGTATGAGAGAGGAGTATGAGGATTGCACCTGAGATGAGCTGTGTGTCTGCTAGGAGCTGGTAAAGTTCAGCAAGAGCCCTGGAAGTTCCCCTACAAACTGTATGTGCCTTTTTCTTTGATTTATACTTGTGCTGAAGACAAGCCGGACTTTGTTTTGATATTTTTCTGTGTGCTGAATCAAGCTTGTTTCTTTTGGTTTGTTCACGAATAAAAGCCTTTCTGCTCAAAGTACAACGGTTTATGCACTTGGTCCCGTGGAGCTATAACCCCCAAAGTTTACAACTGGTGGAGAATGCGGGCAAAGTGCATTTGCAGCTGCAAAAACCGTTTAAAACAAACTGACATTTAAAGAGACAGGGTGCTTATGGCATGTCTTGGGTGAAGTCAGCTCAGACATTGCAGACAGCAGACAAAGGCATGGAGGAGGTCATCAAGGCTTTGGCACAAGCCACTGTGACCCAACAGCAAGCCACTGCGGCCCAACAACAAGCTCTAGCAGAGGCAAACCGTCGCCATGAGGAAGCGATGGCTCAGCAGCAGGAAAGTACACGGCTGCTAGCCGCCCAGTTTACGGCCCAGCAGGGGTCCACTCAAGCACAGGTGGCCGCATTGCAGGAGGCAATCCAGCGGCTGGCTCAGGGACGAGAGCAAGTGGTCGTTGCCGCTGGCAACCAAGTGTCCGTGAGAGCCACTCATTTTTTACAAAAGCTAACACCCAGTGATGACGTAGAAGCTTTTCTCACTACCTTTGAAAGGATAGCAGAGAGAGAGGGGTGGCTCCGTGACCAATGGGCTGGTATTATCTCCCCTTTTCTCACCGGTGACCCGCAAAAGGCTTATTTTGACCTCCCATCTGAGCACATCAGCGACTATGAGCGGCTGAAAGCAGAGATCCTGGCCCGCCTGGGAGTGACCACAGCCGTCCGGGCTCAGAGGGTGCATCGCTGGCGGTACAAACCTGACCGACCACCAAGGTCCCAAATGCACGAACTAGTGCAGCTGGTGAAAAAATGGCTGCAGCCGGAAAAATTGTCGGGCCCACAAATGGTAGAACGGGTGGTGATGGATTGGTACCTGCGGTCCCTCCCAGATGACCTACAGCGCTGGGTAAGCCATGGAGACCCTGCAACTGCTGACCAGCTGGTTGAGTTGGTCAAAAGGTACACAGTGGTAGAGGACCTGCTTGGGCCTGCCAAGCGTCGGGAACCCACACCAAGGGCAACCAGACCAGCCACAGCACCTAGGAGAGAAGCCCTGCCTGACATTGGAACCCGCAAACCTGCATCATCTTCCGTAGAACCACGAAGGTTGGTTCCCGTCCCACGGATGGGGGACCTACAGTGTTGGCGATGTCGGTCCTGGGGGCATACCCGGGCACAGTGCCCGCTGCAGGAGGAGCCTATGGACTGTGGGACCGGTCGGAGAAGCTCCTTCTATGTTCAAAGAGTGTGTGCCACTCATCTTGATCTGGCTGAAGGACGGTTCGAGTGTGAAGTGTGGGTGAACCACCTTCCTGCTAAAGCGCTACTGGACTCCGGTAGCATAATAACACTGGTACATGCCAGGGTGCTCGGGAGACTCGGCCCAGTGAATAAGACTCTACGGGTAGTGTGTATCCATGGGGACACCAGGGAGTACCCCCTGGTCCCGGTAACGGTTTCCTATGGCCATATTTCAGTTACACAAGAGGTTGGGGTGGTAAAGAGTTTAATACATGACATCATAGTGGGGCGGGACTGTCCACTATTCCTTGAACTATGGAACCAGGTACAGATAGGGCTGCCCGGAGAACTGGTGACACATTGGCCCGGGAAGGGACAGAGTCTGAGGGATCCGGGCCGGAAACCCCCCCAAATATGGAGTTACCTGTCACTGACAAGGAAGTTACAGAAAATACTAATTTGGATGATAATGTTTCTGTTCCAGGTCTTAAAACCGAGTGGATCTCTGAGGGGGGGGAAGTTTTCCCATTACAAGTCATGCTGGGGGAGGAATATGAGGAGCTCTCTCCGGCTGAGGAGGAGGAGGGGGAAACATCCTCGAGGCCAGTGCATCCAGACCTGGATGTATCCAGGGGTGCATTTGGCACCGCCCAATTACAGGATCCTACCTTGATTAATGCTCGAGAACAGGTTTCTGTCATTGATGGGGTCTCACAAGTGCCAGGGGCAGATCAGAGGTTTCCTCATTTTGCATTGAAGGGGGACTTGGTATATCGGGTAGCTGAGAGCCGAGGGGAAACTGTAGAGCAGTTGCTAGTTCCCCAACTATATAGGCGGATGCTCCTTGATCTAGCCCACAACGACGCACTGGGAGGACACCTGGGGGCAGAGAAAACAGAGGCCAGGATAACCGACCGGTTCTACTGGCCAGGAGTGAAGGTCGAGGTTAAAAGATATTGTGCATCTTGTCCCATTTGCCAGTTAACTGCCCCAGTGCCCCACTATAGAAACCCTCTAGTACCCTTGCCAATTATTGAGGTCCCATTCGAGCGGATCGCTATGGATCTGGTGGGACCCCTGGTAAAGTCGGCAAGGGGGCACCAATACATATTAGACATCCTAGATTACGCAACTAGGTATCCAGAAGCAATCCCTTTGAGGAAAGCTTCCTCTAATTCCATTGCCCGGGAGTTGTTTCAAATGTTCTCACGAACGGGGTTCCCCAAAGAGATGCTGATGGACCAGGGCACCCCTTTTATGTCAAAGGTGATGGCGGACTTGTGTAAACTGTTTCAGATTAAGCAGTTGCGGACGTCCGTTTATCACCCGCAGACCGATGGCCTAGTCGAGAGGTTTAATAAAACCCTAAAGTCCATGTTGAAAAGAGTGGTCCAAAAAGACGGGAAGGATTGGGATATGTTACTCCCTGCCTTGTTGTTTGCCATCCGGGAGGTTCCACAAGCATCCACGGGCTTCTCACCGTTTGAGCTAGTGTATGGACGAAGGCCCCGGGGGTTGCTCGACCTAGTAAAAGAAACGTGGGAAAGTGAGTCCTCACCACATAAAACCGTGGTAGAGCATATCTCTCAAATGCGAGAGAGGGTGGCTAAGGTGATGCCGCTGGTGAGGGAGCACATGCAGAAGGCTCAGGATGCCCAAAGAAGAGTGTACAACCGGTCGGCTAAAATTAGCCAATTTCAAGTAGGAGAACGGGTTGCTGTTCTAATACCCACGGTGGAGAGCAAATTCTTAGCCAAGTGGCAAGGTCCGTTTGAGGTAGTAGAGAAAGTAAGTGAGGTGAACTACAAAGTCCACCAGCCAGGGAAAAGAAAACCCTACCAGATCTATCACGTGAATTTATTGAAACCCTGGAGAGACAGAGAACAGGTATCTGCGGTGGTAGGGGTACAGTCAGGGGACCATGCAGGGATCGACCTGGTGCAGGTTGCTGCCACCCTGACTAGACCCCAAACCCAGCAAGCAAAAGAGTTTCTGCAAAGAAATAGGGTCATGTTTTCAGAATTGCCCGGGCTCACCAACGTCATCAGACATGACATCGTAACTGAACCCAATGTAAAAATCTGGTTAAAGCCTTACCGTATCCCAGAAGCTCATAGGGTGGCGGTATCTGATGAAGTTAAAAGAATGCTTGAACTTGAAATCATTGAAGAGTCACAGAGCGAGTGGTCGAGTCCAATCGTGTTGGTACCCAAACCCAACGGCACCCTCCGCTTCTGTAACGACTTTAGAAAACTTAATGAAGTCTCCAAATTTGATGCGTATCCCATGCCACGGGTAGATGAGCTAATTGAGAGGTTAGGTCCTGCCAGGTACATCACCACGCTGGACCTCACGAAAGGGTACTGGCAGATCCCCCTGACCAAGTAAGCCAGGGAGAAAACAGCCTTCTCCACCCCGGAAGGCCACTTCCAATACAAAAGGATGCCATTTTGTCTACACTCTGCCCCTGCCACGTTCCAAAGGGCCATGGACAAAACGTTGCGCCCACATCAACAGTATGCTTCTGTCTACTTAGATGACATAGTCATCTTCAGCACTGATTGGGAGTCCCATCTTCCCCGGGTTCAGGCAGTGGTAGACTCCTTGAGAAGAGCAGGGTTCACCATCAATCCGGAGAAGTGTGCCATTGGAATGGAGGAAGCCAAGTACCTAGGGTATATCGTGGGTAGGGGGTTGGTGAAGCCCCAAATGAGTAAGGTGGAAGCCATACAGGACTGGCCCCGTCCCCTAACCAAGAAGCAGGTCAGAGCGTTTTTGGGCATAGTTGGCTATTACAGGAGGTTTGTCCCCAACTTCGCCACCATTGCTGCACCGCTGACTGACTTGACCAAGGGCAGAAAGTCAGTGATGATAAAGTGGAATGCCGAAGCCGAGAAAGCTTTTCAAAAGCTTAAGACGGCATTATGCCAGGATCCGGTGCTGGTAGCTCCGGACTTCGCAAAAGATTTTGTAGTGCAGACAGACGCTTCAAGTGAGGGATTGGGAGCAGTCTTGTCGCAGGAAAGCAATGGGGAAGAGCATCCCGTAGTTTTTCTTAGCAGGAAGCTGACGGCAGCTGAGAAAAACTACGCTGTGGTAGAGCGGGAGTGTCTGGCCATCAAGTGGGCTTTGGACTCCCTACGATATTTCCTCCTAGGTAGGAGGTTTCGCTTGATGTCAGACCACGCTCCTCTTACCTGGATGAGATAAAACAAGCAAACCAATGCCAGGGTGACAAGGTGGTTTCTTTCTCTCCAGGAGTTCAATTTTGTGGTAGAACACAGACCCGGGAGACAACATCAGAATGCCGATGCCCTCTCCCGAGTCCATTGTATGATATCGAGTGGTGCCTCCAACACCTCCGCGTTGAGGCAGAGGGGGGGGATATGTACAGGACGCCAAGGTTGGGTCCTGGACGGGTGCTATATAGCACCAATATTTGGGTTATGGTCCCTTTAATGAGTAGTAATGGTGCTCAGGAGGTCGCCCAGCATGGGTGAGGAGTTACGGGCAAAATAAATAGCCCAGAGAGGACTGGCTTGCAGTCCTCTTTGTATTAATAGAGAGGTATTTGGGGCCCGGAATTTCGGAGGCTCTAAAGTGACATTCGGGTGGAATAGAGCCTCCACTCCTGACCACTGAGAGTCAGCACACAGGGGGTTAAGGGCTTCCAGGAAAACAGCTCATATAACAGGAAGTAGTGCTAGAGGTGTGAGAGAGGAGTATGAGGATTGCACCTGAGATGAGCTGTGTGTCTGCTAGGAGCTGGTAAAGTTCAGCAAGAGCCCTGGAAGTTTCCCTACAAACTGTATGTGCCTTTTTCTTTGATTTATACTTGTGCTGAAGACAAGCCGGACTTTGTTTTGATATTTTTCTGTGTGCTGAATCAAGCTTGTTTCTTTTGGTTTGTTCACGAATAAAAGCCTTTCTGCTCAAAGTACAAGGGTTTATGCACTTGGTCCCGTGGAGCTATAACCCCCAAAGTTTACAATATATATATATATATATATATATATATATATATATATATATATATATATATATATCAAGCTTTGGTGTACTGAATTTGGATGGGATTGGACTCATTCAGGACTTTTTTTTATTAACTGGATATTAAAATCTGGAGATTTTTTAGCGCTGAACTCAGTTTATTTGGCATTATTACTCTATTTCTACACATCCTTATCAAATCTACAGCACAAACCAAGAGCTGGAGATTTCTCTGCTGGTTGTGTTTCAGTTGAGCTGTCCGCTCTCCTACCACGGACACCTACAGAAAAGCTGAACATTCCATACCTGTTTCCTTCACCCGGCCGCTGACCTCACAGTACGCTGCGGCGATTTCCTCGGAGTTGGTGACGTCCAGCTGGATCAAGCAAAGGTTCGGTGAACAAACCTTCCTGAGTTCTTCAGCCCCGGGCCCGTTTCTATTCAGTACGCCGGCAAAAACCAGGAGGCCTTGTTTATCCAAATGTTTGGCTAAAGCGTGTCCAAGTCCGGAATCGCACCCTGAATAATGGAAAGCAATGACAACATTAGCATGGATTCAGCCAAAATAAACACCCCCCCCTCCTCCCGAGTGCGGCCAACAACCTGCCAAGCTCTGAAATTACCGCAGAAGCAATCATCAAAAGTAGACTCCTAACCTGAGGATGCGCCGGTGTTATTCTGTAGATTATTTTATCATTTACGGCCGGGGTCTCCATACTTTCCAAGCAAAGGGCATGTTTACTATGCTTCAGGGACACCAGACTGTGGCCAGTGGGAGTAGAAAATGCCCCTATGATCGGTTTTAATGGGGGGAGTAGTGCCCCATTGATGGTGTCAGTAGAGGGAATGGTGACCCATCATTGGCATCTGTTGATGGAATAATGCCCCATCATTGGTGTCTGTTGATGGAATAATGCCCCATCATTGGCGTCTGTTGATGGAATAATAAAAAGTAGAACAGGGCGGGACTTTAAATGAGACACGCAGTCAGCAAGGGAGGGGGCCAAAAAAAGATATATATTATATGTAAATCATAATACAATTCATACAATTAAATACACAACATCACAGTAAAATTCATCTATATACAGGAACATGATACTACATGGCAGTGGATAGGAGTATGTTCTATACCACTTGCGAAACTTCACATTGCATAAAATTCTCAATGACCGTGATGATGTCCAAACATCCATATGAATGAGCAGAAATACATAGTGGGCTGAACACTGCATGTACAATGGCTCGACGCGTTTCGTGGAGTATTGATATCCACTCTTCAGGAGCAGCAATGTTAGTCTGAAATGAGACATGGGGTGTCTAGGTCACTGTCTTGACGGGAAAAGGGGTAGAAAGACAACCATGGGGTGGAGAAAAAGGGGAATATCTAAAAGATAGCCTGATGTAAAAAGTACTCACAGTCGCTATGTGGGGGGTGTGGCCTAGAGGACTGGGAACTCCCCCGAAGGGGCATCTTGCCCGGGAGCTGTGGAGTTGATGGAATAATGCCCCAAGGGCCAGATATAATCAAGCAAAAGGGCCACATTCTGTAGTTTGGAGACAACTGCTCTAGTGCAGAACTTCAGGCATACAGCTAAATGCACATAAAGTAAGTGAAGTCTTATCTTATACACCTCTGACAGACAATACAGGCAGGAGGGGGGCACCTTTTCTGTCCTTCCTATGTATTAGGAGTATTGACAGCAGGATGTCAAACATGAGAGCAAAGCCCTGCAAGGGAGTAAAAAAAAAAGGGTTTCTGCCACAAGGTGGTTGAAAGATGGGCAATGCAGTCATCCGACTGTGACCTAAACTCCCCAGAAAGCCCGACTTTAGGGCATTATGTTCTCCCACTGACACTTGGGCATTTTTTATTTCCTCCCACTGACCACGACTATTGGACCATTTTTTCCTCCCAATGACGCTGCAGTATTTTTCCTCCCACTGACCACCATGGCCATTGACAGTGAGGCACCTTTTCCTCCTGCTGACCACCGGCGCTGCAGCATTTTATCCTCCTATTGACCCTCAACAGTGGGGTACCTTTTATCTTTCACTAAGGGCAGATCAAAACTGGCCCATTTTGCCTCCCATTGCCCACTAAAATTGGAGAATTATTTCCTCCCACCGACCACCAGCACTGGGGCATTTATTGCTCCCGCTGACAGCTCATGTTTAGGCATTATTACAGCGCAATGGCCACCACTACTTGGGCATTATCTTCTCCTACAGACCACCAAAACTGGGGCATTATCTTCTCCTACAGACCACCAAAACTGGGGCATTATTTTCTCCTACAGACCAACTAAAACTGGGGCAATATCTTCTCCCACAGACCACCAGAACTGGGGCATTATCTTCTCCTACAGACCACCAAAACTGGGGCATTATCTTCTCCCACAGACCACCAAAACTGGGGCATTATCTTCTCCTACAGACCACCAAAACTGGGGCATTATCTTCTCCCACAGACCACCAAAACTGGGGCATTATCTTCTCCCACAGACCACCAAAACTGGGGCATTATCTTCTCCCACAGACCACCAAAACTGGGGCATTATCTTCTCCCACAGACCACCAAAACTGGGGCATTATCTTCTCCCACAGACCACCAAAACTGGGGCATTATCTTCTCCCACAGACCACCAAAACTGGGGCATTATCTTCTCCTACAGACCACCAAAACTGGGGCATTATCTTCTCCTACAGACCACCAAAACTGGGGCATTATCTTCTCCCACAGACCACCAAAACTGGGGCATTATCTTCTCCTACAGACCACCAAAACTGGGGCATTATCTTCTCCCACAGACCACCAAAACTGGGGCATTATCTTCTCCTACAGACCACCAGAACTGGGGCATTATCTTCTCCTACAGACCACCAAAACTGGGGCATTATCTTCTCCCACAGACCACCAAAACTGGGGCATTATCTTCTCCTACAGACCACCAAAACTGGGGCATTATCTTCTCCTACAGACCACCAAAACTGGGGCATTATTTTCTCCTACAGACCAACTAAAACTGGGGCAATATCTTCTCCCACAGACCACCAGAACTGGGGCATTATCTTCTCCTACAGACCACCAAAACTGGGGCATTATCTTCTCCCACAGACCACCAAAACTGGGGCATTATCTTCTCCTACAGACCACCAAAACTGGGGCATTATCTTCTCCCACAGACCACCAAAACTGGGGCATTATCTTCTCCCACAGACCACCAAAACTGGGGCATTATCTTCTCCCACAGACCACCAAAACTGGGGCATTATCTTCTCCCACAGACCACCAAAACTGGGGCATTATCTTCTCCCACAGACCACCAAAACTGGGGCATTATCTTCTCCCACAGACCACCAAAACTGGGGCATTATCTTCTCCTACAGACCACCAAAACTGGGGCATTATCTTCTCCTACAGACCACCAAAACTGGGGCATTATCTTCTCCCACAGACCACCAAAACTGGGGCATTATCTTCTCCTACAGACCACCAAAACTGGGGCATTATCTTCTCCCACAGACCACCAAAACTGGGGCATTATCTTCTCCTACAGACCACCAAAACTGGGGCATTATTTTCTCCTACAGACCAACTAAAACTGGGGCAATATCTTCTCCCACAGACCACCAGAACTGGGGCATTATCTTCTCCTACAGACCACCAAAACTGGGGCATTATCTTCTCCCACAGACCACCAAAACTGGGGCATTATCTTCTCCTACAGACCACCAAAACTGGGGCATTATCTTCTCCCACAGACCACCAAAACTGGGGCATTATCTTCTCCCACAGACCACCAAAACTGGGGCATTATCTTCTCCCACAGACCACCAAAACTGGGGCATTATCTTCTCCCACAGACCACCAAAACTGGGGCATTATCTTCTCCCACAGACCACCAAAACTGGGGCATTATCTTCTCCCACAGACCACCAAAACTGGGGCATTATCTTCTCCTACAGACCACCAAAACTGGGGCATTATCTTCTCCTACAGACCACCAAAACTGGGGCATTATCTTCTCCCACAGACCACCAAAACTGGGGCATTATCTTCTCCTACAGACCACCAAAACTGGGGCATTATCTTCTCCCACAGACCACCAAAACTGGGGCATTATCTTCTCCTACAGACCACCAGAACTGGGGCATTATCTTCTCCTACAGACCACCAAAACTGGGGCATTATCTTCTCCCACAGACCACCAAAACTGGGGCATTATCTTCTCGTACAGACCACCAAAACTGGGGCATTATCTTCTCCTACAGACCACCAAAACTGGGGCATTATTTTCTCCTACAGACCAACTAAAACTGGGGCAATATCTTCTCCCACAGACCACCAGAACTGGGGCATTATCTTCTCCTACAGACCACCAAAACTGGGGCATTATCTTCTCCCACAGACCACCAAAACTGGGGCATTATCTTCTCCTACAGACCACCAAAACTGGGGCATTATCTTCTCCCACAGACCACCAAAACTGGGGCATTATCTTCTCCCACAGACCACCAAAACTGGGGCATTATCTTCTCCCACAGACCACCAAAACTGGGGCATTATCTTCTCCCACAGACCACCAAAACTGGGGCATTATCTTCTCCCACAGACCACCAAAACTGGGGCATTATCTTCTCCCACAGACCACCAAAACTGGGGCATTATCTTCTCCTACAGACCACCAAAACTGGGGCATTATCTTCTCCTACAGACCACCAAAACTGGGGCATTATCTTCTCCCACAGACCACCAAAACTGGGGCATTATCTTCTCCTACAGACCACCAAAACTGGGGCATTATCTTCTCCCACAGACCACCAAAACTGGGGCATTATCTTCTCCTACAGACCACCAGAACTGGGGCATTATCTTCTCCTACAGACCACCAAAACTGGGGCATTATCTTCTCCCACAGACCACCAAAACTGGGGCATTATCTTCTCCTACAGACCACCAAAACTGGGGCATTATCTTCTCCCACAGACCACCAAAACTGGGGCATTATCTTCTCCCACAGACCACCAAAACTGGGGCATTATCTTCTCCCACAGACCACCAAAACTGGGGCATTATCTTCTCCTACAGACCACCAAAACTGGGGCATTATCTTCTCCTACAGACCACCAAAACTGGGGCATTATCTTCTCCTACAGACCACCAAAACTGGGGCATTATCTTCTCCCACAGACCACCAAAACTGGGGCATTATCTTCTCCCACAGACCACCAAAACTGGGGCATTATCTTCTCCCACAGACCACCAAAACTGGGGCATTATCTTCTCCTACAGACCACCAAAACTGGGGCATTATCTTCTCCTACAGACCACCAGAACTGGGGCATTATCTTCTCCTACAGACCACCAAACCTGGGGCATTATCTTCTCCCACAGACCACCAAAACTGGGGCATTATCTTCTCCCACAGACCACCAAAACTGGGGCATTATCTTCTCCCACAGACCACCAGAACTGGGGCATTATCTTCTCCCACAGACCACCAAAACTGGGGCATTATCTTCTCCCACAGACCACCAAAACTGGGACATTATCTTCTCCCACAGACCACCAAAACTGGGGCATTATCTTCTCCTACAGACCACCAAAACTGGGGCATTATCTTCTCCCACAGACCACCAAAACTGGGGCATTATCTTCTCCCACAGACCACCAAAACTGGGGCATTATCTTCTCCCACAGACCACCAAAACTGGGGCATTATCTTCTCCTACAGACCACCAAAACTGGGGCATTATCTTCTCCCACAGACCACCAGAACTGGGGCATTATCTTCTCCTACAGACCACCAAAACTGGGGCATTATCTTCTCCCACAGACCACCAAAACTGGGGCATTATCTTCTCCTACAGACCACCAAAACTGGGGCATTATCTTCTCCTACAGACCACCAAAACTGGGGCATTATCTTCTCCCACAGACCACCAAAACTGGGGCATTATCTTCTCCTACAGACCACCAAAACTGGGGCATTATTTTCTCCTACAGACCAACTAAAACTGGGGCAATATCTTCTCCCACAGACCACCAGAACTGGGGCATTATCTTCTCCTACAGACCACCAAAACTGGGGCATTATC
Organism: Rana muscosa; assembly: GCA_029206835.1. Lineage (NCBI taxonomy): Eukaryota > Metazoa > Chordata > Amphibia > Anura > Ranidae > Rana > Rana muscosa. The sequence goes on from CM055119.1 coordinate 304,285,827, forward strand.
TTCTCCCACAGACCACCAAAACTGGGGCATTATCTTCTCCTACAGACCACCAAAACCGGGGCATTATGTTCTCCCACAGACCACCAAAACTGGGGCATTATCTTCTCCCACAGACCACCAAAACTGGGGCATTATCTTCTCCCACAGACCACCAAAACTGGGGCATTATCTTCTCCTACAGACCACCAAAAATGGGGCATTATCTTCTCCCACAGACCACCAAAACTGGGGCATTATCTTCTCCTACAGACCACCAAAACTGGGGCATTATCTTCTCCTACAGACCACCAAAACTGGGGCATTATCTTCTCCCACAGACCACCAGAACTGGGGCATTATCTTCTCCTACAGACCACCAAAACTGGGGCATTATCTTCTCCTACAGACCACCAAAACTGGGGCATTATCTTCTCCCACAGACCACCAGAACTGGGGCATTATCTTCTCCTACAGACCACCAAAACTGGGGCATTATCTTCTCCTACAGACCACCAAAACTGGGGCATTATCTTCTCCCACAGACCACCAACCAAAACTGGGGCATTATCTTCTCCTACAGACCACCAAAACTGGGGCATTATCTTCGCCCACAGACCACCAAAACTGGGGCATTATCTTCTCCCACAGACCACCAAAACTGGGGCATTATCTTCTCCTACAGACCACCAGAACTGGGGCATTATCTTCTCCCACAGACCACCAACCAAAACTGGGGCATTATCTTCTCCTACAGACCACCAAAACTGGGGCATTATCTTCTCCCACAGACCACCAAAACTGGGGCATTATCTTCTCCCACAGACCACCAAAACTGGGGCATTATCTTCTCCTACAGACCACCAGAACTGGGGCATTATCTTCTCCCACAGACCACCAACCAAAACTGGGGCATTATCTTCTCCTACAGACCACCAAAACTGGGGCATTATTTACTTTTACTGAGTGACCACCTACACTGGGGTAGCTTTTTCATTCACAAACTGCAGATGTTGAGGCATTTTTTCCTCCCGCTGACCACAAACACTAGAGCATTTATCCCCCCCCCCGCATTGACAACCATTATTGGGGCCTTTTTGCCTCCCATTGCCCATTAACATTAGAGAGTCATTTCCTCTCACTGACCAGCACTGGGGTACTTTTTCTTCCTAATGACCACTAACATTTGGGCATTTTTTCCTCCACCCGGTGATGGGGCATTTTTTCCTTCACCCAGTGATGGGGCATTTTTTCCTTCTATTGATCACCAATACTGGGGTATTATTTAAATGCACTGACCACCAACACTGGGGCATTATTCCCTCCAACTGACTGCCAACATTTGGGCATTATTTCCCCCCACTGGCTACCAATGTTGGGGCAAAATGATCCTTATGCCACATTTATTGTAACTGCTTCATAACTCCCCGGTGGTGATCCTGTTAAAACCTTTTAGAGGGATCAATTGACTTTTCAGATCCCTACTGTAGCGGACCCTTAAATTTAGGGGGTCGCTATGCCCAAATTTAAGGGACGGCCTGGGCAATAGTTTGGCTCAGGCCTTCTAATTTGATACTGGACTCTGCTCTGCTGTGGTGTTGTCTGGTGTACAGTTTGGCCCGTGGGTGGCACTGTTGCCCAGGCCTAGGGTCGAACCTCAGGTGACACAGTGGCGTGATTGGATGTCCTCTCTCGGCTGCCGTGCGGTGGGTGGGGCTTCGCCTGCTGTGCATGCCGGGAGAGGGTATATAAGGGGCAGACGCCATGTTTAGGCAGGAGTGACCGAGAGGAGTGCCGGGGAGTGAGTCCCGGGGGGGGGGGAGGGGGGAGTGTGCCCCATGGGGGTGCGTGGACTGGCCGAGGTGTCTCGGGCACCTTTAGCCCGAGGCTACAACGTTCCAGGTAGGCCCAGTACCTTCAACTGGGTCTACAATCAGCACATTGGAGTCCCAGGGTGCCCAGGTAAGTGTACCAGCTCTAACCGAGAGGAAGCCAGAGGAGGATCGGTCCCACAGAGGAGACGAGTGATAGTAGGTCGCTGTCTCGGGAAAGGCTTGGTGACCTGTCAGAGGGAAGGATTCCTTACTCAACAAAGATAACCCTGTAGAGTGCCCATTGGCATCGTCTGTTCTCTAAATTCTACAGAAGTTTAAGGAAAGTTCTGGATTCAGGAATAACAGGATTCTACTGCTATTAGAGGATTTCCTGAACCCGTCCCTGGAGGGGACAAAGTGATAGTATTGTTCGAGCTCCACTCCGGCTGCTAGATGGGGGGAGGGATCTATCCGGGTGAGCTGGACCCGCTCAGGATCGAGTGGCGGGCGAGTGAGTCGGGTGTTGTGTGCCTGAATCTACCTTCTAACTTCGCTAGCTTCTTTCGCTCTTCAATTTCCCGTTAACTGAAGCAAAGGAAAATAAACTCTTTGTTGGAGTTGAAGTCGTGTGGACATTGGCCTTCTTGGGGAAGAATATAGACTTTTCCCTACATTCCGGGGACGAGAACCAGTGGAAGGAGGTATCTCTCTGCAGGACCCAAATCCGTGAACACCGCCTGACCTCTGATAAGGAGGACACGGGCTTGTGGCATGGTGTGTCCTACCCCCCCCCCCCGCAGGTGAAGGTAAGCGGGGGCATAAGGATTGGTGTGCTACACTACTATGGAATAATTGCCCCCCCCCCCCCCCCAGGATCAAACGAAATAGTTGAAGTACACTAAGGTTGGAGGTGGTTTGGCGTCCCCATCGCTGCCCAAGTCTTACAGCATTTAAGCACTTCAGCCCTGGAAGGATTTACCCACTTCCTGACCAGGCCATTTTTATTGCGATACGCCACTGCATTACTTTAAGACCCCTTTCACACTGCTGCGCTTTGCAGGCGCTATAACACTAAAAAAATAGCGCCTGCAAAGCGCCCCGAAAGAGCCGCTCCTTTGAATCCAGTGTAAAAGCCTCTCGGGGCTTTCACACTGGAGCAGGGCGCTAGCAGGACGCAAAAAAAAAAAGTCCTGCTAGCAGCTTCTTTGGAGCGGTGAAGGAGCGGTGTGTATACCGCTCCTCCACCGCTCCTGCCCATTGAAATGAACGGGCACCGCGGCTATCTTGCCGGCAAAGCGCTGCTGCAGCGGCTCTTTGCGGGCAGTTTTAACCCTTTTTCGGCTGCTAGCGGGGGTTAAAAGCGCCCCGCTAGCGGCCGAATACCCCCCGCAAATCCAACGGTAAAACGCCGCTAAGAATAGTGTGAAAGGGGCCTAACTGACAATTGCGCTGTACCCAAAAAAAAAAAAAAAAAATCCCCACAAATAGTTTTCTTTTGTTGGTATTTGATCACCTCTGCGGTTTTCCTTTTTTTTGCTATAAACAAAAAAATAAAAAAGCGACAATTTTGAAAAAAAATCAAAAAATTGACTTTTTGCTATAAAACATACCCAATAAAAAAAAACATTTTTCTTCATAAATTTAGACCAATTTATATTCTTTTACATATTTTTGGTATAAAAAGAAGAAAAAAAAAACAATAAGCGTATATTGATTGGTTTGCGCAAATGTTATAGCGTCTACAAAATAGGGGAAAGATTTATGGCATTGTTGTTATTATTTTTTTATTTTTTACTAGTAAGGGCGGTGATCTGCGATTTTTTAGCGGGACTGCGACATTGCGGCGGACAGATCGGACATCTAGCTGACATTTTTGACACTTTTTTGCTAAAAATATGCACTGACATTGTACTAATGACACTGGCAAGGAAGGGGTTAACATCAGGGGGCGATGAAGGGGTTAAATGTGTTCCCTCACTGTGTTTCTAACTGTGTTGGGGGGGGAGGGGGGGTTGCATAGCAAAAAGACAGGATCTATGTGTAATCTCCCCTTTCAGAACGGAGATCTGCCTTGTTTACTATGGCAGATCCCCGTTCTGTCACTGTGGGGGTAAACGATCACGGGCGGACTCTATGTCCGCCGGAACCCACTGATTGCCCCCCCCCCCCCTGCTGGCCAATGGGCCCACAGATCGCCATGTACGAGCCCAACGTACACCTACGTCTTAGGACTAAAATGGCATTTTAGTTTTAGTCCCATTTTAGTCTTCTGCCATTGTTTTAGTTTTAGTCGTATTTAGTCGACTAAATCTCCAGGACATTTTAGTCGACTAAAACTAATTTTATTCATCTTAAATCTAATGGGTGTAGTTAAATTGTAATGCATTATTTAAGCATTTCTCTACAATTTCCAAACTCATTATATACTGCTGGAGTGAAAATTCAAATACAGTGGAACCTTGGATTACGAGCATAATCCGTTCCAGGAGAATGCTTGTAATCCAAAGCACTCGCATATCAAAGCAAGTTTTCCCATAGAAGTCAATGGAAACTAAAATGATTCGTTCCACATTGACTTCTATGGCATGCAATACCGCATGTGACCAGAGGTGGGGGGCGCCAGAGAGACTCGGAAATACTCAGAGACCCTTCGGCTGCACTCGGAAACCCTCAGAAAGGCTCGGAAACACTCGGGAACATCGTATTTCCGAGTGTTTCCGAGTATTTCCGAACGGCTCCGAACGACTCCGAGTGTCACCGGCGCCCACGCACATCTGGCCAAATGCGGTATTGCACGCCAAGGAGGCTTGAATCCTGCTCGTTTTGCGAGACAACACTCGCAAACCGAGTCAGAATTAAAAAAAAATAATTGCTCGTATTGCGAAACGTTCGTTAACCGCGTTACTCGCAATCCGAGATTCCACTGTACGTTATTATTTATGGTATTAAGGTATGAACATGCACTACAGACCAGTGTTCATTTTTACATCAAATTTCAATTTAGTTTTAGTCTTAGTGTTTTGACTAAAATTCCATTTTAGTTTTAGTCGTATTTTAGTCATCTCAATTGTTTTATAGTTTTAGTTGTATTTTAGTCATCTCAATTGTTTTCGTTTTAGTCGCATTTTAGTCATCTCAATTGTTTTAGTTTTAGTCGTATTTTAGTCATCTCAATTGTTTTAGTTTTAGTCGCATTTTAGTCATCTCAATTGTTTTAGTTTTAGTCGCATTTTAGTCATCTCAATTGTCTTAGTTTTAGTCGCATTTTAGTCATCTCAATTGTCTTAGTTTTAGTCGCATTTTAGTAGACTAAAATGGGATTAAGTTAGTCGACTAAAATATTTTTAGTTAGTTTTAGTCGACAAAATAAACACTGCTCCATACCGGACGGCCTAGAGTCTCAAGCATTTTAGAAACCTAATAAACAAATGCCGACTTCTAATCTTCTCCAAAAAGTCTGGAACAATCCAATGCTGCGGCATTTTTTCTCCCATTTCCCGAAAAACTGAAGCATTATTTATTCCCTCTTAACACCGGCGCTGAACATTCCTTTCCCCCCCCCCCCCCCCACTGTCCGCTATTGCTGGAGTATCAGTTCTTCCTACCAAAGTTGGGCCATTCTTCTTCTTCTTCCCCAATAACTACGAACACTGGAGCTTTTCCACTTCCACAACCTCAACCTAATTTGGCAAATCCACCGACTGGATCACTTTTGTGAGTCACATCTGTAGCACCTAGACATGTGCAATTCGTTTCGTTCCGAATTCGTTTTTTAACGAATTTCGACAAATTCGTTAATTCGGAAATATCCGAATTAACGAAAACTCATTTAACGAATTTTAACGAATATTCGAAAATTCGTAGATTCGTAAATTCGTACATTTGTAAATTCGTACATTTGTAAATTTGGAAATCTGAAATAATAACTAACTAATAATAACTATTGCTAACTATTAAATTCTAGGTATTGGAATTTCCTTTCAAATTTGGCTGTTAGTGAACGTAACGAAGTTACGAATTGTTTTCCGAAATATTGAATGCCGTATCTAAACGAATGGAACGTAATGAATTAATAATAATAATAAATAACAATAATAATAATAAAAACGTTTTATTATTATTATTATTATTTATTATTAATTTCTTCCGTTCCATTTGTTTAGATGTGGCATTTGTTATTCCAGGTTATGCGTAACTTCGGATAAATTTGTATTCGTTACGTTCGCTAACAGCCAAATTTGAAAGGAAATTACAATACCTAGAATTTAATAGTTATTTTTTCAGATTTTCGAATTTTCGGGTTTTTCGGATTTTCGAATTTCGAATTTCCAAATTTCCGAATGTACGAATTTCCGAATGTATAAATTTACGAATGTACGAATGTACGAATTTACGAATTGCGATCATAACGAATGACCCGAAAAAAAACGGATGAAACGAAAACTAAAACTAACAAATTTTTTGGCAGTGCACATGTCTAGTAGCACCCTCCTAGATAGGAGTTAGGATTCAGTGAATAGGCGTTAAGATTAGGTGAATTTACTTCTGGCTCACTGTACAAAAGTGGAGCTGCAGTTCGTTGTTAGGAAAATTTGGTTTGCCCATTGAGCCAAAAGAATGACGGTGACCGTGTACCTGGCTGTGGGGCAACTATCGGGGAAAGGTCTCCAGGCAAATCTACTAAGCGGCTCCTTTGGGGGTAGCGCTACATAGACATGTGCAATTAGTTTTGCTCCGAATTCGTTTAAACGAATTGCAACAAATTCAAGGGCATCCGAACGAAAACCTGTTTAACAAATTTTTCTGAATATTCGGAAATTCAAAAATAAGAAAGAAAATCCGAAAATTTTAAATTAATAACCAACTACTAAATTATAGGTATTGGAATTTCCTTTCAAATCTGTCTGTTAGTGAAATGTAACGAATACGTAATTTATCTGAAGTTACGAATTATCCGAAATAAGGAATGCCGCATCTAAACAAATGGAACGGAACAAATAATTAATAATGATAAAAAATAATTAGTAACGTTGCATTCGTTTCAATACGACATTCCTTATTTCGGATAATTCGTATCTAAACGAATGGAACATAACAAATTATTTTTTATTATTATTAATTATTTGTTCCGTTCTATTTGTTTAGATGCGGCATTCATTATTTTGGATAATTCGTAACTTCAGATAAATTACGTATTCGTTACATTTCACTAACAGACAGATTTGAAAGGAAATTCCAATACCTATAATTTAGTAGTTGGTTATTAATTTAAAATTTTCGGATTTTCTTTCTTATTTTTGAATTTCCGAATATTCAGAAAAATTTGTTACTTCAGATAAATTCGTATTCGTTACGTTCACTAACAGCCAAATTTAAAAAGAAAATGACAATACCTATAATTTAATAGTTAGTTAGTTATTTCAAATTTCCGGATTTTCTTATTTTCGAAATTCGGAAATTTGAAAATTTTCAAAAAATAACTAACGAATAAATTATAGGTATCGTATGTCCCGACCCGAATATAAGCGGAGGCACCTAATTTTACCACAAAAAAATGGGAAAACGTATTGACTCGAGTATAAGCCTAGGGTGTCCATCTGCATGCCTCACTGTGCCTCACTGTGCCTCATTGTGCCCATCCCTCACTGTGCCCATGCCTCACTGTGCCCATGACTAGACTGACGTTTAACATGGGAGTCTATGGAAGGGGTGCCCGGCTTTGAAAAACTGGTGCTCCCCGGCCGTAGGTCCCCCAGACAAAAATCTTTTCCTACTTATAGAGGAGAAAGGGGGCTACATGTGTGCCAAGTTTGGGGTCCAGGGGACCTACGGCCGGCCGATACCGGGTCCCCAAATTCACCAAAGAAATTACTGTTTAACATGGAAGTATATGGAAGGGGTGCCCGGCTTTGAAAAATCGGTGCTCCCCGGCCGTAGGTCCCCCGGACAACAAACTTTGCACACTTATAGAGAAAGAGTGGGGCTAAATGTGTGTCAAGTTTGGGTACCGGGTACCCAAAGTCCGGGAGATCAGGTGTAAAAAGATGACTCGAGTATAAGCCAAGGGGGGCATTTTCAGCACAAAAAAATGTGCTGAAAAACTCGGCTTATACTCGAGTATATACGGTATTGTAATTTCCTTTCAAATTTGTCTGTTAGTGAACGTAACGAATACGAATTTATCTGAAGTCACGAATTATCCGAAATAACCTATGCCGCATCTAAACAAATGGAACAGAATGAATTAATAATAATAAAAAGTAATTAGTTACGTTCCATTCGTTTAGATACGGCATTCGTTATTTCGGATAATTTGCATCTAAACGAATGGAACGTAACTAATTATTTTTTATTATTATTAATTATTTGATCCATCCCATTTGTTTAGATGCGGCATTCCTTATTTTGGATAATTCGTAACTTCAGATAAATTTGCATTCGTTACGTTCACTAACAGCCAAATTTGAAAGGAAATTCCAATACCTATAATTTAATAGTTTAGTAATAGCTAAATTATTAGTTAGTTATTATTTTAGATTTTCGAATTTTCATTCCTATTTATTTTCGGATTTCCGAAAAAAATAAAAAAATTTATGAAACGAAAAAATTAACGAATTTTTCGGCAGTGCACGTCTAGTGCTACACATCTTAGAAACACATTCATAATATTGTTCACATAATACATTTACATCATATGGTTATGATTTTAGATCTAAAACACGCGTAGGAGAGATTGGTTTCCTTTTAACATAAACAAGGAACAGCGTCTAGCATTAGATATATATGCACAAAAATTGAAGCGTCCCCCAAGGCCCGTCTACTGAGCACCGTAAGTGAATGGAGGATAAACAAAGCGCCCGGAGGTCGTAGAAAGCAGATCAGCTTCGGAATTTCATCTGCATGCAATATTCCCACAGAGACCGTCACTTGAAGGAGTTTTATATGAAGTCATACAGGAGGCTGTTAACTGACGCACAACCCTCCCCGATCCAGAGACCACTATGAGTGTGATAAGATGAAGCTACATTTTTACATTCCATTAAACTGTCCAACTCCCTTTCTTCAGATATACTAACACAGTTACAAAGTTAATAAGCTAAAAAAAAAAAAAAAAGGGGGGGGGGGTGGTGGTGTTGATGACTGTCAAGTTAACCTCTCAAGTTGCGGCAGGACAAAATTCTCAACTTTGATCAATTTTGCTGCATGGGAAGTAAAAAAATGAAATACAATTCTTGACCGCCCATAGGGGATGCAGCACCCCCCTGACACCCCAAAGGCAGGATAAAAACTCCAGAGGCCAGGGGCAGCTAGCATTTTACCCCAGAGCTGAGTTCATGGTTAAAATGCCCCCCCCCCCCAAGGAAGAATATTGGGCACCCAAAGATAGGACCAGGGCACCCAATCATGGATATTTAGCCAACCAAGGGAGGTGACCAGCGCACCCAATCACAGCCAGGCAAGGCATGCACCCAATCAGGGGAGGTGACCAGTGCCCCCAATCACAGGCAAGCAACCAACCAAGGAAAGTGACAGTACACACACAATCATGGATGTGCACAAAATTAAGGGAGGTGACCAGTGTACCCAATCTCAGGCATTCACCCAATCAAGGGAGGTGACCTGTGCACCCAATCACAGGTGTGAACCCAATCAAGGGAGGTGACCAGTGCACCCAATCACAGGTGTGAACCCAATCAAGGGAGGTGACCAGTGCACCCAATCACAGGTGGGAACCCAAGCAAGGTAGTTGACTAAGGCTACTAGTCATGGGCATGCACTCAATCAAGAAAGGTGAGCAGTGCACTCAATCATGGGTGTGCACCCAATCAAGATAGTGGACCAGGGCACCCAATCATGGGTATGTACTCAACTAAAGGGAGGTGACCAATGCACCCAATCACAGGTGTGAACCCAATCAAGGGAGGTGACCAGGGCAACTAGTCATGGGCATGCACCCAATCAAGGGGAGGTGACCTACATACCCAATCATGGGTGTGCACCCAATCAAGGGAGGTAACCAGTGCATCCATTCATGGGTGTGCACGCAATCAAGATAGTGGACCAGGGCACCCAATCATGGATATGTACCCAACCAAGGGAGGTGACCAGCGCACCCAATCACAGCCAGGCATGCACCCAATCAGGGGAGGTGACCAGTGCCCCCAATTACAGGCAAGCAACCAACCAAGGAAAGTGACAGTACACAAACAATCATGCATGTGCACCCAATTAAGGGAGGTGACCAGTGCACCCAATCACAGGTTGGAACCCAAGCAAGGTAGTTGACTAAGGCTACTAGTCATGGGCATGCACCCAATCAAGAAAGGTGAGCAGTGCACTCAATCATGGGTGTGCACCCAATCAAGATAGTGGACCAGGGCACCCAATCATGGGTATGTACCCAACTAAAGGGAGGTGACCAGTGCAGCCAATCACAGGTGTGAACCCAATCAAGGGAGGTGACCAGGGCAACTAGTCATGGGCATGCACCCAATCAAGGGGAGGTGACCTACATACCCAATCATGGGTGTGCACCCAATCAAGGGAGGTGACCAGTGCACCCAATCAAGATAGTGGACCAGGACACCCAATCATGGGTATGTACCCAACCAAGGGAGGTGAACAGTGCACCCAATCACAGGCAAACAACCGACCAAGGAAAGTGACAGTACACACAATCATGGATGTGCACCCAATTAAGGGAGATGACCAGTGTACCCAATCACAGGCGTGCACTCAATCAAGGGAGGTGGCCGGGGCAGCCAATCACAGATGTGCACCCAATCAAGGGAGCATGAGCAGTGCACCTAATCATGGTGCAATACTAAAACAAAACAAAAAATCAGGTTTTGGAGCCGGGCTTTAAGAATTTTTCCATCACACCTGTTGAGGTCTTTCAGCTCAGTCCAAAGTGAAGAATAGCTTTACTCACACAATTGTTCTGTTCAAAATGATATCCCCGGTGGCCAGCAGTCTCCTGACCTCAAAACTTCCTTGTCTTTTGTCCTTTTATTATTTTTAAACCTCAAAATCTTAAAGTCTTTTATAAAATAATAGATCAATAAACCAGACGGCTCAGGCTACAGGAAAAGCCGTTATAGCAAAGGACTACATATTCAAATAGCAAAGGACAATTTGATGTAATGGTTTCGCAGGTGGAACTTTTGGAAAGTACATTAAAGAGAAAAACAATTTCCTTTGGTTATGGCGTACGGGAACATTGGTTTTTATGAACATGGCTTGGGATTTATAGACAATCGCTGTATTTGGGAGTCAATGACGGCCGGTGGCAAGGAGGATGAGGTGGAGCGGGACTGCTGAGGCATGTAAAAGACGCTCCGTAAAAAAAAAAAAAAATTATAAAAAAAAAGAAATTATTATTTTGTACTGTGTAGCCAGCAAAGTGCCACAACCATTTCTATACCTTCTCATTTTCCTTGGGGGGACGCTCCATCCAAACATGAGCAAGGGAAAGAAGAAGCGTTTTTGGTCAATTTATTTTATTTTACATTTAATTTGGAAGTTTGCAAGTTTATAAACTGATGTTTTTTTTTTATCTTTTAAGTATTTACGCTAGGTTCACACCTATGCGTTTTTTTTTTGGTGTGTTTTGCAGAAACGCACCACAGTCCATTTACCATGGTTTCCTCTGGATGTCGTTCACATCAGTGCGTTTTGCGACGCTGCGTTTTTTCAAAAGGGTCAGGGACTTTTTTTTCCCGCAGCACATTGTGTTTTGCATGTAATAGACTTCAATGGAGCCACACCAAAAACGCAAGTTCAAGCATTTTTTATTTTCTCTTTAAAACACACCGAGTATAGCTGGTTGATAAGGAGCGGGCCAAGAGGCCGGCCTAATCAGGGTTTTGTTTTTTTACACTATTATTGCTTAGAACAGTGTTGATCACTGTTATAAGCAATAGTTCATGACAGCTTGCTTACTGTTAATATGCTGTGATTTGATACAGCTAATCACATGGTACAGGGTGACGTGAAAGGGGTCCCATTAAAAGTCCTGAAAACAAGAAGAAAGGTAAACACAGCCATTTCCAACCAGGGTTCTGTGGAATCCTAGTGTTCCTCCCAATGTATGCCAGGGGTTCCATGGGTTCCTTGAGCTGTGGTTGATTGACCACTTGGCAAAGCCAGCAGCAATGATCTTTTTAGCTGTAATGGGGACATTCCTCTCACTGGTCACCAGTGTAAGGAGAACATTCCTCCTACTGGCCACCAATGTAAGGAGGACATTCCTCCTACTGGCCACCAATGTAAGGAGGACATTCCTCCTACTGGCCACCAATGTAAGGAGGACATTCCTTCTACTGGCCACCAATGTAAGGAGGACATTCCTCCTACTGGCCACCAATGTAAGGAGGACATTCCTCCTACTGGCTACCAATGTAAGGAGGACATTCCTCCTACTGGCTACCAATGTAAGGAGGACATTCCTACTACTGGCCACCAATGTAAGGAGGACATTCCTCCCACTGGCCACCAATGCAAAGAGAACATTCCTCCTACTGGCCTCCAGTGTTAGGAGGATTTTCCTCCCACTGGCCACCAATGTAAGGAGGACATTCCTCCCACTGGCCACCAATGTAAGGAGGACATTCTTCCTACTGGCCACCAATGCAAAGATACCATTCCTCCTACTGGCCTCCAGTGTAAGGAGTACATTCCTCCCACCAATGTCAAGAGAACATTCCTCCTACTGGCCTCCAGTGTAAGGGGGACATTCCTCCCACTGGTCACCAATGTAAGGAGGACATTCCTCCCTCTGGCCACCAATGCAAAGAGAACATTCCTCCTACTGGCCATCAATGTAAGGAGGACATTCTTCCTACTGGCCTCCGTTCCTCCCAATTGGCCACTTGGCAAAGCCAGCAGCAATGATCTTTTTAGCTGTAATGGGGACATTCTTCCAACTGGCCTCCAATGTAAGGAGGACATTCCTCTCACTGGCCACCAATGCAAAGAGAACATTCCTCCTACTGGCCCCCAGTGCAAGAAGGACATTCTTCCCACTGGCCACCAATGCAAAGAGAAAATTCCTCCTACTGGCCACCAATGTAAGGAGGACATTATTCCTACTGGCCTCCGTTCCTCCCAATTGGCCACTTGGCAAAGCCAGCAGCAATGATCGTTTTAGCTGTAATGGGGACATTCCTCCCACTGGCCACCAATGCAAAGAGAAATTCCTCCTACTGGCCACCAATGTAAGGAGGACATTCCTTCTACTGGCCACCAAAGTAAGGAGGACATTCCTCCTACTGGCCACCAAAGTAAGGAGGACATTCATCCTACTGGCCACCAATGTAAGGAGGACATTCCTCCTACTGGCCACTAAAGTAAGGAGGACATTCCTCCTACTGGCCACCAATGTAAGGAGGACATTCCTCCTACTGGCCACCAAAGTAAGGAGGACATTCCTCCTACTGGCCACCAAAGTAAGGAGGACATTCCTCCTACTGGCCACCAAAGTAAGGAGAACATTCCTCCTACTGGTCTCCAATGTAAGAAGGACATTCCTCTTACTGGCCATCAATGTAAAGAGGACATTTCTCCCACTGGCCACCAATGTAAGGAGAACATTCCTCCTACTGGCCACCAATGTAAGGAGGACATTCCTCCTACTGGCCACCAATGTAAGGAGGACATTCCTCCCACTGGTCTCCAATGTAAGGAGGACATTTCTCCCACTGGCCACCAATGCAAAGAGAACATTCCTCCTACTGGCCACCAGTGCAAGAAGGACATTCCTCCCACTGGCCACCAATGCAAAGAGAACATTCCTCCTACTGGCCATCAGTGTAAGGAGGACATTCCTCCCACTGGCCACAAATGTAAGGAGGACATTCCTCCCACTGGCCACCAATGTAAGGAGGACATTCCTCTCACTGGCCACCAATGTAAGGAGGACATTCCTCCCACTGGCCACCAATGTAAGGAGGACATTCCTCCTACTGGCCACCAATGTAAGGAGGACATTCCTCCGACTGGCCACCAATGCAAAGAGAACATTCCTCCCACTGGCCACGAATGCAAAGAGAACATTCCTCCTACTGGCCACCAATGTAAGGAGGACATTCCTCCCACTGGCCCCCAATGTAAGGAGAACATTCCTCCTACTGGCCACCAATGTAAGGAGGACATTCCTCCTACTGGCCACCAATGTAAGGAGAACATTCCTCCTACTGGCCACCAATGTAAGGAGGGCATTCCTCCTACTGGTCTCCAATGTAAGGAGGACATTTCTCCCACTGGCCACCAATGCAAAGAGAACATTCCTCCTACTGGCCATCAGTGTAAGGAGGACATTCCTCCCACTGGCCACAAATGTAAGGAGGACATTCCTCCCACTGGCCACCAATGTAAGGAGGACATTCCTCCCACTGGCCACCAATGTAAGGAGGACATTCCTCCCACTGGCCACCAATGTAAGGAGGACATTCCTCCTACTGGCCACCAATGTAAGGAGGACATTCCTCCGACTGGCCACCAATGCAAAGAGAACATTCCTCCCACTGGCCACAAATGCAAAGAGAACATTCCTCCTACTGGCCACCAATGTAAGGAGGACATTCCTCCCACTGGCCCCCAATGTAAGGAGAACATTCCTCCTACTGGCCACCAATGTAAGGAGGACATTCCTCCCACTGGCCACCAATGTAAGGAGGACATTCCTCCCACTGGCCACCAATGTAAGAAGGACATTCCTCCCACTGGCCCCCAATGTAAGGAGGACATTCCTCCCACTGGCCACCAATGTAAGGAGGACATTCCTCCCACTGGCCACCAATGTAAGGAGGACATTCCTCCCACTGGCCCCCAATGTAAGGAGGACATTCCTCCCACTGGCCACCAAAGTAAGGAGGACATTCCTCCTACTGACCACCAATGTAAGGAGGACATTCCTCCCACTGGCCACCAAAGTAAGGAGGACATTCCTCCTACTGACCACCAATGTAAGGAGGACATTCCTCCGACTGGCCACCAATGCAAAGAGAACATTCCTCCCACTGGCCACAAATGCAAAGAGAACATTCCTCCCACTGGCCACAAATGCAAAGAGAACATTCCTCCCACTGGCCACAAATGCAAAGAGAACATTCCTCCTACTGGCCACCAATGTAAGGAGGACATTCCTATATTTACATAGATATGTGGGCACATGCTAGGAGTAAGTATGTGTGGTTTTGTTGAGAAGTGTTTTATTGCTGCTGTAAAGAGTACCCGGAAAAATTGAGTTGTATGTATAGAATGACAATAAAGTATATCTATCTACTGGACACCAATGCCAGGGAAATGCCAGAGATTGACCACCTATGAATTGGTTGCTGCAAAGCCTTCCCAAGACCTTTAATTTAGGGGTTCCTTTGGGGTAAAAAAAAGGGCGGAGTTTGGCTGGGTACAGAGAAGGCCATGTTCTAAATGTGGAAAAACACTGAACAGTAAACCAAAGTAAGGAGGACATTCCTCCACATGATCGGAAAGCGCCAATGCATTGGCTTACCGTTATGCCCAGGAAAGTCCCTCGCTATTTGTTTCTGATTTGGGTATTTATTGCCTCCCCCCTGACAACGCCTTCCATCTGCCTTCCTCTCCAGAAGGACAGCGCCATCTTTGTTCATGCATCATCTAGGGTCACCCTCTTCTCCCTGGACTGAGATGCCGGCTGAGAGATGACACAATCATGTAAATCGTGTCGCCTGCGCAGTTGTTGGCTGTGTTCACAAATGTCTGACACAGATCAGCCCCCTGCTGCAGCCTCTCACCTTGTTACTTGATAGAAGGTTACAATGTACAGTCTGATTGATCACTATAAGTCATGTAAATCCTGGCGCCTGTGCGGTCTTTGGCTGTGTTCACAAAAGTCTGACACGGATCAGCCCCCTGCTGCAGCTTTTTACCTAGTTTTTTGCTACAATGTACAGCCCGAGTGATCACTATATATCATGCAAATCACGGTGCCTGTGCAGTCCTTGGCTGTGTTCACAAAAGTCTGACACAGATCAGCCCCTCTGCTGTAGCTTCCTACTTTGTCTTTTGCTACAAAGTTACAATGTACCGTCTGAGCGGTCGCTAAAAATCGTGCCGTTTTTTTTTGCTTGTGTTCACAAATGTCTGACACGGATCAGCCTCTCGCCTTTTTATTTGCTACAAAGTTACAACATACAGTGTCTGAGTGATCACTATAATGCATGTAAATCCTGGTGCCTGTGTCAGTTTTTAGTCGTATTCACAAAATGTCTGACACAGAACAACCCCTACTTCAGCCTCCTCACCTCGTAACTTCCTACCGAGTTACAATGTACAGCCTCTTACCTGGTTACTTGATAAAAAAAAAAAAAAAGGTTACAATGTACAGTCTGAGTGATCATTATAAATCATGTAAATCCCTGTGCAGTTTTTGCTTGTGTTCACAAATGTCTGACACAGATCAGCCCCCTGCTGCAGCCTCTCACCTTGTGTACTTGCTACAAAGTTACACTTTAGCACCCTTATAACTGAAGAAGATGGGGGGGGGGCGACGAGGATGCTGTGCGGATTGGAGGTTAGAGAGAAAACAGGTTTGCATGACAGAGGTAATAACTTCAATAACATTTATGATATTTAAAATTTTGGCCGCCCTCCCGATTTTTTTTTTTTTTATGCATTCTGCTGCTACAGAAACACGAATGTGTGACAAAGGTAAGTTTTTCAGAAGTTCAAAAAACAAAAACAAAAGTATATTAACCATTTCTGGACTGCCTACAAAGCGACCCGTCTGCACAGGATCCTGTATATATATATATATATATATATGTGTGTACAGGGCCGCCATCAGGGGGGTACAGGCAGTACTCCTGTAAGGGGCCCGGATAGCAACCCCCGTTTTTTTTTATTCTTTTTTTTGTAAGGGGCCCGGAGGTCCCCAGAGGCCCGGATGGCAACCCCCCTTTTTTTTGTAAGGGGCCCGGAGGTCCCCAGGGGCCCGGATGACAACCCCCCCCTTTTTTATTTTATTCTATTACTTTTTTTTGTGAGGGGCCCGGAGGTCCCCAAGGCCCTGGATGGCAACCCCCCCTTTTTTTTATTTTATTCTATTACTTTTTTTTGTGAGGGGCCCGGAGGTCCCCAAGGCCCTGGATGGCAACCCCCCCTTTTTTTTTATTTTATTCTATTACTTTTTTTTGTGAGGGGCCCGGAGGTCCCCAAGGCCCTGGATGGCAACCCCCCTTTTTTTTAATTTTTTTTTTATTTGTTTTGTTTTTTTGTGAGGGGCCTGGAGGTCCCCGGATGGCAACCCCCCCTTTTTTTTGTGAGGGGCCCGGAGGTCCCCAGGGCCCCGGATGGCAACCCCCCTTTTTTTTTATTCTTTTTTTTTATTTGTTTTGTTTTTTTGTGAGGGGCCCGGAGGTCCCCGCATGGCAACCCCCCCTTTTTTTTGTGAGGGGCCCGGAGGTCCCCAGGGCCCCGGATGGCAACCCCGTTTTTTTTGTTCGTCAGCACCCAAAGCCCCCCCCGCTTCTCAATTCTCGGCAGCCCCTGCCGCTTCTCAATTTGCTGTTCTCCTCTGCTCGAGGGGGCCCATGCCTGAAGCTGTGTAAGGGGCCCCAAAATTCCTGATGGCGGCCCTGTGTGTGTGTATATATATATATATGTATGTGTGTGATTTGCACTTCCAGGTAGGGGGCGCACAAGTTACGCCTGCCGCTCCGGCTGCGCTGTCGTTCGCTTCAGCACAAGCCAACCAGCCCAATGATTTCTGTCCGGAGCCCATCGATTGGCTGAGCGAATGACACAAGAGAGCTCTGTGTTGGTAAATAACACAGAGCTCTCTACAGACAGCAGCCACGTGTCGTTTTTTTTTTTTTTTTTCTCCCTGCAAAGCGGAGGACTTAAATCCATCACTTCCCCTGGTAAAAGCAGCGCACAGAATACACATTGTTAGGTACACAGTTACAGTGCCCGGAAAAAGTATTCATACCCCTTGAAATTTTCCACATTCTGTCATGTTACAACCAAAAAACATAAATGTATTTTATTGGGATTTTATGTGAGAGACCAACACAAAGTGTCACCTAATTGTGAAGTGGAAGGAAAATGATAAATGATACAAATAAATGTGTTAATTTTTACATCAAATGTCATTTTAGTTTTAGCCATCTGAGTTGTTTTTATTTGTATTTTAGTCGACTAAAATAGTATTAAATTTAGTCAACGAAAATGTTTTAGTCTACGAAATTAACACGGTTTCATGTAATTCAATTTTTTACCCAAAGACATGTAGCAGAATACATTTTGGCCAAAATTTATAAAGAAATTCGATTTTTTTTTTTTTTTTTTTTATTGGATTTGTTTTATAGCAGAAAGTAAAAAAATGTGAAATAAATAAAATAAAATAAAAATTCCCAGTACATATTTCATAGTTTGTAGCTGCAACAACTTTCTCATCAGTGTTCATTTTGACATCAAATTTCAATTTAGTTATAGTCTTTTGACAAAAAATTTAATTTTAGTTTTAGTCATCTCAGTTGTTTTAGTTGTATTTTAGTCGACTAAAATAGTATTAATTTAGTCAACGAAAATGTTTTAGTCTATGAAATGAACACGGTTTCATGTAAACCAATACATTTTTTTTTTTTTACCAAAGGCATGTAGCAGAATACATTTTGGCCAAATTTTATGAAGAAATTCGATTTTTTTATTTTTATTGGATTTGTTTTATAGCAAAAATTTAATAAATTCAAAATAAATAAAATAGAAAAAAAATCCCAGTACATATTTCATAGTTTGTAGACGCAACAACTTTCTCATCAGTGTTCATTTTGACATCAAATGTCATTTTAGTTTTAGTCATCTGAGTTGTTTTAGTTGTATTTTAGTCAACAAAAATAGTAATAAATTTAGTCAACAAAAACGTTTTAGTCTACGAAAGTAACACGTAAACCAATTTTTTTTTTTTTTTTTTTACCAAAGACATGTAGCAGAATACATTTTGGCCATATTTTATGAAGACATTTAATTTATTTTTTTATTTTTATTGGATTTGTTTTATAGCAGAAAGTAAAAAAATGCCAAATAAATAAAATAAAATAAAATTCCCAGTACATTTTTCATAGTTTGTAGGCGCAACAACTTTCTCATCAGTGTTCATTTTTACATCAAATGTCATTTTAGTTTTAGTCATCTGAGTTGTTGTAGCTGCATTTTAGTCGACTAAAATAGTATTAAATTTAGTCAACAAAAATGTTTTAGTCTACAAAATTAACACGTAAACCAATAATTTATTTATTTTTATTTTTTTACCAAAGACATGTAGCAGAATACATTTTGGCAAAAAAAAAAAATTACGAAGAAATTCGATTTTTTTTTATTGGATTTGTTTTATAGAAAAAAGTAAAAAAATAAAAATAAATAATATATATATAATTACGAAGATTTTTTTATTTTATTTTTTATTGGATTTGTTTTATAGCAAAAAGTAAAAAAATAAAAATAAATAATATATATATATATATATATATATATATATATATATATATATATATATATATATAATTCATTTTTATTTTTTAACTTTTTGCTATAAATAATATATATATATATATATATATATATATATATATATATATATATATATATATATATTATTTATTTTATTATTTATTTTTATTTTTTTACTTTTTGCTATAAAACAAATCCAATAAAAAATAAAATAAAAAATTCTTCGTAATTTTTGAAAAAAGACCGACCATTTTGAAAAAAGTGTGTGTATGTATATATATATATACACACACACTTTTTTCAAAATGGTCGGTGTTTTTTCATTTATATAATAAAAAATATATAAAAACCACCACAAAAAAAAAAAAGCTCTATTTGTGGGGAAAAGGACGTACATTTTGTTTATGTACAGCGTTGCTGACCGCGCAATTGTCAGTTAAAGACGCACTTGAAATTGCAAAAATGAATAAATAAAAAATCGTGTACTAGTGACGCTGGCAGGGAAGGGGTTAATTTCAGGTTCGGCAAGTCGCAGCTGAAATCGCACTTCCTGTGAAGTGACACAATTTCAAAGTCGCATTCCGTTGTAAAACGGGTTTTCACTTTCCACCAACGCAATTTGACAGTTCAAAAATCGCAAGTCGCACCTCCGTTTGCAGCCATGGAAACGTTTGAATCGTTGTGAAGTCGCAGCGTCTTCGAAACGGGATCCTGCGCCGATTTTCCTGCGATTTTCATTGCGATTTGCATCGACTGCTGTTCTATTAAGTCACAACGAAATCAGAGATCCTTTTTTTTTTCTAAATTTGCCGCAGCGCCGCAAAGTCAGCGCCGCGCTGATTCAAAACCAGCCTATTGCCGGCAATAGGGTGCGACTTGTCATGCGATTTGCAGCTGTCAAGCGATAGGAACGGGGGCACAGAGGTCTATGCAAGTCGCACCTGAAAGTGGCAAAAAATTGTGCAGGAACTACTTTTTTCTGAATCGGCGCGGCTCCGCAAAAGTCAGTCGCATTGAATGCGGTCTTGAAATTGTGCGACTTCACTTGAAATCGCATTTCCAGGGGCAGCTTTGCAGACATCTGTGTGACTTCATGCAAGTTGTACCCAAAATCCCTAAAAAATAGCACTGGAACTTTTTCAAATCAGCGCGGCAAAGTCAGTCACATGGAACGCGGCTTAGCTTTGAAATCGCGCGACTTCACTTGAAATCGCGCAACTTCAAAGCCGCAAGTCAGTGCGACTTCAGGTACAACTTGGCAGAAATCTGCGCGTCTTCCTAGGCAAGTCGCACCTGAAATCGCCAAAAATAGTGCAAGAACGACTTTTTCAAATCGATCAAGTTCGCACTGATTCAAGCAGGTCTAGTGCCGGCAATAGGGTGCCACTTGTCATGCGATTTGCAACTGGCGAATCGCATGACAAGTCGGCACTGATGTGAACGGGGGCGAAAGCCCTTCATGCAGATATCTCTATGCAAGTCGCACCTGAATTCGCAAAAAACAGTGCAAGAACGACTTTTTTTTTTAAATCGGTGCAGCGCCGTAAAGTCAGAGTCTCACTGATTCAAAACATTGCTGACAAAAGGGCGCGACTTGTCATGCGATTTGCAACTGTCGACAAGTCGCACCGATGTGAGCAGAGGGGGAAAGCCCTGCAATGGTGCAAAAATGTTTTCATTTAATTTGCGTCCGTACTGCGACTATGCTGCGTTTTGCATCTGCTGTAAAAGGAGCTCTTATTCTTTCTTTCTGATAAAGGATGCGATTTGTGCGCAACGGCCCTTTATATCCCCCCCCTCCAAAAAGCCCCACCTGGCAGGACGGACGCGGTTGCCCGCGGCGGGCTCTCTTACCTGTGACGAGGACGCTCTTGCCCGCGGCAGGCAGCATCCGCCGGACTGGTAACGCCATGTAGTAGAAGACGCACGCCACAAAGAAGACGCTCAGCCCCGGCCCGGCCGGGAGGACAGAGTAGCAGAACGCCTCCAGCAGCAGCAACGCCGGCAAAACGCAGAGCGAGGCGTCCTGGACCTTCACCTCGTTCTTCAGGATCTTGTGGAGGGATAATCCGGAGAAGAGGGCGCCCAATCCCAGGTACAGAGCGCCCTCCCCCGCCAATCCCAGGTACAGCGCCCCCGCATCCTCCCTGGCCATTCCTGCGAGGAAAAAGTCGCTGGTCAGTCCTCACCGGTCCTCGCCAGTCCTCAACGGTCCTCGCCAGTCCTCACCGGTCCTCGCCGGTCCTCGCCAGTCCTCACCAGTCCTCGCCAGTCCTCACCAGTCCTCAACGGTCCTCGCCGGTCCTCGCCAGTCCTCACCGGTCCTCGCCAGTCCTCACCGGTCCTCGCCAGTCCTCACCAGTCCTCACAGTCCTCACCGGTCCTCACCAGTCATCGCCAGTCCTCACCGGTCCTCGCCAGTCCTCACCAGTCCTCACTGGTCCTCACCAGTCCTCACTGGTCCTCGCCAGTCCTTACCAGTCCTCACCAGCCCCCGCCAGTCCTCACCAGTCCTTGCCAGTCCTCGCTAGTCCTCACCGGTCCTCACCAGTCCTCGCCAATCCTCACCAGTCCTCACCAGCCCCCGCCAGTCCTCACCGGACCTTGCCAGTCCTCGCCAGTCCTCACTGGTCCTCGTCAGTCCTCGCCAATCCTCACCAGTCCTCACCAGACCCCGCCAGTCCTCACCGGTCCTCGCCAGTCCTCACCAGTCCTCCCAGTCCTCACCAGTCCTCACCAGTCCTCACCAGTCCTCATACTTCTTAGGAACTTGCCCTTTATATTCCCACCTCTCTCCATGTGTAAGTGAGTGAGATCGCTCCCCTCTTTGTCTGACACCCGGCTCCTCCCCCACCCTTCTATAAAGAACTTTCAATAAGTCATTTATTATCGGAAGACGTGACCGAGTTTTACTTGTTTATCTGGAATCCCGAGACGGGACAGCAGAGAGAGGGGGGGGGGGGGAGGGGTCACCTGAGATCTTCCCTTACGGGACTTAAAGGGCATGTCCATTGTAAATGGGATTCTTTCATTTTGGAAGGAGAGGGGAAAGTCGTAACTCAGTAAAAAGGTGGGCAAAGTCCTAAAGTTTTCTTAGAAAGCTGCTACAGCCTATAGAAAAAGATTTCCCTGCTCTCTGTGTGGAAGCAGCGGTCTCTCTGCAGAGGTCTGGCACGCTACCTGCTAAATCAGTGCTAGAGACCCCCAATCAGCAAAGCTAATGCTCCCTGCTGATTGGAGAGTTCTAGTTCAGTCCCCCCCCCCCCACCAGCATACTGCAGAGGAGGACCTCTGCTCTCTGTATGGAAGCAGTGGTCTCTCTACAGAGGTCTTGCATGTTCCCTGCTAAGTCGAAGCTAGAGACCTGCAACCACCAATGTTCACGCTCCCTGCTGATTGGAGCGTTCTAGTTCTGTCCCCTGCCAGCATGCGGCACAGAAGGATTCTTGCTCTGTGTGGAAGCAGTGGTCTCTCTACAGAGGTCTTGCATGTTCCCTGCTAAGTCAAATCTAAAGATCCCCAATCAGCAAAGGGAATGCTCCCTACATGCATGCTGCAGAAAAAGATTCTCTCTTTCTTTCTATATGGAAGCAGTGGTCTCTCTGCTGAGGTCTGGCATGCTCCCTTCTGAGTCAGTGCTAGAGACCCCCAATCAGCAAAGCTCACGCTCCCTGCTGATTGGAGAGTTCTACTTCTGTCCCTTACCAGCATGCTGCAGAAACAGACCCTCCCCTTGCTTTATATGTGGAAGCAGTGATCTCTCTGCAGAGATCCAACATACGTCCTGCAAGTCAGAGCTCTTCAATCAGGAAAGATGGTGCTTCTTGCTGATATGAGAGCTGTAACTCTGACTCATAGAGGGTATTTCAGACCACGGCAGAGAGGTCACTGCTTCTAGAGTCTGAGTAGAAAAGTCTGTACCCCCCCCCCCCCCCCAGTCAGAGCTAGAGCCCTCCAATCAGAGAAGCTCAAGCTGAATAAACAGTTCTAGCTCTGACTCATAGTGGATGTTTTAGACCTCTGCAGAGAGCTCACGGCTTCAGCAGCCTGAGTAGAAAAGGGGGGAGCTCTGCAGAGAGACCACCTGATCCTCATCCTTTGTATCACTACCCAGCGAGTTTCTGACCGGGAAGAGAACAGACATGCAGGACAGGAGTTGGTACATTTCCAGGGCAGCTCCTGGGTTCCTGTCCTCACAGGAGGTCAAATGGTAACTGAGGACAATGCAGACACTGCTGTTACTGACATTCGGAAAATGCCAGTTGCCTGGCTGCCTCTGACTTCCCAGGTCATTGAGTGCACACCCCAAAACTCACACATGCGGGTGAGGGGGGGGGAGAGAGAGAGGAAGAAAGAGAGAAAGAGAGGAAGAGAGAGAGAGGAATATAGAGAGAGAGGAATAGAGAGAGAGGGAGAGAGAGAGAGAAAGAGGGAGAGAAAGAGGGAGAGAGAGAAAGAGGGAGAGAGAGGAAGAGAGAGAGAGAGAGAGAAAGGAAGAGAGAGAGGAAGAGAGAAAGGAAGAGAGAAACAAAGAGAGAAAGAGGGGGAAGAGAGAGAGAGCGAAAGAAAGAGGGAGAGAGAGATAGAAAGGAAGAGAGAGAGATAGAAATGAAGAGAGAGAGAGAGTAAGAGAGCGTGAGAGAGAGAAAGAAAGAGGGAGAGAGAGAGATAGAAAGGAGGAGAGAGAGAGATAGAAAGAGAGAGAAAGGAAGAGAGAGAGAGAGGAAGAGAGAGAGAGAGAGATGGAGAGAGAGAGAGAAGGAATAAGAGAGAGAAAGAAAGAGAGGGAGAGTGTGAGAGAGAGAGAGAGAAAGAGGGGGGGAGGGGAGAGAACTAGAGAAAGGAGAAAAGAGAGAGAGAGAGAGAAAGAAAGAGAGGGAGAGAGAGAGGGAACGAGAAAAGAGAGAGAGAGAAAGAAAGAGAGGGAGAGAGAGAGGGGAGGAGAGAGAGCGGGGAAGAGAGATAGAGAGAAAGGAAGAGAGAGAGAGAAAGAGAGGGAACGAGAGAGATAAGAGAGAGAAAGAGAGAAGGAGAAATAGAGAGTGAAGAGAGAGGGGAAGAGAGGGAGAGAAAGAGAGGGAGAGAGGGAATGAGAGAAATAGAGAGAGAGAGAGTGAAAGAAAGAGAGAGAAAAAAAGAGAGAGAGAAAAGAGAGAGGAAAAAAGAGATAGAGAGAAGGAGAGAGAGGGGGGAATAGGGAGAGAGAGGGGGGAATAGAGACCGAGGAAAAATAGAGAGAGAAAAGAGAGAGGGGGTAGAGAGAGGGGGAATAGAGAGAGAGGGGGAAATAGAGAGAGGGGGAATAGAGAGAGGGGAAAAATAGAGAGAGAAAAGAAAGAGAGGCGGGGAAATAGAGAGGGGGGAATAGAGAGAGGGGGGAGAGAGAGAGAGAGAGAGAAAAGAAAAAAGGGGAGAGAGAGAGGAAAAATAGAGAGAGAGAAAAGAGATAGGAAAAAAGAGAGAGGGGGGATAGAGAGAGAGAGAGAGAGAGGGGGAATATATAGAGAGAGAGAGAGAGTGGGGGGAATAGAGAGAGAGAGAGGAAAAATAGAGAGAGAAAAGAGAGAGAGGGGGAATAGAGAGAGAGAGGAAAAATAGAGAGAGGTGGGAATAGAGAGAGAGAGAGAACAAATAAAAAAGGAGAGAGAGGGGGAATAGAGAGAGGGGGTAGAGAGAGAGAGAGAGTGAGGGGATAGAGAGAGAGAGGGGGGGAATAGAGAGAGGGGGAATAGAGAGAGAGAGAGGAGAAAAAAGGAGAGAGAGAGGGGGAATAGAGAGAGAGGGGGGATAGAGAGAGGGGGAAATAGAGAGAGAGAGGGGGAAAAGAGAGAGGGGGAATAGAGAGAGAGAGAGAAGAAAAAAGGAGAGAAGGAGAGGGGGAATAGGGAGAGAGAGAGGGGGAATAGGGAGAGAGAGAGGGGGAATAGAGGGAGGGGGAATAGAGAGAGAGAGGGTAAAATAGAGAGAGGGGGAAAGAGAGAGAAAGAGAGAGAGAAGGGGAGAGAGAGGGGGAAAGAGAGAGAGAGAAAAGAGATAGGAAAGAGAGAGAGAGAGAGAAGAAAAAAGAGAGAGGGGGAATAGAGAGAGAGAGAGAAGAGATAGGGGAAAAAAGAGAGAGGGGGATAGAGAGAGGAAAAATAGAGAGAGAGAAAGAAAAGAGGGAGAGAGAGAAAATAAAAAAAGGAGAGAGAGAGAGAGGAAAAAATATATATATAGAGAGAGAGAGATAGGAAAAAAAAGAGAGGGGGGTAGAGAGAGGAAAAATAGAGAGAGAGAGAAAGAAAAGAGGGAGAGGGAGAAAATAAAAAAAGGAGAGAGAGAG